>JAWWEV010000115.1:89884961-89902981 GCA_035583235.1 Hafferia zeledoni
GGAAGGAAGGAAGGAAGGAAGGAAGGAAGGAAGGAAGGAAGGAAGGAAGGAAGGAAGGAAGGAAGGAAGGTTGGTTTCTCTGGAGGAAGTGGTGTTTTCTGAAACTGAGGGAGTTGAGGCTGTTCAGCCTAGAGCCTGGAGAGACCTCATTTAATGGGGGCTCATAAGAAATATGAGAACAAACCTTTTATTAGGGCTTGTTGAAATAGGAAAAGGGATAATGGCTTTAAACTAAAAGAGGATACATTTAGATTAGATATAAGGAAGAAATTTTTTGCATGGAAGGTGGTGTGGCACTGGAACAGGTTGCCCAAAGAGGTGGTAGGTTTCCCATTCCTGGAATCACCCACAGTCAGGTTTGACAGGGCTCTGAGCAACCTGATCTAGTTGCAGACATCCAGCTCATGCAGGGGACGTTAACCAGATGACCAGCCCAAACTATTCTATGACTCTGTGAGTCTGTTTTCTTTTCTAGATAATGTACTCATCCTGCATGTAACCTAACAGCAGCTCAGCTATTCTGTCATACTGTCATTAATGTGGTCTTTTAGAGGTGTTTGAGGACATTTTGTTACAGCAGTATTTGAGAACTTCACATTCTTTAGAACATTTGCCTTTCCAGTTTCTGGAAAGATAAAATGGTATTAGTGGAGAACAATGCAGTTTTCTGCTTTCCAGTTACCCCTAACTGAGACCTTCATGGGCAATGTCACATCTCCCTTCTTGTCTCTTCTTGCACCCAGACAGAAGGAAGAAGGGCTGTAAGGATGAGCAGTGTGAGTTCAGTTCTCACCCTAATACTGAGCTGGGGTAGCTCCAGGAACTTGGGATAATTTTACGAGTTTTCAAGCAGCTATTTCACTCACTTTTTCTTCATTGGTTCCTGTCAGGATATCAGACTTGCATTCCTATTCCCCTTGTTATCCCTGAAATAGGACTTCAGCTAATTTGCAAGATTCTCCTCTTTTGGCAACCAGTAGGTTTTTGACTAAGGTTAGATTTCTGGTAAACTAAAAATTTTAAAAGTTGGATCTCTTACTGGTTGTGGAACATAGACCCAGAGAGTAATGGATAACTGTGCATCTTGAAGAACTCCAGTACTGTATTTAACACTAGCTGCATTTTTGCTTTACATTTCTACTTAGACTTTATCAACTCTTTCCCCCTTTCTATAGGGTCAGTTTCTTTTCCTTGTTTTTACTCTTTTGTTTTTTTGTTCTATGTCTCTCTGGTGATTAGATGATTCCTTTCCAAATAATAAAAATGTTTGTTATGATTGTCATATTCTTATTTAGTTTTACATTACTTTAAAATACATTATTATATAAAATACATTATTATGTAAAATTGTAAATAAAAGTTTCTGTGGTGTTTTGTGAATGAGCACTATGTGCCTATATGGACTACCCAGAATTTTTAAATTATTTCTCTATGCAGGCACCAAGCTCTTCTGTCAGATAAGTATATCCTTTGCAAGTTCCCTCATATGTTCCCTCTGTTCTTTTTCATCCCCATTTTTTGCTCCTTGCTCTGTCTTTCATTTTCTCTTCTAATGACTTCAAAAGAGAAGCTGCTGTTGTCAGCTGTTCTCTTTTTAAGAGTAGTACAACTCCTGCTTCTACTACAGCCTTTTTGAAGCTATGTTACCATCAAACATCTGAGGAATGAACTGTCAGCAGAAAGTAACTTGAGGCTTGTGCAGTCACTAGGTACAAGAACTGCAGAATTATGAGAGTTAATATTGCCAGAATTTTCTGATTCTTATAATATATGCATGTTAGCAATAACTTCATAATTAGGGTTGCAATAAGTTTTACACATTCATAAATCAAAAATACTTTTTGTCAAAATAATTTTTTAAGACAGGAAGATTATCACAGTGATCTGCTTCTTTCAGCTGTATTTTACTAGAAAATAGTTACACATTTTGATTACTTTTTTTTAAAAGTAGTTCACCTTCAGATTACACATTTTAGAAATACACTTCTTGTTACCAGGTGGTGATGAGGTTACATCTGTTTCTCTGACAGATAATTAGTAAACATTTAATTACATTGAGAAATCTCAGACAAGATGCTTTTGATATATGAATAGATTTGAACCAGAAAGGATACATAAGAAGATTATTAAAGTCAGAATCATAAAATAAAGAGAAGTGAATGCTCTAAAATTTCAATGCATTGTTGTAATATATTTTATCAGATAATGCAATTATATATATGCAAATATATATAAGAAAAATAAAATGCATGTATACAGAAAAGAAGGCTACTTACAGGCCAATCAACAGGCAGAATATGAGAATCAGTAAATGTGATAGGCATGTTGCTATGCCAAATCATACTATATTGTTGTTGAATATAATTTTCCTATTTGACACCTTTATTAGCAAGAATTTTATCAATGTTTGCTTGAGGACAACCAATGTAAAGGGCTAACTATTTTTTGCAGATGCTGCCAAAAATAAGCGGTCTGTTAAAAGCATGGGGAAAGAGATAGGATACTATAGAGTCCTAGAATCCTATGTGAGATTTATTAGTATATTTACTAGAGGCAAAGAAACTAATGCAAGAGGAACTGCTTTGCACATTATTTTTAGTAGGTTATAAACCATCATCTATTTTAATACAAAGAAAAATGTACTTATAATATTTTCCCTAGTTATTTCAATATGTATTTAAGAAACATATGAACCGTAACAGTCAAGGGACTAAAACTTTCTGGTTTTTTTGCTGTTGCTTTATGTTTAAATTGTTTATGAATATGAGGAGATTTCTGTTTATATATGCCAGCAGAAAAAGCTTTAATATATACACAACTATTACATTTTTGCCAATAGAGATCAGCAGTCATTTGAGAACTATTTCTTTGTTGAATACAGTGTGCATTCATATAATTTTTATTCTGTTCCTTAATGATTTTACTTGTTTGCATGATTTTATTTCATCAGCATGTCAAAGCAAATTGTGATATTTAACCACAAAGCAACAAAAATTGAGTGGTCATGAAACCTGATATAGTTGTAAATTTCTGCTTCATCAGTTTCACTTTTAACAGAGACGACATAATGCTGTTCACAATGCATTCAAGGACAGATTGTTTAACTTTTACTATATATGGTAGTCTATAACTTCTGACAATTGGATTTCAGAAACCACAGCGCATGTTTATAGCATTCCTTAAGGACAAACAGCTCCCTTTTCAGAAGTTGTGCTCATAAATTACTTCCTGTGTGCATAGGAGCTCTGTTCCTCAGATCTACCCGTAATCTCCTTTCCCTTCTGAAACTAAAAATGGGCATTACAGGCATTTCAGTTATAGTGTATTTGACTCTTTATTTCAGATGGAATTCTCAAGCAAAGCATTTCACAGTATCCTTCCTCTGTGTCAAAATATGGTTTTGCTTAATAAAACATCATCCCATAGTGTAATGGAAATTTAAATCTATCTTTTAGATAGACAGTCATTTGAGCCTAGTGGCCACTTGCTTGTCAATCACACTGATCTACAAAAATAGACTTCTGACTTGCAGTTTTCTGTGAAATTATGATTTTTGAGATCTGATTTCTTTGACCTGACCCCTTCACATGATCTCTACTAAGGCCAAGATCAGTTACCCTTAACATCCAACAAGAATTTTTTTCACAGATGGTTCCTTATCTCTGTCTGTTCCTAGAACTTGTCTGTTTCAGTTTGGACTTGGGCTTTTCCTGTGAAGGTAACTTCCCATCATATTGGCTAGGTAGCACCTGCTTTTTCACACTGCCTCTCCATGTTCACTGCAGAAAGATCTTAAGGACTCTCCTTCCAAAGGATCGCATACCACCTGGCAAATAATACGAAGAATGCTATTAGTCACCTGTAATTGTGACTTAAAAACACTCCCTAAGCTGATGTTCGAGCATTAACACTCACTGAGGTTTCAAGGAGTAATGCTGCCTTTGGGGGTCTGTCCCTGATTTTTTTCATTTACTGGTAATAATGAGGATCTTCTTCCAAGTTTTCACTGTGGGCAATGTGAGTGTACAGACAGAGTCACTGGGAGAGAAAAAAGCTATTGATCTGTACCTTCACTTTTTCAAGACATGTTGTCATATACACATTCACAACTCTCCCCCACTTCATTCTCTCTGAATTTCATGTAACTTAGAGATTTTCTTATGGGTAGTAATTGGAAATGTCAGGAACAACATGTGAAGGGAGGGGAAAAGATAAGGAAACAAATGATGCAATATGTGCATATATCAGTTATGCTAGGGTTAAAAAAGCAGTGACTCTTTTAATGGGGAAAGGGCAGTACATTTTGAAAGAGAATTATCAGACTACTGTAGAAGGAAGTCATAAAAGCCAAAGGCATAAAATCCAGTCAAATTAAAATAGCTTTGGATTTAATTAGGTATTCAGAATACAAAATATGTCTGAGCATAAAAGACTTTCAGTAGGTCATCAGGATTTGTAACAGACTGGAGAAATGCTACATTTAATAGAAAGCTGCTCTTGAAGAGGGATCTTATGTTGTGAACTGTTTCTGCTATGAAAAATACAAAAGGAAATGATCAGGCAGGTGCAGGAACTCTTGCCTCTCTCTCAAACCATAATAATCTGCTAAAATATTTTTCTTTTCTTTTTGTTTTGTCCTCCAAGTTAAAGGTGATAATTTTTTTCTTTACAAATTAGTAGGTTTTCTGAGTCTCAAGTGCACCTATATTCTTTTTAACCTTTTTGAGTGAAAATGTTAAGGGATGTCCTAAGTTGTGGCCCCCCTCATCAGTTCCAGGCTGGGACTCCCTCCTACTCAGCCTCTGAGACTCAGCCCAGGCTCCAGGCCTTCTGTCCCACTCCAGGGCTCTCCGACTCACTGGCTCATGGACATACTCACTCAACACACACACCCATCCCTCAGTCACTTCACATTCCAAGGTTCCCTAAATACTGGCATAAACTTTTCACCTATCTGATACCCATGTCACAACCTCGGGGCTCCTATTCACAAGTACATAAAACAAATATATGCAGTAAATTCAATTTCATGACCCAGTTATTGAGTCTTTTTTACTTCAGTTAAATATAGCAAAATATAGTGAACAAACCAGATTAACATTTTAACACTTTGTCTTAAAGTGGAAAAAAATTGTAAACAGGAAAGGTGTCTTACCTTCTTCTATGAGAAGTAAACACCGTTATATTCAAAGGCAAATTAATAAACAATTACTTATCCAACATAATTTGCAACTGCTAAGAATCAGTTGGTTTTTTGTAGATGAACCATGTGCTATTGATCATTTATATATAAATATTTTGCTGTTATATTTACAACTTATAATGTACTATTTAGTGGAATTAAGCTTCTTTTTATTCTTAGTTTGAACCATGCAAATAACACGTTTGATATTTTGTAGATTGTTTTTCTTCTCACCAAGTCCAAAATGTATCATCAATTGGGAAAGGTAGAATGGTTCATAACCCTAACAGATACTATAAGAAAGAGATGTTCCGTTATAATTTTGGGGGGTTATAATTAATTTGAAAAGCTGAATGGATGTGATTTAACTTTTTTATTGCCACCTTTGTCACCTTAATGATACTGCTGGATATAGAGAAAAGTTCATCTTCAATTAATGTAAAGATTTCTGTAAGAATTATGCAGCTATGGTGGTTCTTTTACTTTTAACTGGTATCAGCTGTTGATACAGAGTTTGGGTTTGTTTTTCTATTTTTTCTCACATTCCCTCAAGAGTCTGTATATGGATAAGAGTCCTCAATGTCACATATAGGCATTGTGGTTGGCGATGAAGTTCCACTATTGTGAAATAATTTTGTGAGGTCCTACACTTTCAGATGTGTGACTATCTCCATTTTTGTTTTCAAAGCTAATGAAAGGAATTTTGGAGAACAGTTTCTACACTTGTATCTTGTGGAGGGAAGACCAACCATTCGATTCAGCTGTGGAAATTCTCAGAACATTCTGATTCTGTCGGTCAAAAAATCTGTTAGCAAGGGTATACTTGTCCCTATCACAGTAAGGTAAGAATTTACCACTGGGTTACACTAAAAGACTTTTAGTCATATATATGAAGCAATAAATTATGATTACACCTTTTATTTTACAGTAAAAAGACAAGTCATATTGGAAAGCAAAATTGTATGTGTATTTGTAAACCTCTTTCATAAGATAGTCTCTTTGTTTGAACATATATTTTAGTTTGCACAGATTATTTAAGTCCTTTGGAGAATTTATGAATCATTCAAACGCCAGATACTTTTACAGATACAGATGAAGTCTTTTTGAGAACTGAAACAATTTAAACATAATGTTGGAGATTACAAATGGGGAGCTCATCATTTATACTTATTAATTTACAGACTGAAGAAATTAAATTTGTTGTCAGAGCTATAGTACTAAATATAGGGCTGATTAAGATGGAAAATTAAAAATGGACATACTAACATCTCACAATGGAGGGTAGACCTGGTTATTGAAAAGTCTTTCCCAAACTACACTATGATTCTATAACCTGTTGTATCTACATGTGCAACTGTGCTGTCAGCATTATACAATGGTGGCTGACCAGTACTGTCATTTTTCACCTATTACACACAAAAATTCCCAAAATGGTTAATTCATCATTTTGAGAAAGGTATTGGTAGCATGGCTTTTCTCATAATGGAATTTCATATGTGCATGCTAGGTAAAAATTAAATAATATAGGTGTTGTGTTATATTTATATTAGTAATGTTAAAGACTGGTAAAGTATTCGATCTTCAAAAAAATTTTAGAAATAATTCTGACACCCATAGAAAATTGCAAATTACTGAGATTAATTTTATTTCTTACTTAGTTAAAATATCAGATATAATTGCTGCACCTGAACTGTAAATATTTGTGATATGAGTGAACTTACTGGACAAATTATTAAATTAAAGTAGTTCTAGCTAGAATTATTTTTCCTTCTAGAGGATTTTATGTGAAGGAAACTGCAAAATTTACTGTGAAACACGCGCATCATTTTTCTCAAAATTGCCTCTTACTATCGAAACAGGAAAATGAAAACATAACCTTAAGATTTTTGTGTTTGCCTTCTGAAATCCTTCTCTATGATGCAAATGTTGATAAATTCTAAAATGATGGAGGTTTACTGATCCCAGTATATAGAGTAGATTGAAGTGGGGAGAAGAGACTGTTCAGGGGGACAGGGAGGGATATTTAGATAGTATGCTTACCCCATAAACTTTACAACAGCTTTTAGAAACAAACCTGTTAAAGCATAAATCCTCTTTTCTATATACAAAAGGATGAAATTATCTGCCATTTAAGAAACTGTTTCATTTCCATCTTATATTTCTTCTCAGGCACAGGTCTATACATTACTCTTATGCCCCATTTAAAACAGCAGTTTCTTTCCTTTTATGTTCTTAGTGTTAACATCTGGTATTATTGAAGCAAAATCATATAGAATACATTCAAATTGCATTACTTATTAGCTGGCAGTTTATTTATTTTGATTTTTCTACAGATTGTAAAAGTACATAAAATTTACAATGGAAATTCCATCCCTTCCTCTCCTCATGATCTGGCAGATATAGAGGTTTTTTCCCTCAGAAAGTACTTAATAGAGATGTACAGCTCAATACGAATAAACTATTCTGAGGGATTTGTTAATCTCAGAGACTACTCTTGTGTGAGACATTGGTCAGCTAATTGTCTGCACTGTATCAGCTAGGGTAGCATTACCTGTGCGTCATAAGATTAAGACATTAAAAAGCTGTGCTGATTTCAAAGCCTAATAATATCTTGGCAACAACCGCAGATAAATGTCAATGACAAGACTGATTCTAGTTATGGACTTCAAGTTTATACCTAAAAATAAATTTATTTCCCTCTTTTTCTACCTTAAAATTAACACCTGTGTATTTACGGCTTCATTCTCCATGTTGTTACACTAAAAAGTAATGCCAGTTCAATTTAACATTACCTTTGTTTACTGTTATTTTATACTGCTGTCTTTGAAACAGTGGCATACTAAAAAACTTACAATGTACGGTTGTAGACTATGACTGGTAGGGATTTACATGCATTTGAGTTTATGGTCTTGGCCTTTAAAATGACTAGTGATTTTTCTTGTGAGTTCTTCTAAAATGTAGAGAAAGCAGTAAAGTTCTTCACCACACAGCAGTAAAACTGTGATCCTTCAGCAATTATCCTTAACCTCTGCCAAAGGAAAAAGCAAACTTGAAAAGGCATTTGTGGCCCTCTAAGATCTTGTATCATAGGTGATAAAATATGAATCCATGACAAAACTGTTGATTTGTGTTCTCAGTGCCTGTTGGAGATAGGTAATTCTATCTGTATGATTTACCTGCAAAAGTAATGTTTTTTCCCTGTAATGAAGGAAAAGAGATAAAGACTAGAATAAATATCTACTTTTGTTACTGTTTGAAAACTGGCCAGTTGGGGAACAATAGTTCTGTTACCTTTGACTTTGAATAAGTCTTTAAGATCATATTTGATAGGTATTCCAGTTCTGGATGCAACTATGACTCCACTGCTTAAATGTTACAATTAACACATCCAATAACATCCACAGGAGAAGATTGTCATCTTTTCTAACTTTTTTCCTTCTAAATCCACGATGTACAAGAAACTAATATATTCCCATAGTTTACAGCTATGCTTTCTCTTAACTGTATGATTGGTTTCCTTAGATATGGTCATTTTCTTCAAACCTGATGAAGATTAAATGAGTTTTAAATGTTCAGTCATTGTCTTTATGGTACTTGTGAAATGACAACTTTATAGAAAATGTTGGTAAAACTCTTATTGCTTACTTTATTTTGCCTTGCCTAAAGAAAGTAGAAATGTGTTTAAATGCAGTTTCATTCATTGTTTCCATTTCCATTTACTTCAGAATGATTTGATTACTGATTTGAAAATGTGCATTTCTTTGAGTTTATTTTCTTTGATTTCATAATTGAGATTGTATTGATCTTTTCAGTTAAAACTTTGAGCACATACTTGAAATGTAATTTGGATTTCTTCTTTAATGTTATACAAAGAACATTAGTTCAAATGCATTTCATTTCATGCCTGGGTTCTGAAATGCATGTGGCTGATGTGAAATTTGCTCTACTTTGTGGTTAAAGTTATGTGACTGTCATGGGGTCAGATGATGTTTCTTCAATTCAGTGGTTGAAGGAAAGTAAATTTAAGAAGCAAAGATTGAGATAATCAAGTCATGAGGATTTTTTCTTGTAGTGGGGCAGATTTTGTCTTTTAGAGTAGGAATGTTGACATTTTTTAGACATCTTACACTATTCTTCTCTAAATGATATATTTTAAAATTATATTTCCTTAAGAAACTTAGGTTGTCTGTTCTACAAAGTGATGGAAAACACTGGATCTTTTTCTGTATGGGAGATTCCAGGCAAACATTAATTAAAGCCTTGCCTGTATATGATAGCATCACTCTTTTCCATCTTATTTACCTGCAGAATTTTCAGAATTGTTCTCTGGAGTTTAATTAACATAGTGCCCATCCCCACAGGACTAGATTGTAGTACTATGTACATTAACATTTCATGTATCTTCCAAATGAACGTATTGAATGTAGTTGTTTCCAGTTTTCTTGCACACTTTAATTAGTAGTATGGATGTGAGTATTTACCCACGTCTAAGAAGGGCACCTTTAGCTGTTGTTAAAAGAGTTTATTTGTTAAATGCATTATTCAGTTAATGGTGTTTGGCTAGGTCTTACCTAAACCATGCAGTGGTACAGAAGATGCTGAAATATATTATTTGGTCTTCCAGTTTCCAAAATAGATGGCATGTTCTGAACTGTGAAAGTCCTCAACATGATTTTGTACCTCCTCATGGAAACTCTGGCAAGATATAATGTACTAAGTGCAAACTACACAATTATATTATATTATACTAGTGTCGATGATTTCACTTGCACTTCTACTTCCTTGTTTTCCACAGAAGAGGAAAACAGTAGTTTGAATAATTCTGCAAAATTTTTTTATTGCATGTGCATTCTTAAAATTGTTTTTTAAAAATGAATATGCAAGTTGCCATCCATACAATCTCTTGGCTTATTTTGGGTAATGGTGTTAATTAATTCATTTCATTATTCTAGCAATATGTAAGTTTTCATACCAGTGCATACTTTTAAGTCAGGTTTTTATTAGTATTTACAGGTGCTGGGTGCTCTGCATAGTGTGCAAGTATTACTGAAGAATGCATTAAATCAGTAAAACAGTAAACTACTAATTTTCTGATGTTTTGCTATTTTTTCCAATGTTACCAATGACCCATGAATACAGGGATTTTTTTTTGTTTGATGTCCTGGAAATATCTGAGCAGCAGGTTTTGTATCTGAGCAGGTACATAGTGTAGCCTGTTTCATACTTGCAACACTAACTCCCAACATAATATAATAATGAGGAATGGAAAGGTGTTCTGGTAGATAACTTGAGCCATCTTGGTGCAATATTGCTATCACTTTATCACACCTCACCTTTTTAAAATTCTTTGAAAAATAACAGTGAAACCAATCTGGGAGAGATTTGAGAATTGTTATTCTATAATATGAATTTATAAATTGTCAAAGAAAACAAATTTAGGAGTGGTTTTAAAAAGACGTGTTTTACATGATCTGTATCTTAATATAACACGTAATATATATCTTAATATAATACTCTATAATTTAGTATAATACCTTAATATTGTCAGCACATACATGAATCATAGGACAGTAAGTATATTTAGAATTTTATTTTTTTTAAATCAAAGTTGAAAGTAGTCTGAGAAGGACTGTACAACATTTATGTTTACTACCTTTCCTATAGAAATTGAAGAATTCATAAAATCATCAGCACATTTGCAACTATAAGGTAGAAAAGCTTGTGCAGTTTATGCCTGTATAATATCTGCTCTCTGAAAATCTTAATCCCAGTTCCATCAATCCAGCTGTTACAGTTTTACACAGTTAAATCACTACATCTGTTTTTCAGTCTCAAAAATAATCCCATAAGAGATGCATTACATCAAACTAATGCACATAAATTCTTGTGTATGCAATTAAAATTGAAAACAAAAAAATTATCTAGAATCAGCTAGTTAAATCATTCTGTTGGCATGGTTGCTGGAATAACTCAAATAAGAAAATGGATTCTCATAAAGAGTATAGAAAAGGTTACTTTTTGGTTTTGTTTCAATTTCAGATTTTGTGTTTGAACAGAACATTCAGTGGTTTTAGAAGCACAGGTCACTTTCTGAAATATTTTTTTTACCTTCAATAAGCAGTTCACAATATTTCATCAGTGAGCTGTCAAAGCCAACAAAGCAACTGCTGTGGCTATTCAAGCTCATTAGCTATTGACTTGAAGAGCAGATGTTTGAATTCCTGTACCCTTCATGCTCTGGCTTCACACTACCTCTTGTTAAATTAACTGACCTTACAGGAATATGTCAATAACAGTAAAAAAACAGAATCACATGATTATTTAGGTTAGAAAGGACCTCTTGAGATTATTCCAACATTCCTCCTCAAGCAGTGTCCTGGTTTCAGCTGTGATGGAGTTGATTTCTTCTCAGTAGTTGGTATAGTGTTGTGTTTTGCATTCGGTATAAATGTTGATAACACATTGAAGTTTGGTTTGTTGCTAAGTTGTGTTTTTGCTAAGTCAAAGGTGTGTTTTTTGTCTCATAGACTGCCAGTAAGGAGGTACACAAAATAAGCAAAAAAAATGGGAGAAGCATGGTCAGGACAGGTGACCTAAACTGGCCAAAGGGATATTCCTCACCACCGAATGTCATACTCAGTGTATAAACTGGGTGATTTACCCAGAATGGGAGCCTGATGGAGCTATGGGGACATGGTTAGCAGGTGGAGAACAATTGCTTTGCACATCACTTGATTTTCCTTTTTATTATCATTACCTAATATTACTATATTATTTTTTAATTATTAAGCAAATAATAATGGGGGAAGGAGGAGGGCATGGGTGAATGAGTGGCTGTGTGGTGCTTAATTACCAACTAGGTTTAAACCATCATGCAGGATCGCATAAAGAATGCAGGGCCATGTCTAGTAAGGTTTTGACTGTGTTAAAGACGGTCCAGTCCCTTACTCAGCTTCATGCACTTTTGCTGAACTTGTCCATGTTAGTCATATATTTCTTGTACTGCAGAGCTCAGAATTGGATACAGCATTCCACATGGGGTTCCACTAGTAGTGCAGAAGAGAGGAGAAAATTGTCTCCATTGAACTGAAGGAGTATTGTCAGTAAAGAATGAAGTAAAGAAGGCACTAGGTATCCCAGCCTTTTCCAGGTCCTTTGTCAGCAGATCACTTTCTCCATTCAGCACTATGTTTTCCTGAGTCTTCCTTATGCTGCTGATGTCCTTGTTGAATACTTTCTTGTTGCCTTGCATGTCACTTGCCATAGCCAAGTACAGGCCAGCCATAGCCTTCATAACCCCATCCCTGCAAGATCGGACAGAAACTCCCACAGAGGCAGCCTCAAGGAATGCTAGCATTCCAGAAGCGCTGGGGCCAGGATAAGCAAATAGGGTGTGACACATCAGCCAGGATGTGGCTTGGCAGTTCATGGGGAAGGGTGCACTGGGAGGACACCTCTTTGAAGATGGAACATTTCCACTAAGTAGAGAGACTTGAAGTCCACACAACCCAGCAACCAGGAATGTTCTCTGGCCCTCTATGCAGGCTAAGGGCACTTGTCCTACCAGACCCTCAGGCCAGAACGGTGGGCACTTGTCTGCAAACAAAGGCTGCAGCACCGGCTGGGGCTCTGCACCATCTGCCCCCACAGTGGCCAATGCCCCCACCCAGAGGGGGAGCTGCTGAAGGCTGAGGCTGCAGTGCAGAGCTGCAGAAAGTGCCTGGACCTTTCTCTGAGGCAGGTACAGACACCAGACCTGCCTGCAAAAGGTGTGCCCAGGTGAAGGACCTTCTGCAGTGGGTAGCTGAGCTGCAGGAGTCAGTGAGAAGGCTGGATAGTATCAGGAAGGCTGAGAAAGATTTAGATAGCTGCAGTCTAGTTAGAAGCAGAGTCTGCAGGGGACACAAAGCCCATGGCCAGCAACCAAAATCTCTCCCAATGGCCCATGCAGAAAGGAGGGAGACCAAACAATGCAGAAGAATGGAAGCTTGAAGTGGCAAGGACCTGAAGGAATAAAAGACTTCCTCAGAAGTCCAGATCATGGGTGAAAATATTAGGCAGTGCAAGCCCCAATATCAAGCCTTTGCAGACACCACTTGTGACTGGTCATCAACTGGATGTAACTCCATTCACCACCACTGCCTGGGCCCAGCATTCCAGCCAGTTTTTAATCCAGTGAACAGTGCATCTGTCCAAATCATGGGCTGCCAGCTTCTCCAGGAAAATACTGTGGGAAGCAGTATAAAGAGTTTTGCTAAAAGTTCAAGTGAGCAACATCCACAGCTTTTCTCTCATCAACTAGAAGTACTTCCCTGATAAAATCTTTCAGACTACTGTTTTATTATTTCCATACAGTACACTGGCTTAAGAATTCTATTCTTTTCCCTGAGAAAGCTGGCAGTGCACTGTCCACTGGACTAAAAACTGTCTGGAATGCTGGGCCCAGAGTGTGGCAGTGAATGGTGTCACATCCAGTTGGCAGTCTGGCACTAGTGGGGTTCCCCAAATCTCAGTATTGGGCCCAGTCTCATTTAATATCTTTGAGGATCTGAAGGAGGGGATTGTGTGTCCCCTCAGAGTTTGTGGATGACACTAAGTTGGGTGGGAATGCTGATCTGCTGAAAGACAGGAAGGCTCTGTAGGGGATCTGGACAGGCTGGATAGGTGAGCCAAGGCCCATGTGGTTCAAGAATGCCAAGTGCTGGGTCCTATTCCTCAGTAACAACCAACTCAGGCAGCTCTACAGACTGGGGACAGAGTGTCTGGAAAGCTGCCCAGTGGAAATGACCCTGGGGGTGCTGGTAGCAAACCAGCTGAACATGAACCAGCAGTGTGCCCAGGTGGCCAAGAAGACCAGTGACATCCTGGCTTGTATAAAAAATACTGTGGCCAGCAGGACCAGGGAAGTGATTGTCCCTCTGTACTTGTCACTGGTAAGTCTGTACCTTGAATTCTGTGTCCAGTTCTGGGTTCAAGAAACACACCAAGGTGCTGGAACATATCCAGAGAATGGTATGGAGCTGGGGAAGAATCTGGAGAGTAAGTTATATGAGGAATGGCTGAGGGAGCTGGAATTATTTAGCCTGTAGAAAAGGAGGCTCAAGGGAGACCTTATCACTCTCTACCAACTATCTGAAAGGAGGTTGCAGCAAAGTAGGGGTTGGTCTATTTTCCCAGAAAACCAGCAACAGAAGAAGAGGAAATGGCCTCAAGCTCTGCTAGGGGAGTTTCAGGTTGGACATCAGGGAGAATTTCTTCACTGAAAGTGTGGTCAGGCATTGGAATAGGCTGCCCAGGGAGACGGTAGGGTCACCATCTCTGGAGGGGATGGGGCCACCATCTCTGGAAACAACTAGATATGGCACTTAGTGCCATAGTCTAGTTGACAAGGTGGAGAGCAATCAAAGGTTGGACTCAATGATCTTGGAGGTCTTTTCTGGCCTAAATGGTTCTGTGATTCATTCACCTTTTTTTAATGCAGTTATCCTCAACAGAAGTAATTCACTGAACTTTTTATGGCAGTTATGTTAACGGGAGGGCAGACAAACCATGTCTTTTGGCCATTTCTTTTTTTTTTCCCTTTAATGTGATTTTAAGAATGCAATTGTGAATTTATTTTTATAATTTCAAACTGTGTAAATGTATTCTGGTATGAAAGTGACTTTCTGTCTTAAATGGTTTTTAATCATTTATTCCAAAGTGCCTCACCACAGACCAGTTCAAAGTATATGGTGTCACAATACTTTCATGTTCCCATTCATAGTGTTTCATTCTACTTTTATCTCAGATAAAATATATGTGATATCTACTGTGTTTTCTTATACACAAATTAGAGAGTTGCATTAAAGGTCATTTCAGTTCCCAAAAGTTAAAACAACCGATTGAAAGAAATGCATTAAAGAAGGTTTGATCACTTTTCTTGTTACGTGTGAAGTTTCTTCAGTCTCTTTCAAATTCACTCATATCAATATAAATTTAAAAATGTGAACTGTGTTAACAGTGTGGTAATAGTGAGTAGCATAGTACAGCACTGTCAGCTGCCTTTCCTTAAGTGGCATGCATCCAGCCCCTACTGAACTGGGCTCTGAGTCACAGATGGAGAGCTGCGACCTATCTGAAACCACAGAGACAACATAAGAAAACAATGTATATTTACCATATCTCAAAGAAAAAGCTTTAAAAAAATTATAAGGCTATTGATCACTTACGTTATTTAAGAAAAATTCTAATTAGTTATATTCACTCTACCTAACATTACATACTTTCAAGCAAGGTATTTAGTCTAGAGAGTTTTGCCTGTATAGGTATGTGGATTTATGGCAAAAAGTAAAACTTCTTGCAGTACTCACAAACTTACTGCTCAATACACCTCTTTGACATTCAACTAAAAGTTGACAGTTTGTCTTTACGTTACCCCCCTCCAGTGAAATAGAGATGTCAGTGTTAAAGTCATGAACATTCTGAAAAGATATAAGAATGGGTTTTCAAAATATTCCTTACTTCTTTCTCACAATCTGTCATTCCATCAATAACCTCTTCTTTCTGTTGCATTTGCTTCAACTTCAAATCTACTTAAAATTCAACCTTCTGATGTTGTAAGCCTTAATGCTAAAAGGAATACATTTTGTAACTTGGTTACCCAGTCAGGTGACAGCTGTCTCCCAATCCACATAGATTCTCTGAGCCTGCTAATTTGAGGCCTAGCTAAACCCACTACACTTTAGTATCATGAAAAATAATAGTGGAAAGAGTGACAAAGTTATTTTAATTTTAAACAAAATTTCTCAAGTCCTGTTAGTATGGCACACCTTCCAATCTCCTGTTGAACAGGGAATTTGAAAAATTAGATTTTGTTGGTAATCTTACGTAATCCAATTTTATGTCAAACCTGACATTCTGTTGAATTAAATTCTGTCTGGGGGCAAATGCTGACTTTTAGCTCAAAAAGATGTTCTGATCTTGAGCTTGAAATTGACATAGTAAATTCTTGTCTGTCCTTCAGTGTCCTGGAAAAAAAAAAAAGTAAAAGAGAGCATCATTCAACTTCTCTTCCAGAAGGTATCCAACAGAATTTTAACTTGTTAGTTGATAGAATAAGAGATAGATGACTATATTTCCTATATAAAAAAGATAGTTGTTATTTTTACCTATATTAACTGTTTTAAAAACATATTTCATTTGAATTACTAATGTTGCTAGAAGGTATTTGTATACAAATGGAAATTCTAGCAACATTTGTATTCAACTTAGCCTAATAAAACAAAATCAAGTAACACACAAAAATTTTCATAATTTTCACAGTTGTTTATTTTGGATTGCATTTATCTTTGTAGGGTGAACTAACTCATCTTAAAAGATGCTTGCAGGCATAATCATCTCATAGGTATGCAAAATAATTAATCATTCACTACAAAGACTTGAAGATTTACCTTTTTACTAATTTTCAAGACATATAAAAAATTGTTTTATGATGGTGAGCAAAAAAAATAAATACTTCTGAAAAATAAATGCTTTTATCTTGTCAGTGGTCATTTTGACATGAGTCCAGTTTTCTATTTTATGTGCTGACTGTCCCAGTGAGAGGGCCTGTATAGTCTACTGGTAGAATGGAAGAGTCAACCAAGTGGATTTCTAGACAATATATTTTCTTTGCATTTTTTCCTACTAGAATTGACGTTGTAAAATGAATTGGACTAATGAGGAATGCATACAAATATTGTCATATCAATTTTCACATCTTTAAACAGGATCAGATGTTTAATGCCTGTGGTAATCTCTAATGTATGTTCAGTATTTTGTTGTTAAGCACATTTCAAATATGTTGGCAATTAAATATGTGAATAGATTGCTAGCTTTTCATGCTATAACCTTCCAAAGCACGACTAAAGTATTGTATAATTCAGAACATTCTAAGATCTTCCTGTTTAGCAGAAACTCTTATCAAACGTGACAAAAATAATAGCTAGTCTAATTTTCAGAAACAGGAATAACCAGAAAATTTCATTTTCCAAAGAAAGTTCTTAAAGAAACAGTTTCAATTCCCAGTTGATAATTGCAGTAGTTATTTTTGACTTTTTTAGAGACTGATGCTGCTAACAACAGTTACTTCTTTGTGGGATTTTACTGAATCTCTATGTCACAATTTCTTAGGTCTTCTAACGACTGTGAGTTGTGGATTCACCAGAACTAAGGTATACATTATAATTCATAATGGATGCAGATTTCATAATCTTTTAATTTTAGATTTGGCTATGTGTTATAACTTTGAAATTCCTTGACTCCAAGAATCTCTGTATTTCTGCTAGGAAAATGGGAAGATTAAAGTTCTAATAGTCTGTATAACCCAATTTCCATTTTCTGGATGCATTTGCTTTGAAAATTGCATTATTTATTTTCAGCATTATTAGAGATAAAGCATTTGTAAGTGTTGCTTTATTATATCATGGAAATTCTAAACTGCATTTAACCTAAATTTCCAGAATTTAGCTAAGCTCTTTAGAACTCTTCCTTTCTGTATTCAAGGAGACACAACTTTAATGCTGCATACTGATCCTTTCAAGTATGCATAGTCCTTTTTTTCTCTCTGTGCTGCATAAAGCATTGTATTCCAAGTACTGTTGATGTGATTGTTTACTCACTGCAGTTGCTCTATACAGGTAGTGATCTCATGTGATCCACTTTTCCATCTTCTTGTGGTTTTGTGCGAATGTGTGAAACAAGCAGTAAAGATTTAAAAATATTTTGCTGATCCTTCTGTTCCTTCTGCAGAGGGATCTGGATAGACTTGAGAGATGGGCTGATTGCAATGGGATGAAGTTCAATAAGGCCAAGTGTCGGG
>JAWWEV010000115.1:89903081-89961999 GCA_035583235.1 Hafferia zeledoni
CAGGGAAAATTTAAGTTGGACATCAGAAAAAAATTCTTTACAGAAAGAGTAATCAGGCATTGGAATGGCCTGCCCAGCGAGGTGGTGGATTCACCGTCCCTGGAGATTTCTAAACGCAGATTAGACATGGCACTGAGTGCCATGATCTAGTAGATGGACTAGAGATGGACCAAGAGTTGGACTCGATGATCTCGGAGGTCTTTTCCAACCCAATCAATTCTATGATTCTATGATAAGTAGGATGCATAGCCCTTCTGATCTTCTTGAAAGGAAGAATAGTTCGTTCACATGCTTCTAAAAAAGGGATTTCAGTACTACTGAAGGGACATGAGGTATTCTGCATGAAACAATGCAGATTCCATGACTTGAAGAAAAAACAGTAACTGAATTACAGAAAGAATAATAAAGTAATAAAATTCAAGAAAATTTGATATATTGGGGGGAAAAAAAAAGGATACAGTTCAGTATTTTGACCATTTCAATATTTATTTATTTATTTCTAATGTATATAAAATTCTGTAAAATTTTTCAGCTCAGTGCCTGGTCACCCAGTGATTCACACAGAGGACTTTTCAGATAACTGTTTAGATTCTGTTAGTTTGGTATAGTGCATGGAAGTATAGGAGCAAAGTATATACCAAATAGCTTATGAAGGTGCCATATTGCCTCCTTCCTTAGAAGTGAGGTGATAGTTTACACTGCTGTATTTGGAAGTTCTGAAGAGCTAAACAACAACAAAACCCCCCCGACAAAACAAAAAAACCCACACACAAACTGAAGAAAAAGCATTTTTGTAATTCTCTTCCTCAGGACTATTGTTCTGTATGTGAAAGATCAATACAGAAATAAAATTGCTTCTGTGTGCTTGTAACAGTTGGCAATTCTCTACAGATTTACTTTAGCTGAAAGCAATAGGAAGTGCTATTTGCTCTGTAGGTACTGAAAATCAGTAAAAAATAAAAGCCATTACTGAGCCAGCCTCTGCATGGATGTCTAAAAAAGGACTGGTAGAGAGAAGGGGAAGAAAATGTATCTCCCAACAAGCCAGTTTGTTTGACTCACCACATAAGCACCACTAGTAATAGAGGAGTCAGAAGGCAGATCTCCACCAAAAAAAAAAAAAAAAAAAAAAAAAAGCAGTGGAGTTGCACAGTCCACACTGCTGTGGGGTTAAGCTGAATTTTCTTCTGTGTGCTGAGGAGAAAGGAGCAGTTCTTCTTGCTCTAGGTGACCAGCTCCTAGCTCAGCAGCAAACTTCCAGCACAGTTTCAGAGAGTTTGATTAATCATATCTTGTTACTAGGAATACACAGCTGTAAAGAGGGAGTAGTACTTACCTATCTCAGAAAAATGTTCAAAAGACTAAAGGGTCTGAGGTCAAGAATTTTAAATATGTGGCATTGAACTCCTGATGCATGATCTGTATTTTTCCTATACTCAGTCCATCTTTGTGACAAAAATCATTTCAGGACCTCACGTATACTAACTGGGGTTCTTTGTTTCATACAGTTCACATCCTTTTTCCATGGAGGATGAGGGAAAAGAAGAAAAAGTGATGGTTACAATTTCATTTCAGTTGCTATAACCTATTTTTTTCTAACTTCTTGCTCTCTAAATACATTTCAGATATATATTTAATATATAGTTTTCAAACATGCAGGAAAGAAAGAACAAAACAGGACATCAGACAGCAGACTGTATCAAGACTAGGTCTAGTTTTGCATACCAGCAGTAAGAAAATTTGTGCTGCAAACTAAGTCATTTGATTAAAGAGAGTATTGAGTAAAAATCACTTGTACATTTGTTAAATAGTCCTTCTTAATAGTCGTGATAGAAAGAGAAATGTCAACTGCATCTTTTCAGGAGTCTGAAAGAAACTCATTTAAAGAACAAAACAGAGAAAGGAAGGCATTTCTCTTTCTTTAACAGTACATCGATTCTGTGATGAACTTATATTGTAGTATGTAATTAAATCAGGTGGGAGAAGCTATTTTATTAATCTCTCCACCACTCTGATGGTCATTATCATTAGCTTTTTCTTTAAAGCACACATTGACCTGGATTTTTATTAGATTGTAAAATATCCATGAAACTTTCTTCTCTGCTTGCTCACTATTGTGTACCACTTGCCTTTTTTCTCACGCTCTTTAACTATGTTGATCTATTTTCTATGGAGTTACTAATGCTGCTATTACATCTGCAATCCCCTTCATCCAAAGATGCTTTGTCATTTTATGGCCATTATTTGATCTCCTTGACATGGCTGGAAATAAAAATTCAGTGAAAATGCATTTCACTGGAGGCTGGATGGAAATTTAAGCTGTGGGTAAATGCAGCAGAAACTGAGGGCAGACACCTCCACCAGAAACAGGTTTGGCATATAGATTTGTACTAGTATTACATCATGCAGTTCGAAAAAATACAGACCTTTTAACATACCTAGGACTAGTTTTCAAAGGCATTGTTGTCATAATGGCAGTAGCCAAGCTGTAAAATAAAACACTTAGTTTTTTCAGCTAAGAGATTTATGTCCACATGCCAACAGCTTAATCTTTTAGCAAGGTGCATGCAAAGCTTATAGAAAGATGTGCAGGATGTAGGTGCCCAGGCACTGGCAGTGTGGGCACAGAAGGTGGGTATTTCATGAAAGAACTGTGACCCATGGAGATCCCTCACTGGGGGAGGGGAAAAGTGTAAGAGGGAAGGAGCAGCAGAGAGGACTTATCGACTGACCCCTATTCTCCGCCCTACTTCTGCACTGCTTGGGTTGGGGAGATACAGAAGCTGGGAATGGAGCAAAGATGAGCCCAGGAAAAAAAAAAAAAAAAAAAAAAAAAAAAAAAAAAAAGGGAGTTATTTTTTCTCTTTTTCTTACCATCCAAATCTATTTATTTGTGAATAAATTAAATCATTTTTTTCCCAAGTCAGTCCTGTGATGGTAATTGCCAAGGATTCTTCCTGTCTTTATTTTGGCCTAAGAACTTTGTCATCTTTGTCCGCAACCCTCACTGTCATGTTGAAAGGGAGGGGTGAGAGAGCAGTTGTGTTCCTTCCATATGTTATTATATCAGGAAAATTTTTTAACCTATATGTGACCACTTCAGTTTATTGAAATTAGAAGTTGTGCTGTCTGGCATAGGATAAGTTTTTATTCTTCTGTTGTTCAACAGAATGTAAATTTGAATATATTGTAGAATTCTTGTAGTTACAAGATAAATGTTAGCATATAGTGAACATATAAAAATAGTTAATGTCTTGCATTACTGATGCTATTGTCTTTCTAGAGGTGTGAAAAATATCTGCTGCAATACAAGGTACTTCAGGATACAGTAATTATTTTAACAATTTTTAAATTGGTTCTCAGGGTCTGTGGGAACCCTGTGCTTTGCTATACAACAGAAAAACTTTATAAAACTTTATAAAATGCCAAATCTGCATTTAAGCTCTCACTCAGAGTGACTTTATTAAACAGACATGTAACATGGAGATTTGGAGTACATTAAAATGAAATTATTCTGTGGGTTGTGGACTGCCTTTTCTGAAGGCTTTGCTCAATTTCAGTGCCACATGTTTGCTATGTATTTCTCTGTTTGGGAAAATGGTGTTTATATGGCATAAATTCACATCTGTGACTTGGGATACATATGCCTGTGGAACTACAGCTTCTATTCGGTTTGCAGTACTGGTCTGCCATTTGCAGTGACAGTGGATATGACTTCCTACTGCACTAATGGGTTTTAGTGAGAACACCAGGAAATAAGGATCTATACATTGTCACAGAAATTGTTTTATCCCCCCTACTGTTTGCATTGTCTTGTCAGAGCTGCCAGCACCTAGCAGACTGGCAGTAATGAAAGATGTGAATGTGGGAGCTGCGGCATAGCATGCTGTGTTGCTACTAAATTACTCAGCAGCCATTCAAAACACCTTCAGAAAATACATTTTCTCTTGCATTTGAATACATTTTATGTAAATCTGACATGTGGTTTGGCCCCTGGGTTTTGTTCCCAGCACTGTCAGAAACAATCTTCTGCAACCTCTTTTGTTCACCCATCTGGAAAATAACAGGATTATACTTGCCTGCCTTCTGGGGGAGGGTATAAGTTTTGCTCAACAGCAAATGTTGTGAAAAATACAAAACACAACACGAGTCTGTGGCTGACATAAGCCAAGGCATGTTCTGACCATTTCTTTCCTTGGCTGAAGAGCAGTCTTTCTTAACCAGCCAAAGAGGAGGATGTTGAATAAGACTTGTGAGTTTTTCCTTCACCTTTAACAGAACACAATCCCATATCACCTGGTTTTAGTGGATTTATTGGAATCAAATACTTAACCCTGTAATCTTTCCTCAGTCTCCTTTACCCTTGATTTCTTACTGTGTTTCATGGAGGTAGTGAACTCACATTTCTGTTTACCAGTTTGTAAATGGTGTTTCTTCAATTCCTGTGTGGAGAAGCAGGTACAAAAGCAGTTTTTCTGAAAACATACAATGTAGATAAGCAAGAAAAAAACAGGCTCAAAGTGACAAATGACTGGTTTCTTGAAAAAGGCAATAATCTCAGCAGCAGCCTATGCCAAATGTATATACATGTTTTTCAATTTATGAACTTTGTCTGGTGATGTGCTGAGGTTGATTCAGTATTGTTGGTCTTGCTGGATACCCAGTTCCTGCTCCAAGGGCTGTGAATGCTTTCTAATGCCCATATAATTTCATCAGCTTCCTTTTACCTATTTAACATTCAAATTTAAGCCAGAAAGTTTTTGGATTTGTTTTGTGGGGGTTTTTTCCTTGTTGTTTTGTTTGTGGTTTGTTTTTTTGTTTTTTCCAAAACACAGAAAACATATTTAATAATTGGGTATTTCTCTATATAATAAATAATGATGTGGTCACCAAGACCATTTGCTTTGTCTCTAATAAAAATTGTACTCTTAGAATGCTGAAATGTAATCCTATGGTGTTTAGGTGTTCACACATTCCAAGACAAGAATATTCATTTGTATTGAATGGCAAATAGCTGTATATTATTGTGTATATTACATTTCAGCATAAAGTATTTTCAGCCAATCAAACATCTGTGAGGTTTTATTTTCTTATGAGTTTTACAATGATCATCATCTTACAGTTTTTGGAATTAATATCTTTTCTAAAGTCCTCTTTGATCAGGAAGATTATGTCAGTCTTACTAGGCAGGTGGTTGAAGAGAGGAGTGATTAACTTGGTTTGATTAGTTGTGAACTGCTATAGAAATTCTGCTGATCTGACTAAAAGAATCATCTTTAGGGGGATTTGGTAATTTTGATTTTAGTTAGATCAGATCTCTAATCACACTTCCTGAACAGTTTCATCAGCTGGGCACCATTCTTTCTGATAGCAGCACACTCATATTGGCTAAAACTGTCCCTTATTAACAGTAGATTAAATATGAAAAAAATTACCATTCAAGAAATACGGCAGTTGGATCCAAAAAGAGCCCTCAATCTTGGAAAGTCCTCTCATTATTTTTAATAGATTCAGTGGATCTTATTCTGAAGACTTAATGTGTGGAAGACAAACATTATCCAAATACAGTGTACACAACATTGTCAGAATTAGTTCATATCATTCCTTTGTGATTTAAAGTGGTTAAGTGATTTGTACTATTTTAATTACAGTTGATCATGTTTTTTGACAGATTAGCAGCAAAGTTGTGGGATTTTTTTGGTAGCTTTTATCTACTTGGTCACGTAGTGCTATAGTAGTGGTTAAATGCTGAACACATATTTTTCTCTCAGAGTTCTTTTTGTGATATTTTATCTTTTTTTTCCATACATACCCTTTTTTTATTTTTAAACTACTCAAAATCTGCTGTCATTTTTCTTAGTTATGAGCAGGAAGACAGTTAAGTACACCAAAGGTTGCATACTGAATACGGAAAACCAAAGGGCCAAAACATTTACAGCTACATTAAGTAGGAAATGAAGCAGCACAGAATTGTTCAGTTTAAATTCAAGATGAGCTGCAAGAAGCTAGTATATCTCATTTCACCTTACACAAGTTCTTGAACTAAACATGAACTAACATTTTGCAGCCTGCAACCTTCACAGCATAGTGCTGCTGCATCTTCAAATGATGAAATAAATTAAATTGCTTAATAACTGGGAAAAGTTTAGGTACATATTCTGTACTTTTCAAATCTCATTGCATACTTTTAAACAAAAAATAGACAAAAATTCAGATATTTTATTCCTCCAAATGGCATATTCAATCATTTGAAATATTTTACATGTCCGTAGTAGACAGTATCCCTGCTTATTTTAATCCAAGATAGTTGAGGATAGTTTTTTTATGAGCTTCAGAGAACTGCTCCTATAAAACTAGTGTGCCTGAAATCATTATCCTGGATACTGGATTCCAGAGTATTCAGCTGATCCAAAATGAGAACTAAATACTTTGCCTAATAAGCTTTTTGCAATTTTCTCTCTAAAAATAATCATGCTTTCTATTTACATTGATGTAGAGTTGGTATCTGATTCAAGCCAAATAAGCTCTTTTTTTTCCTACCTACCCAAACGATTGCATCCACAATCAGCAGTGAGAATAGAGGCTTATTCTCTTTATCTAATTACCTGCAGCATGTATTATAGTTGAATCATCATCATGGACCCAGCCATTCATATGCCAGGCACAGATGTATGGGTTGTTTTTTTTTCCCTTCCTGACCAGACAGTAGCCTGTTCTTGTGGGTTTGGGGGATTTTTTCTTGTTTGTTTGTTTTGGGGTTTGAGTTTTTTAATTAAAAAAAAAAAAATCCACTAATTGTTTTATGAAAGCAGTGGTAGAATCAGCTGAGCTATTCCTGCTCACCCTATCTTCCTGCCCAGTCTCTTCCTTTGGCATGCAAATGAGAGGCAGGTGCATATCATAGTGGTGAGCTGCAGCATTTGGTGTCAGCTGGTAGGGAGTAGGGCAGAGTATGGGATTGGCCTGAATCACACCTTATGGAGTTACCTACCTTCTGGGATAATGAAAATTAACTCTCCCAGTTTGCAGGGACTACCACTCTACAAAGTATAATTACAAATGTTATTCATTAGGGCTAACACTATGAAAAAGAGGGTAGTACAGGCATCTTACACCCTTTCAGAAATGGCTAAACCCTGGGTGTGCATTATTGCAAATTAGAGACAGCTTAATCTGAAGTTAATTTTTGTCAGTTAGAAATGTTAATTCTGATAAATTGATGCAATATTCAGTCCTTGAATCTTGAGCTAAAGTATCTACATTGTCAGTAGCACCAAGTATCTCTTCAAAATGAAACAGCTAAGCATGAAAGGGGATGGGGGGTGGGGGTTAGGGTTAGTGGAGGGGAGCGAGGTTGTAGTGAAGTATTTTCTAATATTTCAAAATTCAATTTCTGTGTATTTGCATTTATAATATATAAGTGGGAAAGTGGACATCAAAATGAAGAAATAAAGTACCTCATCTGTAAGCAAAACCAGATTGTACATACATAACAACAGACACTGTGATTGTTGTTTACACTTCCACAGTTCCATTATTAATTTCATTCATAAAATATAATCTTGTTAAAAAGCCTATGTAAGATTTTCTCTAACCATGAAGAAATGTAGCACATTTTGCATCATACAAGATTGTCTTTTTCCATGAATACCTCATACTTTCTGTTTCTATAATCTGATGAAAGCAATATGTCTTGTTTAAAAAACTAAAAAACTTACTAAAAGTTGGCCTACGAACACATGTTTACACATAAAAGCTACATGTATTATATTTATCTTGTTTGTTTTATTTTTTTAAAGTTTTGAATCTTTGAATAATACACTTCTGCTCAAATATACATCACTAAACAGAGTGACTAAAAAAATAGGAGAGATATTTGCAATACATTTTGAAACGTACATCTGGCTATTTAGGTAGTTTCTCTTCAAGCACATCCAAATGACTTTATAATCTATATTTTACCTTTCTATATTCAAATAGGGAATAAGCATTATAATCCTGTACTTTCATGTATATTTAAGAGTAGTTTTAGAGAAGATTGTAACTAAAATATGTATAAGCATATTACTGTACAGGAGTCTCTATTTTCTTTTAATGTATTTGTTTATAGCTTAACAAAATGATCTTAGCTGTTCCTGTTGGATGCTGTCATTTAGACAGTTTCAAGTACAAAGTACATATGAAATTATTATAAGAATCTTAACTTCTTTCACACAGCAGTTTCTAAAGCTCATGCTTTTATAATGATAGAGAAAAACACATGTTACCATAAGCAGACTGCAACAAACTACTTGATGAATCTGGTCCAGAAAAAGGTAAGCAGGTCCCTCTAATCAGTTTGGATTACAACAGTCAACTTCAAGTTCAGTGCAATTCTGTATTTAAGCATGTGTTCTGAAAGCAGAAGTCTCCTCTGTTCTGCTGCTTTGTGTGCTCAAAGAAATAAGTATCTGGGCTCAAAGAAATATCTGTGGAGAAAGAGTTTTTTTTAAAAATGCAATGAACTGATTGCATTTTGTGGCCATTAAGCTTCATGCATCAATAAATCTTAAGTTTGGTAAATGGGAGGGTCCTTTAACATTTCTGCCTTGTATTATTGACTTCAGGTGAGTTATATTGTGAAAGTAGATTTGTAACATGTCTGGAACTTCTAGTAGCACTCTCACTTCTCCAAAATTCAGCAATTCTTACCCAGTTTTAAGAGGGCCTGAAGGGATTATGATGACAAGGACTTTGTCTTCTTTTTTACTGATGATGTAAAAATGAGAGATACGATGTTGGTGAGGATTGGAGGCACAGCCTGTAACTGGTGTTACAGCATACTAAGATCAATTATTCATGTCCAGTTTTAACTGGGCTACAAATGGTGTATTAAACCCATCACATCCTTCTGCATTGTACTCTGCAGTCCTCCATGGCCCTTTGTTTATGACAGCAAAAGGTATGCTTAACACCAGTAAAATGTTATTCTTGTCATACATAGAAAGTTATTCTATAGCAGCAACATATGTTTGCAGCTTCAATGACACAAAATAATAATTTGATGAATTAAGAATTACAGTGGAGGACTCAATATTCTGTTTTATGAGGCTTTCCTGTACTCTGTATGCCCTGACCCACATTCTCTTGACATATTTTCAGTTGCTCTTAATTCAACTGAATTAGGCATTCTTAGACCTTTATAGAGGAGTTGAGTAGACAATATAGTTTTTTCAACAGTTTTCAGTGCATTATAAGAGAGATTGGGTACCTGTCTATTCCTTTTTTCCAACTAGAGGATGCTTCTGAGAATGTCACCAGCAGAGCTCAAGAACAGTCTGTCTGAATCTCAATGAGAAACAGGAATATAAAGTTTGCCTAAGTCTTAATTAGAGAAATGTGAAACGAGCTCCAAGGTTCAAAGGCTTAAAGTTACAAAGGAGTAGAAGACATCAGCCTTAAAGAGTCTGAAATCAAAATACTGGTTTTTTTTCTTAAATTGGTATGTATATGTGTAAAACTGAAATACCAGCAGGAGGTCTCTTTGTCATAGGTATAAGCAAATATGCCAGCTTCAACCTCAGAGTTTGTACTAGTTGGCAATAGAAGGATTTTATTCTTCAGAGTCTATCCAGAATTTCCTGCATTAGTATATAAATTGTTCTTGCTGTTGGCATTCAAATTGAAGAGCCACTTTCTCATTAACCACATTGTTTAACCTATTTTTCTCTTAGTTTGCCCATATAGAGGGGAGGTAGAAGTTCATTTTAGAATGTCAGAGTATGGAAAGGAAAATTAATTAGTGCTTTCTGGTAGAAGTAATATATGTTACTCATTATTGTATTTCTTCTGTCTGTAATAGGTAAGAAAAGATTCTCAATTGGAGATCACTGCAGTATTGCATTATCTGTACAGCACTGCATCAGTGCAGCTTTATTCATGTGTCAGGTGGCTTCCTAATTTCCATCCATGGGATCAGATTTATGTGAGACACTAAATGGAAGACTATATCTGAAGATGGCTAAACGTAATAATTCATTCCTATGCTCCAGTGCAATACTAAGCTGCTGCTAACTCCAAAAGAGTCTCTGTGCTGCTGGGAGCAATAACCCTCCTTGGGGCAGGGGACATATAATTTAAGACATTGCCTATTATATCCATCTGCAAGCACATTTCCAGTGGGGGTTTTTTGTAGCATTATATTGGCACGGTGTTAGGAAAAAAGAACCCTCAACATTTGTTTGAATTTACCTTTTTTCCTTATTGTCTTGAGTGGAGTTCACCCCCTTAAAATATGGTATTTTGAATATGATATCCTTTCCATTTATTCTTTTCTTTGTTCTGTTTAAACCATTCCAAAAAGCAAAATTTATGCATAGACAGAAAAATTCTCACCACTCTAGGCAGATTGTTATTATAACTGTTATAGGTAACTGGTTTTTGCCCAAAATATATGTATATATATTTTTTTCTTCAAACTTTGTAACTCATAGCCACTTCATATGAGACCATTACTTCTATATGTAGATAAACTGATCTATTTTTTCTTTATATTCACCCATCTATTCATATGCATGAGAATCAGTTACCTGGTAGGTAGAGAAATGGTTTAAAAAGTGTTTTAAGCCATGACATCATGGTCTGCAAAGCAAGAATGCAGGCAGATTTAGAAATTTCAGGTTTTGCCAAGTGCTCTTTTTCATATTTTTCCAGGCTTACAACAGTGTTAATTTGCTCACCAGGAGGTTATACTGAATATTTCTTACATGGATTCATACTCTGCTTCTACTGATGTTAATGTTTTCTTAAACAGAAACATGATCCAAGACACTTTTTCAGTGTGCTCAAGATCACTTTACCTAAGAGTAATTTTGTACTTAAAGAGAATAATATGATTAATAATGGTCAGGTAGTCATGTTTCTCTTGAGACTAAAAGATCTCTGAGTTGGTACTTTTTTAGAGTATTCTTTTAATGGTATTATTCAGCCGTTCCATGTAATCAAATTTTATTCACTATTTAGCAGAAGTCTTCCAACTTACGGTCACCTGTATAATATTGCATGGTTGCATTTGATTACTAGTATGGCTTTTTCTAAATTAATTTCCCAGTATCACCTAATTGTTCGTAGACAATTTTCTTCCCATTTCTCAAAGAAGAAATCATATTACTTTTGAGGTAATAGATCAGTATTAGGCAGTTTGTTTGCCATTTCTTTTGCTGAAATGGCTTCCTCTCCATTTAAGAGAACGACAGATCAAAACCTATTATGTAATGACTGTTCATAAAAAAGATTTTTACTCTTTTCACATTGGAATATTCTTTCAGTGAAGATAATAGTTGAATTTCCATGTCTTCTACGTGTTGTGTTAGTTGTTGTATAGGTTTTAACTGGAAACATTTTACTGAAAGGGGAAGCAAACTTTCCTTTCTGTTACTATATAATTTTTTTAAAAATTGCTTGCATGCAATTACATCTATATTGAAAATCAGTGAACAAGTTGTGCAAAAGACTTCAAGCACCTTCCCTGAGGAATGTTCATCTCTGGAACACTGAAGAACAGAAGAGTAGAAGTCTTTTCCTTTTATATAATGTAGGCTCAAAATAAAGTTTAAAGGTAGGCGTAATGAAAATTAAAACAGCCTTGTTCAGTTGCAGCAAATACCCAGTTGGTACAAGAACCTGAGGCAATGCAGTCAGAAACAGGAGAAAACAACTCTATTCGGTCTTGAAAGTGGATTACTGGGTTTAAAAACACTGGGGGTTTTTTAGCCATAAAAACTCTTGGTTCCATGTATTTGTCTAACAGAAAGAAAAGATCACAAAATACACAAAGAAGACTACTATGGTCCAGCAGAGAATAGTCAGTACATGAACACAAGCACAGTACATATTCTGCATTCTTCTACATAAAAGTGTGTTGTCCTGTAACTTAGATTAGAACATAAGGTTTTTGGAGGACTGAATGCCTACTACCAGGATCAATTTTGTAACAAATTTGAAAATACTGTCATGATCATGAATAATTATAATAATAATGGTGAGGATTACAGTAACTATTCAATTTTGCTGTAACTTCAAAACTCTGCATAAGTGTTAGAACTAATTCTTCTAGTTTTTTTAAGTTGTTCCCATTTTTGCATGAGTGAAATGCAGAAGTCACAGTCTATCAGCTGGTTGTCACAGCACTGATGTATTGTGTTTACACCAGTGAAGTCCCTGTGAAGTCAGTGGAATTGCAGAAATATGATTAAGAGCAGAACTTACACTTTCCTTTAAAGATCCAGTCTAACAACACATATCTTTAAAGTTATGATTCATAAAATACATATATTGAAGGAAAGCATTCCATTGAAGTAAATGATCCTTGGGAACATGCTGCCTGTAGTACGCTTGGCAATATATGCAATAGGAAGAGTCCCATTAACCAATCTACTAAAGGATCATAAACTTGACTGTTGGACTAACAGAGCTGAAGTAAGTGAGGCATAAACCAAGCTAAGTAGAACCTAGCATAAACAGTATCTGTTTCACCTGAGTTAGGTATTAGCATTTTCAGCTATTAATGTGCTTATACAAAAACATGAATTTCTTGGAATTTTTTAGGTTCTGTATAATGTACAAAAAAAAAGTACACCAACATTTAGTAAAGAAATTGCATCTTCCATGCAAAGTAAGCAATATTTGGCAAGGCAGTGTTTTCTTCTTCTATGCTGTTGAATTCTGATAGCATCCCCATGTCAAAAAGAGAAAAAAAAGACTTTTTTATGAGGGCATTTAGGGGACAAGAAGGAACAGCTTCAAAATGAGAGAGAGTAGATTTAGATTAGCCAACTCGGAGAAAGCTGATGAATTGCATCAGGCCAGTTTGTGGTGAATTTTTACTATGTTAATTTATCTCTAAATCAAAGAGGATATCATGGGAATCAAAGCGTAGAATAAATAAACTTTTTTTGTAATATCTTTTAACACAAGGAAAAGATTCTGTCTCACAAAATAATGGCAAAATGTCAGTGTCAGACAATGATTTTTTTCAATTTAAAACTGGATAGTATGGAAGTAAACATGTAGTAAACTGGTTTGAAACTTAGTGGGTTTGATTTGATATATTTTCTCATAGCATGTTAATAAGGGAAAGGCAAGAAGTGTTGTTCTCTTATGGACACTTTATTTTTTATAGCTTGATATATGTATGACTGGACAAGACTCAGCAGCCTTAATATGAGAGCCAAGTAACATTGTTTTCATTCTTCCTGGATTACAGGAAGGCATATTTTTCTCATTTGTATTAATATGAGTCCATTGTTACATGTTACACTTTGCAAGAATTTGACCTGTTTTCAGAAGGTCTGTGAAAAACTGTGATGGCATTTTCAAAGTCAGAATTTTGATGAATGGCATTCTCCAAGTGTAGAACAAATTAAGGTAGATGAAGACTTTTTAGAAGATTTATGTGAAAAAATGAGGGGGAAAGGAGGCATTTGGTACAGAAGTTGTGATACTGTTATGAAGATTGTGCATTACATAAGAATTCTAGTGTAAATATCAAATGTACAGTTCAGTTCAAATTTTCTCACACATTTTGAAGTGTTTAGTGAAGTGTTTGTTATTTCCCACAAGTAAATCCAAAAGTTGGGCAGAAAATTAAGTGCATTCAGTGGATAAAACATCCTGTCAATAAATCTGTAATTGAATGCAAATAAGAAACATTTGATTTAAAAGGAAATTGATGTTGAAAGGGATGCTTAAGATTGGTACTCCTATAAAATTTTGTATGTGTGTTCAAACAACAGATAGATAGATAGAACTTTGATTTATGTTTCCGTGTTTGGAACCACAATGAAGAAAGAAAAAAATGCAGTGCTTTAGAAAATTTTCAGAGTCAAAGTATAATGTAACTGTGTTGATGCTCTATAAAAACTCAAGTTTCAGAGGGTTTTAGGTGGTCCTTTATGCAACTCTTTTCATTTGAATCATTAAGTAGTATTTTGAAACTGCAGTTTGGAGCACTTAGGAACAAATTGAGGTGAAGACAGAGCATTATGTATAATAGTAGAAAAAAGTTCCAGTTCAGTTTGAAATACTTTTTTCCTCTAGTCAGTAACAGGCCCTCTGATGTCCTTTTCAATAAAGAAGAATCAGTGAGGTACTGCAGGACCCTCTATGCTGTACAAACAGACCAAGCTATACAGGGCATAGAGATAGGCCAGCAGTATAATTTGTATCCTAGTTATAATAACCTTATTACTTGGTACAAATTTATCAGAGAAATTGCTTATATTTGTAATTCAGGCTAGACCCAAAAAAATATCCATGTGCCTTACTATGTCCATTCTTGTATATGCTAATTGACTCTCTTTGAGGGTTCATTCAAATTTGTTCACATTTACATATTTTTCCAAGTTCTTTTTTTCCTACATATTCTCATCAAAATTATCAAGGAATAAGGCAGAAATTTAAGTACAAATAGCATCAATATTTTAGTGTCGATAGGAGAAACAGCTTTCAATGTATGGGTATGAGGAGCTGTAAACAATAACAGGCAATATAATGTTCAGTGTAATGCTGCCAAAGACACTTTTCTTCCCAAAGTAAGGAATAGCTCTTGACTCATACAAATAGCAGGTGCTCTCAGGCCCAATTAAGAAAACACTGAAAATAAACCATAGCAAAAATGTCAGATTTCCTACCTATCAGAAAAGCCTTTAATAGCTTTGCTTTTCTTCTCCAAACCCAGACCTCTGACAACTAATCATAGACTATCTCAAGTTGGAAGTGACCCCTAAGGATCATTGAGTCCAACTCCCTGCTCCTTGCAAAACTATCTAAAACTAAACCATACACTTAAGGCCATCATCCACTCCTTGAATTCTGGTGCCTTGGTGCCATGACCACTTCCTCAGGAGCCTGTTCCAGTGACTCACCACCCTCTCTGTGAAGAACTTTTTCCTAATATCCAATCTGAACTTCCTCTGATGTAGCTTCATTCCATTTCCTTGTGTCCTATCACTGGTTAGTGGAGGGAGGAGATCAGCACCTCACCTTTCACAGCCCTTCTTGAGGATGTTGTCGATTGCAGTGAGGTCACTCCTTAGCTTTCTCTTCTTCAAGATGAGCAAACAGAGTGACCTCAGATACTCCTTGTAAGTATTGCCCTCAAGGCCTTTCATCATCTTGGTCAGTCTCCTCTGGGCATGCTCTAACAGCTTTATATTCTTATATTGAGACACCCAAAACTTAACAAAATACTTGAGGTGGTTCCATGACACTACAGTGTAGAGTGGGACTATCACCTCCCTCAACTGGCTCATGATGTTGTGCCTGATGCACTCTAAGACACAATGGTTTAATTTGGCTGCCAAGGCACACTGCTAACTCATATTCAACTTGCCATGAACCCAAACTCCCAGACTTCTTTCTACAGAGGTGTTCCCCAGCCTCTCATCCACAAATTCATATGTATAACCAGAATTACCTGCCAGATTTCAGTCAACTGGGACTTCTCCAGACTCCCAAGATCATTAACAAATAAAAAAGACAGGTTCTATGATGACATTGGCCAGAACTTTCAGTACTCTGGGATGAGTCCCATCAAGGTCCAAAGATTTATGTACCTCCAGCTGGAGCAGCAAAGTTCAAACCAGTTCAGGCCAGCTGGGAGTTTATGATTTCCTAATGTGTTCCCAAAGTTTACATATCTCTTTGTGTGTATGTGTGGTTTGGTTTTTTGTTTTTTGGTTGTTGTTTTTTGTTTTGTTTTGTTTAATTTTCTTAAAGAAGAGGGCATCAAGAAATTTCTGCAAAACACTTTAGGACTCAAAGTAATTTGGGATTTTTCACCTTAGTTTTAATCTATTCCCCTCCTTTGTCTTCCTTTCTCTCTCCCTCTCTCCCCTACTGGTAAGCTTTTAGGTTTGGTCAGTTTGCAGCAATTAGAAAACATGAAAATTGATGTTGAATGGTTGGAGGTTATGGCAGATGTTTCATTGATTTAAAATAAAATGTCAGACATAAAATGGAGCATTCATTTTTATAATTGTCACTGCTTAATGTAGCACCTGAAATTGGTAAAAAATACCAAAACTTGACCTTACTGAAATAGAAGAGAGTAAAGAGACATGCAAACATTTCCATGGAAGCAGTATGCTGAAGGAAATTTGGTGAAGAGAAGGTATGTTTTTTTATAATAATGGAATTACAAAAATCATAATTTTAAAGGAAAAAAAAAAGCAGTAATTGCAAAAAATTTGGAAAGAAGTACCAAGAGATTATTAAAACTGTAAGGCACTGTACAGATTTTCACACTTGTGAATTGAATGTGCTCAGCCAAAAGTAAAATCACTGTTCTCGAAAAATCCCCTGTATTACTTGACAGTTGGTTAGATGTTCCCTTGACAACAGCGCTGGTTAATCAAGGGTGTAAATGAAGCCACTGTTTCAATGTTTCGCAGCAGTCATTTCATATTATGTCTTTAATATCAATACTTTTTCAGTAAAGGGATTTTTGTGGGGACTTTTTCCTATGTTGAGCTGTTAAGATAGGCTAGTGTTTGTCAGTTTATGGAGGGAAAAATAGCAAATAGTTCCAATTGTAATCCTCCAGTTGCAGCATTAGAAAATGGACAGTAGTGTAACTCCTTTCTAATAAATTTTCAGAAGACCAGAAACCCTGGTCTGCTAGCAGTGTGAGATCTTTGTTCAGAATCAGTCTTATCACAGTAATTTAGCTTAGATAAGAACAAAGGTTCTCTGTATAATGCTTGAGAGTTTTTATACCTGCTGATCTGACAATTTAATTCTCCTTAATCTGTTAGAAATACAGCTGCACCTTCACCACTATAAAGACAATACAATTCCTATAAACTAAATTTTCTTAAATATGTTTATATAACCATGAATGCACAACTTTTACATTATTACATTAGGCAATTATAATGCATGAAAGCAGTTAAAAGTCTTCCAGAAGTTCCAGTCTCCAGATCTATTCTCATCCATATTCTCAAATATGTAATCAGTTTAAGATACTTTACTATGTATCCCTTGATATAAACTAGAAGCTGAAGCAATCATGCTATCAATTAGGGCTTAAGTCAGTCTTTCCTATTGTTGGAAGAGACATTGGCATGAATTTTGCATTCATGCCTTCTACTGTGCTCCTTTAGTGCCACCTGGTGACCAGCTTGAAAGGAAAAAAGTATAATTGTATTTCTACCTGGAGAAGTGGTTGTGATAATGTAAGCTGAAACATTTACTTGAGCAAGATCGTACCAGGTGACATTTGATTTAGAAGTGCCCCAATCTTAGCTAGCTTAAAAGGATTTCTTTGACTATCATTTCCAGAGCTAAACTGATCCAGTACTTAATATCTACAATTGTGTCATGAGCGTGTGAGCTTGACATTGCACTTGGTTAGAAATTCAGTGTTCATGCACATAATTAATCAACATGTAACTAGTAATTACATTAGTCACTGTATATAACTTCTGGTTTGCACCTGCTGAGGTCCATGAATCTTTTGTAATTCTCCTTTGTAATTCTTATTCTTATTAATTTTATATAAAATCCACAGCAGCTATGAAAGAAACCCTGTTATTCTCAGCTAAGCACAAATAAGAAGGCTGAACATCTGACTTGAATTTTTTGGAAATAAATATTTGACTACATCAGGCCTGTACCTTAGCATCTTGGGAACAAGTTGGGCTCCATGTGGTTCCAGACCTATTTAGATTATTGTGCTTAGTTTTGCCATATGTTCTACACACACACGCACACACACACACACACACATACATTTCCCATAACTATTCCCCACACACCCAATTCTTTACTCCTCTGTTAATTCTTTTTATATCACTATCAGTGTGATGTGCATGAATCACAATTTTGGTGCCTGACAAAATTATCCTGCCATAGGACATTCTCTCCTGTCACTGTCTCTGGAGGGAAAAATATGCTGGCTTTGAATGCAACCAGAATATGCCACTGAGATGTGAGGCAGATGGACTGAAATGCCTTCAGCATCTAAACGAGTGAAAAAGCACAACTGAACTAAAAATATTTCAAAATTAAAAGATGTCAGTGATTAGCCACTTTTATCTCAGGTGTTCTTAATGTGAGGTCAGTATCTCATAATATAAGGTTAATTAGAAAAATAAAGAAAAAATGTCAAGAGAATAAATCATCAGTTCCATTTTCTCTTTCCTAATGTGGATAATGGATTTCAATCTCCTATGAGATGCATGAAATAATACAACTGCATTTATTCGGTTGCACGATTAAGACAGATTTAAACATAGATTATAAGAAAAATATAATCAGGTTATAGAGCAAGTGGTATCTTAGTTCAGACGATTTCTGCCACTAAATATTTCAAATGCATTCTTTTTTCCACTGCTGTTTTAAAAAAACTAATATGATTATGTTTTGCATATGTCCATATTGTAGCACTTTATGAGTTTAAATGGTGTAATAAAGACAGAGACAGCATTTATGGTTTAATTACAGTTTTTCATTATTTTCATAATTTTCTAGGAAAACTGTCTTTTAGATAGTAATTTTCTATGCTCTGTCACTTTCTTAAAGCTATTCTAAGCATATTTAAATAATCTAGCAAATTCAAACAGTCCTAATTTTGTGGTAATGTAAGCATGAAAAATATTCATTTTGTTCACATTTCAAATGAGTTTTCCCTTTCTATGACATAAGACAGAGAAAAATTTCAAGAATTATTTCCTTGGAAACCCTTACAGAGAAAGGATCAAATGCTGAAGAAAGCAGTGGCAGTATTCCTAACCATTTGCTGCAGAATACAGGGCAGTAGGTTACTGCTTGTAGCCTGTTGGTTTTTTCTTACAACTCAGTCACTAATCTATTGGCTGACATCAAATAAATCAGTACTGCTCTTTGAGATTTCATTGCTGCATTAAAAAAAAAAAAAAAACCAAACCAAAAATAACTCTATGTCCTTTGTGAAGAGCTACTGATCAAAATTGCTGTATAATAGCTGCTGTTTATAGATACTGGGGAGTTTTTTTCTGAAATATTTCTTTAAAGGTATGTCTGAGTGAGGATGGCTATGTTATTATCTATATGGATTTATGATACTTGGTCTTGTCTACATAAATATATACATCAATAAAGAACATGTCAGCATCAAGCAATCTTTAAGGCTTATTTTAATTGCACCTATATCTTCCACCATTTTTCCTCTATCAAAGAATCAAAATAAGGGAAATTATGTGTACAAAACAGTGAGAATGTGTGAATATCAGGCATTTGCATCAAAAGTTTGCAATGCTGAATTTGACTTGGATGGCTGTCTTGGGTTGAGCTGGCAAATGCCAACTGCCCAATACAGAGTGTCAGCCTCTCTCCCTCTCCCACTGAGAAAAAGGGAGAAAGGAAAAAAAAATCCTGGAAACTCAAACTAAGTTTATACTTAAACTAATTATATATATTTATACAGAAAAGAGTCAAGTGAAAGCAAACTACAATATAACACACTCTTACACAAGTTAGATATAATAAAAAATAACTCCCCACTACCCATCAAACACAAATCTCACCATTCTAACTACAAATCACTCTGGAGAACTCAATTCCCCAGAGACAGACCCAAGCAGAGAGAAAGACTAAGAACAAACATTTTACTTCCCTAAGATAACATGGTGGCAAGCTGGTGCTGGGCCTGGTCCTCCCATCCCTCCTGGGATGGCACAGTGCATCCTGCTGGGACCATAGCTTGAAGGAACTGCCTAAGCCCCTCCCACACTGGCTTTTATATTGTGAGATGATGTTGGAATATGGTATAGAATACTATTGCCCATAGTAGTCAGCTGTCAGATGGCCCAGTCCAGCTCAAGTCAGCTGGTAGTCTCAGGCCTACTCTGAAATCTAAAGGCTAAATTTAGGCCTACGCTTAGCTAAACCCATAACAATGGCTAATTGCTTGAAGATCGTCAAGCTGACATAGACTTTATGGTTCTTTTATTTTTTGTTAGATGAACACTAATCTTTATTAACTTGGCCACATCAATTAAGCCCTTTCCTTTGAGGGCTGGACTATCATTATATGTCATATAAGGGGTTATTTAGAAAAAGAAATAATTTTAACCTAAAATAAGAAATACACATGAACATATTTCAAACTCATTTGAATAGTCTGTAGGTCCAGATCCCATTTCAAAAGGGGAAAATCAAAGTTGCCATTCGAATATCTCAGTCTTTCAAAAGAAAGATTCAAAAATAAGAAAAGTCTTGCACATATACAAAGTAGAAATAATTTAGCACATTTTGGCTTCATGCAACAGAGCACAGTAAAAAGTCAATGAGTTAGTATTGACTGATTTAGCTCTGAAACCAACAGTGATATAAGCATTGGAAAGGTAGGATTTATTAATATGGGTGTATCACCTGCTGATGAAGTACTGGCTATGAGACTTGTGTTAGTTGATACACTGGTTTTATGCTGCCATTTATGTCATTGCAATGCTCCCAAGTAACTCCAGAAATGAAAACTGAAACTCAAAATTTTGTAATGAATCTACAGACAGGAGGATAAAATGGAAAGACTTTAGACACAGGAACAGAAAAACAAAGCTCAAGGCATAACCTGGGATATAAATCATGGTATGGTGGCTGCACACAAAAAAACAGGTGGTGATACATAAGACATAGGCATTTGAGAGTATGGTGGGTCTTGAGGTGGTTTCTTCAGGAATAAATTTGTTCTTATCAGTGCTGAGGCCATTCCTATGATTAGTAATATATCCTTCTAGTGTGCAAAACTGTTTTAGTTTGAAACCTTGGCAAAATGCCAAGTATTCAACCACACAACAGATCTCCATCCCTGCACTGAGAAAAGCAGAAAAAAAACCCCCAAACTTAAACTTAGCTGGTTTATATTTTCACAGAGAAAGAGGAAGATTAAAAGCAAAATGCAATATATCACACATATATACAAAGGTAAGAAGAAGCAACAATAACTCTACAGAGTCACTCACCCAATAATACAGATTCCTCCACCCAGCCCCACAAAAACACCCCAAAAGATTCTTCCCAAGAAACACCCAGCAAGAGAGGAGAAAAACCAACAATAAAAATGTTTGCTTCCTGAACCAAAAGAGATGCAAAGCAGTGACAAGGCCTATTGCTCCCAGCACAGTGATAGCATGTCCACTCAGCACCCAGCCATGAAGGAAAGCTGGACTAGGCACTTCCTACACCTGCTTTTATACCTGGTTTGACATCAGATGATATGCAATATCTCTGGTTGCTTAAGTCAGGTGACACTTGTCTCTCCCAATCTACGTAGCCCTATCAGGGCCTACTAAAACTAAGGCCTAAATAAAACTAAGACCTACTAGGCCAAAACTACCACAGAAACATACTGGGCTTTAAAATATTTTAACTATTTCGTATGACTATAGCCTAATAAAAAAATTCATCTATTCCAACACAAAGTGATTTCTGAGATTCCTGTCATTGTCCTTTACCATTTATTCAACTAAAATAAATGGAAATTTTTTTCAGAACCTTTTGTAAAGTCTGTTGTGTAACATTTGTGAAACATTACTAAAAAATGTAACACTGTTCTTGTTAAAAGCCTTACTCCAGAAACCTAATTATATGGACTTGACTGAGCAGAGTTTCCTGTGCAGAGCAAATGTGGTCAGTAAATGTTGACATGCTTCCCAAAGAGGAGCCCAACACATTCTCTTTGAAGGCATGTGAAAATTGAAACAAAAGCAAAGTGGAGTTGGAAAGCATTTCTACAGAAATAGCAGAGCTCAGTTTTAAAGAATCTATCGACTACTATTCTCCTATTCTGCATTTTGGCAAATTTCCTTTCTAAATATGAAATCAGTATTTTTGAAAATCATCATTTTTGGGTTGAATTTTTATTGCTGACATAATTATTACCAGCATTTTATCAAATCTCATCATGGCAAGAACCTGAAGAATTCTCTGTGGTTTATTGAATGTTCACTAGTATTTACTTCAAAAATGCCCTTATCCTTATATTCTTCTCTATCTCTGAAGCTCTGTACCAGAGTTTAGATTAACAACATGCTTTCCAAGTACTAGTAACTGTATCACAGTGTAATTTTTCAGCTCAGAGGTATGCAGCCTTTCATTTCTTATTCCATTTCTGTTTCCCCTGTAGGGCAGGAAAAGGAAATTTCAGCCAAGGCTGTTCAGCATCATTCAACATTGATGTTAGTTGTCCAACAATCCTCTATGCTAGGGAGACCACATGTCAACTGCAGTTAGCATTTATCAATACCCACTTATGTATTTAAAGATCTCTTTCTTCTTTGTCTCTGTATACATTTCAAACACTAGAATCAAGAACAGTAAGAAAGCAAACAGAAGAGAGACATTACTTGAAGAAACTTACATCTTTTGTCTCCTGGGTGGTTCAAGTAACCATGAAACTGGAATTATAAGTGTCTAAAGATTGTCATTCTTTATGGAGGCATAAACATTTTTTTCACTTTGCTGTGTGAAGTTTGAATAATCTGTGGTCAACAGCATAGCCAGTATTAAGATCTTCTGTTTCCTTTCAGCTATATGTTGCCTGTGAGCAGTCCTGAAGGTTACTGTGTGATTGAAATGGCTGCGGATGGAAATCCTCCTGTACAGCGCAGACTTTCTTTCTCACATCAAGCATCTCCGGTGAGTCTGCAAAACGTCAAAAAATAGCTATTTGCTTTGAACACTTCATCAGCATTTGTAACTCATTATTTTCAAAGGAGAATAGGTATTCTAACTTCTTCTAAAGGAGAAAATGTAATTCCTCTTCAGTTATCATTAATATGCACTTAGTTTCTCTCTATTAGATGTTTTCACATCAAACATCCATATTATTTCCATTAATTTCTTAAGTTTACCTGACTCTGAAACTTCTATTCCAGCTGCCCAAAGTCCATGGAAAAGACACTGGTGCTGTGAAAGGAAAAAATATATTAGCAATAACATTTACATTGCCATGTTGTTACTAGAAACAATTAAAATATTGCTAAACAGTACTTCTGATTATGTTTTAGTTGCAAACCACACCGTGTAGCAGAGGGCAGTTATGAATCCTCAGTGATTTAACCTAGTGTCATTATTCTTGCTAGGACTTCATTTCTGAATAATATTGTAAACATATCTGTGTCCATTTTGAAAACGGTATCAGAAGACTCATTCTAAATGGGCAATAGGTATCTCTCCCAAATCTTGAATTTTTCTGTTATTCTTTGTCTCTGTGTTATTGCCTCTCTTTGTTATGCATTCTCTCATCATCGCTCAACCCGAGACACAAGATTATTTCTGCATCATGCATTTAAAATGGTTTTAGACTTGACAATTTGAACTATGATTGACAGCTTCCTTTATAAGTTTGTTCACTAGAAGGCAGGCCAGTTACCTGTAGAGATGCTAATCATGATGTGCATCTCTCAGTATGCACTGCCGGTTTGTAACAGAATTTCTTCCCTTGCATGGTGTGTATTATGAATGTTGTATCCTTATGACTAACTATTACACTTTACAGATCTGCTCCTAATCTCCCAGAGCCCCTATTTTCTTTACAAAGTACATAATCAAAGAAAGAATGAAAGAAGAAAAGAAATTTCTTATCTCTAAGAGGACTAGTGAATATCTTCCCACTACTGGCCAAGCTAATCCTTTTTAGCACTCAGGCTCCAAGCAAAGAAGGATATTTACTAATTTGTATTTGAAAAGTTAAGCATTAATATTACATAAGTTATTGATATTATGCTATATTAAGCCTGTTATATTATTAACAAACTCACAGAAATTCTTTCTGTGTGACTCCTTAAAATACACTCCAGTTAAGTCAGTTAAATTCAGAACATAACCTTTACAGAAAGAATGTGTGTTATTCTGTACTAACAGGAGTTTGAACATGATAAATGCATTGATGTGAGAAACTGAGCAGAGCCTTCTGAAGTTGTTCTATGGTACACTGGATCTACTCCCAAGGTCCATGCATTTGTAAAATACGCCCAATAATAACAAAGATTGTGTTGCATAAGGAGTGTTAAAAACACTTTTCTTAATCATAGATACTTTATAATGCAGTCCAATTCTTTGCTTAATTCTTGAAATAGATTCACAAGCCGAGAGAAAATGTCTGCAAACACTACTTACAAATCTTGTCTATCACTGCACTGATTTATAGCTTTGTTTGGAAGGGGATAAAGTCAAGCAATATGAAAAGAATTCCACAAGTGCTGAGCCAATGTCTTTAAGTTCTTCTGACATGAAAAATCTGATTTAATTTTATCCATGCTCTAAAAGAAGTAGGTGTTTTTCTCTTTCCCTTCAAAATGAAAGACACTAAGTAGAGGAATATCTGGCAGTATTCACATCTATTGTAACGCCAAATTTCACTTGAAATTGTCAGCAACATAGCTCCAGGACTGACAAAAGAATAACAGGAAACAGCAAAGCAAAATAATCATACAGATGTGTGAACTTCATATAAAGCAATGTGATATTTTCCTCCTGTTTCTAGTTCTTTACAGTTGATGTTTGACTATGCTAGTGAAGATCCCCTTCACTATAAACTACCTCCTCATGTTTCACACTGCTGTGACATATTTCTTATTCCATTGGTTTACTCCTGCTTGACTTGAGTTAGCTAGGTTTGACACTCTTTCTGGATTGATGGTATTGCATAAATAAATGCATCACAGTTGTGCACCTATGGAAAAAAAACGAGTTGGGTTTTTGTTTGGTTGGTTGGGTTTTTTTTCCCAATTCTTAAGAATAGACAGCATTTGACAAGGAAACTTAGGAATGTTGAAGTCCCATGTCAGAATTCCAGAAAGTCAGGCATAAGCTTGAGGAGTGGAATTCATAGTGCCAAATGTGTCACAGATGGTCAAGGGTTTGAATCCTAAATCAGACAATACAGGAATTACAGTAGTGAGAGGTGATATGATTTGGTCAGTCCCAGTGCAAAAGAGTTGTGGTTGTTTCTGTGGCACCTTTATAAGGATGTTCTAGACATCTGAAAATTTCCCTTTTTTACCCCTAGGCTTCCGTACAGCAGTCTTTTTTTTGTCATTCATCCAAACAACATAAAATCTTTTTTCTATATTCTCCTTATCTTGAAGTCCTGTAGGTCTCAGATCTTGAAGAAAATATCTTCAAGTCTACAGCTGCTCCTGTGTTCCTGCACTAAACCTCAACCATGAATGTACAACACTTCATATAGGATGAGGGTAGCCATGTTTATTGTGGTTAAGCCTGGGAATTCCAATTTATATTCCATGGGATGCATGCACATTAAACCACTCTCTTTGTAGAGATTATTTCTTTTTTTTTTTTTTTTTTTAAAAAGGAGAATCACTTTTTTAAAAAGAATCCCTTCATCAAATATCACAGTTTTTCCCATCTTCAAGGAATGGCTATTTCCTTTATGAGTAATTATTAATCATTCACTATTTACAGTAACATCACAAATCACATTGCTTTCTGATTATTCTCTATTTGTCTCTGCAGGTCACCTTTGGATCAATCTTCCTTGGAAATGTTCCTGTTCATGAAGAGGTTCATCGATGTGCTGGGCAGATACATGGCTACAAAGGATGCATTAGGGATTTTCAAGTTAACCACAAAGAGTTGTTCATCATAGATGAGGCTCTTGGAGGGAGGAATGTTGAAAACTGCAATGTTCCAATATGTGATTATCATCCATGTCACAATGGTGGAACCTGCACTAGGTAAGACTTATTTCTTTACCCATTTTATCATTCATTTATATTCTGTGATTGTTAGTTTCATCTTTAATGAAAAATTATTATAATTTTCTCTGTAATGTAATAAGCACCAATCATTTGTCCTGATAATTTTGAATGAAAATGTAACATTTTCATGCCAGCTGGAGAGATTTTATACTTTATTTGATTACATGAAAAGAGATATAAAATTTAATTGCATTGTCCACATAACATACATATTGGGTTGATGCCAGAATTGCTTTACAACCAACTAGACCAGTTCTGCTACAAGACTAAATCAGAACTTCTATATGGACAATTTGGACAGAAAGCATATAAGATCTCATTATTCTGCCTAGCAACTCTTTATTTTACTAGGCCTTGTACCCTCATACATCTTTTTGGGTGTGCTCCTGGGTACAAAATGTTTATTATCAGGCTGTGAGAACACTAACAAATTATCTACTTGTTCACCTTCAGCACATGTGAAAAAGTATTGTCAAAGAACCTTTGAAAGTTAAGGTGCATCATTCTGAAAAAGAAAATGAGGTCTAAAAGAGACATGAGTTAAAAGAACAGTTGAACAATGGTTCAATTGGAGCACAGAAACTTCTTAAGCCACAGTAACTTAATCATTGTCTAAGGAAGTCAACATGTAAAAACACATTTCTGTTTAGAATTTGTGAAGTAGTTGCCAATTTTTTAAAAATATCATACTTCAAGGCAAAGGCTGAACAGAGCAAGGTCTAAAGGTCTTTTGATGCTCTGGACCGCTGGGTGTTTCTTAGGTTGAGAAGGCCTTGAACAAAGTTTTGAGAGGCTTCTCTGCCTTTCTTCATTGATGTGAGCACACAAACACCAAACAGGTTTTGATCTCTAGGTCTTGTTTGATTAGAGGACAAGTGATAGCAAAGCAACTTTATTAAAACATACACAATTTGCCTACCAGTCTGGTGAAACTGAGTGTGTACCTGGAAGTAATGAGTCTATTTTTCCTCTGTTAGTCCTTACTATATCTCTGTCATTCTATTGCTTGGCCTGACAACTACCATTATGGAACACTTTTTCATTTAAATTTGGGTCCTGAATAATTCATGGCCATTGGATTTGTTTCCTGCATTTTTGCTTTCCAACTGCTGGCCTAGGTCCTTTTCAGAAATTATTTTGTTTTGAAATGGGTCCCTTCTCCTCTGTCCAGAGTCATAGAAGACTGGCCATCAGTATCACAACTTTCACAATTTTCTACCACAGACAACTGATTTTCAGGGATCACCTCCTCCATGGCCAAGAATGACTCATTCTAATGATCAGGAAATGAAGTGTCAGGAAGCCTGCCTACATCAGTGAATAAGATGCTCCTGACAAAACTCAAATATTAAAAGGAAGCACACAAGAGGTAGGAGCAGGGACAGGTGGACTGGGAAGAACACAGAGAAAATTTCCAGCTACATGAATATGGGAAAAGCCAAAGTCCATCAGGAGATTAATCTGGCAGGGGACATGCAGGGCAAAACAAAGGCTTATTAAAGGATATCAACAGGAGAAGGGGCAGGAGTTCTGGTGAAAAAGGATTCAGAAAAGACTGAAATGCTCAGTGCCTTCTTTGCCTTAGTCTTTACTGATAACTGGCCTTCAGGAATCCTATTTCTCTCCTGTGGGAGAAAGTCTGGAGAAGACAGACGTACACAAGAATCAAATTTGAGAACTCTTAAATCAACTGGACAATCTATAAGAGACCTGATGGGATTTGCACATGAGTGCAAGGGAGCTATATGATGTTATAGCAAAATTTTTGCTAGTTGTTTCAATTACAATGCTTAGTGGCAAAAAGAAAAAAGGCTTTTTTTCAGTACACATTATTCTTCAGGTGCTTTGCTTCTGAAAGACCATGAAGTATTATGTAGCAAATATCTCAGCCATGTTCTATTATGAAGATTGGAACTTATCAACACATACTTCTGAGTATAGACCAATGTGTTTAATAAGAAACATTTTTTACTGCCTTTCTTAAAAGAAAGTTTTTTGCTGTTTCTCATTGTCAAAGTACAAAAATAATATTGCAGGATTCATTCTATTAATTACAATGATTATACAGAAGAAACTTATCTGCAAGAAAAAAAAATCTTCTTTGTGGTTTTGGTATAGTAGTATTATAGTATAGTATGTACAAGTTTTCAGACACAAAATTTCAGGATGAAACTGGGACCAGCAACTGCCTGCGTTCTGATCACTGGTTGTATCAGGTGCTCTCCAGGATCCTATCCAGGCAGGACCCAGCACCAGGTGGGGCACCAGGGCAGACACAGCCCTTGGGCATTGCACACATCCCTGGGTATAGCAACAGGCTGAGGCTGGGCTGGGGCATCAGCCCACTGATCAAGGATCAAGATCAAACCCAGAGAGGGGAACCAGGGCCAGACACAGTCCTGAGATAGCCAGGCAGGGCAGTGGTGATAGGAAAATAGAGCTTCAGCATATGCAATAGTGACTTGGGAAGAAAAACCCTGTAACTCTGAATGTTCCCCTTTTTCCTCCTTCTTACCCCAGCTTGATATGCTGAGCATGATACCATATAGTCTGGGATATCACTTGAGTCAGCTGGGGATCAGCTATCCTGGCTGTGTCCCCTTCCAACTCCTTATGCATCCCCAGCCTCCTCATTGGTGGGGTGAGGAGCAGAAAGGTCTTGACTCTATGCAAATGCTGCTCAACAATAACAGAAACATCCCTGTCTTAAAACACTGTGTTCACCACAAACCCAAAGCATAGCCCCATACCAGCTACTGTGAACAAAATTAAATCTATCTCAGCCAAAGCCAGCACAATAGGACAAAAGCCTTTTCAAGAGTGTTTAAAAATGTGCTGTATCAAATGAGTGGTTCGGTACAAATCTAAATTTTTCATTCTTTACATGGACATAATTGTATTATATTTAAAAAACTAAGTAGTTCATTATGTAAGTGCTCTACTCCTTTAAGAAGCTTTTTTTCAAGTTCACTAGCTCTTTTACAGCACTTTACATCTATGCTAATGTAGAATTCTAGAGACAGGTTGATTTTAGAGGGGAAAAAATTACAACTATTGAATAAATTTAGGGTTTGAGTATCATATGCACATGTTCTACAGAATTCAAAGCTCATTGGATTTGGATGTGTTTGAAAAGGGAATGGAAAGATTAACCTAGGAGGCTCTTAATATTCTATGTGGCCTTCTGATCATACAAGGCAGATGTTGCAAACCAAGCTTAGAGTTAATTAAGAAGACACATCTGTGTGTGGGAAAGAAACTCTCAAAAGTACCTCACCAATAATTTAACAATTATATCAGCCTCTGCACTACTAGTGGTTGATTAATACTTTTGTTTTAAATTGTAAAAAGACTCAAGAAATGCAAATATCTACAAGCTTTGCTTTTATAGTACACAGCACAATCTCAAAGTTAATTGCTTGCACAAACAATCATGTTTCCAGTGTCTCAAACTATTCTCACAGTGATTATTCTTACTGTTGTTATTCCCCATATATTGATGTAGCAGATGGGTCCATTAATGTTAATCAATTAACCAAGACTGAAAAATCAAACTCAATTAGCAATAAATTTCAATAGAGAGACACTTATCTTCAGATTTCCACTGCCATATTGTAATCACAAAAAAACATACACGGAATGTAACTTCAATTTTCTTCACCTCATAATGTAAGGGCTACCTTCCTAATTATGTAGGTCTCTTTTGGATGGCACCTTTTCAGATATAAATAGGAAAATATATATTTTAAATCATATTTCATAAACTGTCTGTTTTCTGCATTCTGGGGAATCATACAATTTCTCTTAAGCCTTTAAGAACAGATCATCTAATGAAAAAGTCCATCCAAACTGTTACCTAAAGTTCATCTGATAACATTTTGAATGTCTTTTTTTTTAAATTAAAAAAGTTATGGAATGAGTTCTAGGTTAGCTTTCCTGTAGATAAGAGGTAATTTCATGATCAAACTTGATTAAGTAATAGAATATCGTATGATGCAGATGCTGAGGAGACCAGGTGAAGTCACTTAATAAATGTTACGGTCTCTTTTTAGCATATATCCTAAATATTAATTTAAATAAACAGCAAAAACCATAATTATGAATATGACTTTTTAGGAGAGAAAAAAAAGAAAAATCTTAAACTGTAGACTTTGGAGACATCGAAATGTTGTGTTCAACATTTTTTTACATCGCATTTTCCTTTTCAAAGAATAATCATGGTCACCCTTTCCCAGCCATGTGCCAAAAATATTTCTTGTGCTTCCTTGTGCCCTTAAGCCAAAACTGCATGTTATGGCAGGTTTCAGCTGAAGGTATTAATCTAAGGATCGGCTTGTATACCTGTATTAATTCTTTTATCACATTTCTAACACAGACCTGCAGTTTGCTTCTGCAAAATCTGACCTATGTTTGTTGACCTAAATATAGAATTGTTACCCAAGAATAAGTGTCCATTTTCAAACCAAGGAACACTGAAGAACCTCCCATAACTAACAACAGTATTGCAAGCCAGATATTTGGAATTGCTCAGGGATTTTCTATCACTGCTTTAGATATAGGTGTTTCTGAGTAAGAAAGCTATCAGATAGTCAGAAATAACAGAATGGTCATCTTTCAAGAAACTTTTTATGGATCTGTTTTATAGACTAGGAGACTCAGGTCAGCATATTATCAAGAAAATCCATTTGTTGGGACTTTTACAAATCTAAATCTTAATTAACATCACTATGATCCATTTTAAGTACCATTTTTAAGAACTAATGCTTTAAGTTCCACTGTATTTGTCTCTTGCAGAAAAATAAACCAAACAAAGGGATTAAATTTCATTTTCGTTGATTTTCAGATTAAGATTTCCAGATGAGAGTTGCATATTCTCAAGCCTTTTCAGAATTTACAACATATGCACTTATTTGCTGCTGATTTGTATGAAGATAATCTGCTTCCTTCTAAAGGGCTGTATTTTGGGGACAGGTCTGTCAATACTAAAGGTGCTCACATCTTTAAAATGAGATTAGATAGTATATCAAGAGTTTAGTACTCATGAAATAGATTCTCATTTGGAATTCCATTGGTTTTTACCTAATGCTTACTTAAAATTTGATCTTGATGAAGAAACCAATTAATTCAAATTTATTTCCAATTTGTTTTCTTTTTCTGGAAGAGAGATTGTTCATCCTTTCAAATTCCTCATGATCTTTGGAAAAAATAATGCCATCCTTATCAAGAAAAGTCGTTTTTGAGGAGTATGAAAGATAATTCAATTTTGCTTCTCAGAATTACCAAAAATTCTGTTGTATGTGTGTTTGTTACATCATATTCTCACAGGAAAGTCAAGTCAGCAAAAGAGAAAGTTTCATCTCCAATTTTTCTAACACTAAGTATTAACAGATAGAGAATTCATTTACCTAGGCTGAGCTTTCTGGCAGAAGGAATTGCATTCAGCTTAAGCCCCATATGAAAATTCTGCACAATTTTTTTCTGAACTAAATCTGCATTTCTCCCACCTTAATTTTCCCTAAATCAGAACAGAAAACTGAAAATTTAACCCTAGCTTTTAGCCCTTAAAGTTTAGACAGTAAATTGTTCTAATCTACAGTTTTGTTAAGATATCTGTTTCAAGACAATTAATTAACTAAGCGTGTCTCACTCTTGGCATCAAAAATAGATTCCCATTTTGTCATACTTATTTCTTAGGCATTATATTTCTCAGATTATGGTGGTATGGAGGAGATATTTGACAAAGAAATCAAAGCTGCATTCCATTAAGCTGGTAGCATTAAGAGCTGGTGTTATAGATTTTAAACAGAACACCTATAAGTCCTCAGGAAATTGTATGATGATAATGTGTTAAATAGTAAAATACAATGTCATGATTATTGGATATATTACTATTTGACTGTTGTTCTTTTTAAATAAGCATTTAAAACATGCAAATTCTTTACTAGTGATTAAAATTAGATACACTCTTCAAAATTTGTTTCCTTCAGAACATCATTTTATCATAGAAGTATTGTTGTAAAAAAAAAAAAAAATTCTAGCAGTTGGAAAATAATCCAGACAAGTTAGAAAAAGTGATGTTCAAAGTGTAAACCACTCTGATTTTCATTTAGGCAGTATAGTGGTGTTGTATTAAAAATGTCTATGGGAAAATCAATTTTTTATGTTCTCAGATCCATAGATTTAGTATTCGATTAGTGTGAAAAGTGACACACTGAAAACAGAGCATGCAGGAAAATCAAGAATCCAAATATAAATAGGACTTCAAATTCCTGACTCTTTAGATAATGTGCAGGCTGTGCACAAAATTTGTTACACACCATGTTATATATCATCTCTATTCAATTTTACTTAAATCAGAAAAGCTACCATTGCTAAAACTTTAGTGTGGATATTGAAATACCAGTAAATGCCATTATTATACCAGCCATCCTAGAATGTTTTTACTGAATTCCTAGAAATACTATGTAACATTATTCTTGAGAATTACAGCACAACCAAATCAGCATTTCTGGTGGCTTTGATTCCAGAAAGGGTATCTTATTTGAAGCTTTAAAATACAACATTTGAGCAAAATTAATTGCATACTATCTTTTTCTAAGGGAAGTGAGATCTTTAAGCAAAAATAGAGATACCCAAAACACTATTCATACATATTTCCCCAACTGGAGAAATAGTGTACAGATTCTTAATAAGAATTTCATTTCACTATGAATCCGTACAAATGGTATAGCTGATACTGTTTGCTACAAATTGTATCATGTAGGATATGTATGAAAAATGATAAATGTGTTGTATTCTGTATACTGTTTTTCCAAAATTCCATAGAGATAATCCTTTCAGTGAAATGTGTAAGCTTTTCATAGGACACAAGCCCAGAAAGTGGTTGCAAATGAAGTTACATCCAGCTGGTGGCTGGTCACTAATGGGGTTCCCCAGGGCTCAGAGCTGGGATCAGTCCTGTTTAGTATCTTTATTAAAGATCTGGATGAGGGAATCGAAGGCACCCTTAGGCAGTTTTCAGACTACACCAAATCGGTCTGGAGTGTTGATCTCCTGGAGGGTAGGAAGGCCCTGCAGAAGGATCTGAACTGGCTGGATCGATGGGCCAAGGCCAACTCAATGAAGTTCAATAAGGCAAAGTGCCAGGTCCTGCACTTGGGTCTCAAAAACCCCGTGCAGCACTACAGGCTGGGGACAGCATGGCTGGAAAGTTGCCCAGCAGAAAAGCTGGGGCTTTTGGTAGACAACAGGCCAAACATGAGCCATTAGTGTGCACAGGTGGACAAGAGGCCCAATGGCATCCTGGCCTGTATAAAAATAGTTTGGCCTGCAGGACCAGGGCAATGATCATCCCTCTGTACTCTGCACCTTGAATCCTGTGTTCAGTTTCAGGCCTCCCACTACAACAAAGACATTGAGATTCTGGAGTGTGTTCAGAGAAGGGCAACAGAGCTGGGGTCGTCCACTGTGGAGAAAATTAGGCTTGGTGGGGATCGTATTGCTCTCTACTGCTACCTGGAAAGAGGTTGTAACAAGGCGAGTGTTGCCTTCTTCTCCCAAGTGACAAGTGACAGAACTAGAGGAAATGGTATCAAGTTTTGACAGAGGAGATTCAGATTGGATATAAGGAGAAAAAAATTTACCAAAAAGATTATAAAGCATTGGAATAGGCTGCCCAGGGAAGTGGTTAAGTCACCATCTCTGGAGGTATTTAAAAGTTGTGTAGATGTGGTGCTTAGGGATATGGTTTATTGGTTGACTTGGCAGCATTAGGTTTGTGTTTGACTCAAAGGTTTCTTCTCAAACTCAAAAGTTTTTTTCCCACTTAAACATTTCTGTGATTCTGTGCTCCAGCAGTTTATCCTGTTATTGTGATAGAATTACAAGACTCTTACTGCAGATGAATAATCCGCACTACCTGTAATATATGTTAGCACATTTATTCCTTTGCTGCTATCCATTTGTCCTTCACCTGGATGTCCCTCAGGTTACCTCACAGTAGAATAAGTCAGCACAAGGCCTGGGTCCCTTGGCATCTTCCATAATTAGTGGAGACATGAAGCATTGTTGTAAATTAGTTGTGGAATAATACAAAACATTTCACAGCAGTACCTTGAAAGCTGGTATCATTACTTTCAGTAATAGTTATCTATTCTCTATCTCATTTATCAATTATTCAGAATCAATACTGTTCAATTAATTATCTGAACACTATATTACTAAATAAAAATTCCTGCATGGGATTAAAAGGCTTACTGTTTCCTTTGGAGACATACTACTCTTTTTAATAATTGTGTTTGTATTATTACCAGCTTTATTAGTCATTCCCAGCTAAAGTACGCTCTTTGAGTGCTTGTAAAAGTACAGCTGGTATTGCTTCTTCTCTGCTTCAAAATCTGATAGTGCTTAGGAATTATGAGTTAGAGGGTCAGGGGAGTCAAGGCATGATTTTTATTACCCCGCAAGGTATGAAAGTTCAGGAAGGGGTGCCATGTTCTGCTGTATTCAGGTCACCTTCTCAGTATGCCCATCAATTTAGCCTTATGGCATGCTTTGGAAAATTCATCTGCCTTAGAGGTCAGCATGTGCACTAGATTTCTTCTGTCATTGCCTCAGTAGAGTTTTTCAGATGGCTAAGAAAACATTTCATAGCTCTGAAGAAAGGCTGCATAGAAGACTGACCCTGCTGGTTCTTCTTATCGTGACTAATGTGGTTGTGATATTTGAAGTGGGCAAAATGAAATAGTCATATAAGGTTTTGGACATCCTACTCATTCTGTACCTGGACCATTTTAATACATATCAGCACATAAAGTATTTTAATGGATACTTTGTTGTTTACATAAAAGAATACATAAGTCCTAGCAGGTTTTCATACTCATGTGTGAATGGGTTGTAATAGAAATGAGATCAAGTTCCAAAAACTTCCACTGGGAGTGAGCACCTCAGGAATCCCCCAAGCAGAAAATCCCAGATGGAAACCACTTATTCAGTATCAGAAGTTTTGTTTTAAATAGTTATTGAAAATGCCAGTCAGGAATCCTCTGTTCAGTACTGTTATTTACATTAGAGATCTCTTTCTACATTCCCAAGCAAATTTTCTCAATATTACAAAAGTGTTCCAGAATCTCTGGACAGTCTGACATCTCTTTTCTGTTTACAGACAGCCTATGAGGCTACTAATAGAATGTGAAGTTTCATAAGTTAGTCACCACATCATCACCTTTGCTGCAATCATGAGTGATTAGTGAACCGTGGGTTAAATACCTCTATGAAAACACAGATACAAACACAACTGTATGTATATGCACTCAAATAATTTAATTATATGGTGGCTATGGCTGTGCTGTATGTATTGTTCCTTTCTTGGTTATTGTCTTATCTTCATTATACTAGGGAATTTTACAGTATATTATTGTAAGGGTGCTAAGAGCAATTTTTTTATTTTGTATCCCACCCCAGTTGTAAAGATGAGGATCTGAGAAAATGAGTAAAATTCAAAAAAAAGACACATGAACTGGAATACATTGGGAGCAAATGCTATTAATGAAATATAAATGAACAACATTCGTTCAAGATGCATTGAGTGCTGTCCTGTAAAAAACATCTTTTTTCTACTTTTCTTGCCGACAGTCTTAGCAACTAGAATCATAGAATAACAGAATCATTTAGGTTGGAAAAGACCTCTAAGATCATCAAGTCAAATCACTGACCAATCTCCACCTTGTCAACTAAACCATAGCACTAAGTGCCATGTCCAGTCATTTGTTGAACCCATCCAGGGACGGGGACTCTGTCACCTCCCTGGGCGCTACATTGCAATACTTAAACACCTTTTCAATGATGAAATTCTTCCTGATATCCAACCTGAATCTCCTCTGACAAAGCTCAAGGCCATTTCCTCTTGTCCTGTCTCTGGTTGCCAGGGAGAAGAGGCCAATTCCCATCTTGCTACAACCTCCTTTCAGGTTGTTGTAGAGAGTGATAAGGTCCCCCCAAGCCTTCTTTTTTTCCAGGCTAAACAACCCCAGTTTCCTCAGCTGTTCTTCCTATGACTTACTCTCTAGACCCTTCACCAGCTCCAGTGCCCTACTCTGGACAAGCTCCAACACCTCAATGTCTTTCTTATAGTGAGGGACCCAAAACTGGACACAAGATTTGAGGTGTGGCATCACCAGTACTGAGTACAGGGAAACAGTCACTGCCCTAGTCCTGCTGTGCACACTATTTTTGTTACAGTCCAGGATGCCTTTGGCCTTCTCAGCCACCTGGGCACACTGCTGGCTCATGTTCACAGCTTTAATTTTTTTTTTTTTTTCTGAATTATTAATGTCTGGGGATCTGGAGGAGACAAAGAAAAGTCACTGTAAATACAGAGAAATATGCCAGGAAAATGGTATATCATAATCACAGAGATGTTCAATCTAAACAAATTCTTAATAAGGGATTTTGATTTATAAATGGTTATAATTTTGAACACAAATCTTTAAGTAAAACATGAAGACTACTATCGGTGCCCTGAAGATTATCCAAGATTTATTATTTTTTGTAGTAGGATATAATATGTTAGTAGAGTATCATTATATTTCAGTTATCAGATTTGCCCGATTAAACATCTACTTTTCCATTCTGTAAACTATTTTCAGAAACAGTGTAGTATATTTCTAGGCTGGAAACCAAGTATGGTAGTTCATTAACCCAGATTTAAGCTCATTCCTGGGTACTTCAGGGATTAATTATGGACTTCATACCTTACCAAAACATTCAGAGATTGATTTGAATCCCAAAATTCAAGCTAAGCTTATTTTCATCATGTTAACATTTATGCAAGACAGATTTTTTTTCTTTACTTTCATTAGTATTCATAATATTGTTACATGGATCAGAGTCACCACCTGGATAAAAGTACTAGTATAATGGATAGAATAAGCTGTTCAGAAAAATCTAGGAAAAATTGGGCTGAAGCTCATTTGGAGTTACGATCCATCAACAAATTTTGTGTTATAAAGGTGGCTACCTTTTTTAAACATTTTTTAGCTTTTCCCCAAATATATTTCATGGAAAAATTAAGGTGCAGGTTTGCCAAAGGGCTGGAATCTCCCTTTTTGCTTCTCTGGACACACAGTCCATAAGAGAGTTTTACTCCAAATTACATTATACACTTTGAGCTGATAATTTTGGTGAAAGTTCTTTTCCCTCAGGTCATGCCTGATACAACTCTATTCTACTCTTATCCAAAAGACAGCATTAAAAAATAAAAAAAGTCTTCCTGATGAATACCAAACCTGTCAACTAGGCAGAAGCTCTAAATGCCACCACCTCCAGCTTGGAGAGTGCACAGAAATAAAGTAATAACTCTTGTAATCCATTTCATTTTCTTGGTGCTTTCTCTCAGTTTCTGATTCAGTCAGTAGGATTCTCATACCCTCATTTTCTCCAGGGTGAAATTTGCCTACTTAACATTCACTTAAACCATGGAAGCTGAGCTGAAGTTAGACATAGGCTTTGCACTGCCTCTCAGTAAACAGCTCCTTGCTTTGTCACTGTTCCAGGGATGATAGAGCAAGAATGCAATATGTAAACACCTATCTGGTTTCACATTATGTTAAATGTAGCCACTCATATTTTAAAAACTGGTGCAGTTTTTTGAGTAGCCATACTATTTTCCTGCTTTGAAGAACAATGAGATAGACAAACTGTATTTGTTTTGCAGATACCTATTCACTTTTAGGCATTAAAATTCTTTGAGTGGACAAACATGTTTTTAACATTGAAATCTACCTTCAGTATGTATGCTTAAGCTGCAGTGAAAAAGACAAAGCAATGAGAAATTTGTTTTATTTGCTTTACAAGTGCTGAAACTCATGATCCAGATTTATATTGCAATAGTTATGCCAGCTCAAGTTTCAATGCTAAAGTCAGTTTTCAGCTTCAGCAAATGTTCTCTGGGTCCTGCTGTGTTTCACTTAATAGCAAGGACGAGTGAATTGCACCTGTAGGAGAGCATATTTTGCACATGAGATACTGAAAGGCAAGAGCCAATATTGAGGTGGAGTTGGATTCAATATCAGGACACTTTTTATTTATGGACAGTTGCCTGTTTATTTTCAAGCAGGTTTTTAAGGTTGGGTCGATGATTTAGGAACAGATGTAGAGTTATAACACTTAGTTTTAAAACTATACGATGTTTGTACTTTCCTGTACTTTCATGGTAAAATGCTGTAATTTAATATGAAAAAGGTGGGATTTGTGGTTATGAACTAATTTTACTAGGTGCAGAATTTGTAAAAATTGTTAATTGAAATGAAATATCTTCTTTTTTTGTCCATCTACAAAGGTAGCTAAACTCTCAGTTTTGATCAATTTTCTATGGATAAATACTTGAATAGCAGCAAAATCAGTCATCCATCATTGTATGTTTATAATATATATAGCTGATTATATATATATATATATATAAGATAGATATATAGATATGATGATTCTTGTTTTATCAGCATGTTTTTGCCTGTATTTTGGGGTGGGTTTTTTCATTATGAACTGGGCAATTCCTAATTCCTGGATATTCAAAATTGGCAACAATTTTCTGTAAGTTAGCCTTGATAATATGCATTTTTAGTAACTTTGGCAATATACTTGTATTTATGAAATCCTTGACACTGATCACATCTGTATTATATCATATACTATGAAGCCAGGTACGTATGCAATTAGCTTTCATCAGACAAGAACACTGCAAGCTTAGCCAGAAACCCAAAAAATCAGAGCACCCCAAGGCCATCCACCAGAGATTGACCCAATTAAATAAAATTGAATACAAAATAAAATTGAATACAAAATGAGAAACATTGTTTTTATGTCGAATCTCATCTTTCTGCTCTGGAGACATTTGATTATGCAATGATACAGTATCCAAGAGCCTGTGCATGCAAAATAACCGCTTTTGGGGGGAAAAAAAATTATTTAAGAAAATAGGTGTTTCAGAAACTCCTTTTCTTTACCAGAAAAGCTCAGTGATCCTTTTCTCAGAATAATCCTTATTATCCATATTTTCTTCTGCTTCCTCTGAGCGGTTCTGTGGGTCTGGACAGGTTTTAGGCTTCCACTAGGTTGTGACATAGAAGAGCTATGGGCTGCTGCCACCTACAGCTGGAGCACCAGAGGTGAAATGGACCTTGGATTAAAGCCCCTCTGGACAAAATGCAGTAGATCATAGAAGTGAGCTAAAGGAGGACTTTGCAGAGCTGGTAGTAATTGGGTTTTGCCAGCTTTTTATGAGATTTAAATAAAACTAGAGATACAGAGAAAGTAAATCCCCAAGTAGTATATTCAGGCAATTTGCTTCTCCTAAAACGATCTTCCTACTGGCAGTAGCTTGGCAGAAATAAATTTCATAGAGAGGAGTAAAAAACTCAGCTTCTGACAATCCTTATGTCAGCTAACATTTGAAATGCTCTGAGTTTTACCAGAAACAAAGAAAACAAGCAAACAAACAACGAAAGAAATAAAAAAGAAAGAGAGAAAAAGGAAGATTGTATTCTTTTGGTGTGTATTTAGTCACTGTGGGTTTGTTTATTGCTACTATTTTAAGATGCTTAGAATGTTACCTCCTATACCTTCAGCCCCTCCTCCCCACTGCATTTTTATGTCTCCAGTTGTTAAAAAGAAAAACAAAAAAACCTGAACTCTAAATTAAGACCTCAGGAGAACAGGAGTAATAATACCCAGCAGTGATGTGCCATTTTCTGCAACTGCTCCCACCTTTTCTGTTTTGTGCTTTATTGCAGTCTTTTTCAATAAGGAAAATACAGGGTTGCTTGCTTCTAAACGATGTTCTGTGCTGCTTAACCTAGTAAATGTTGGCATGACAAACTCTGTGTGTTTGGGAAGGATGGAAAATTGTTGTTGTTTGTTTCCATTCAAGTGTATCTTCTTTTTTCAGTATTACTGAGGTATCAGATGTTTTTTTCCTATGCTCTCTTGATTTCATTTCACTGTCTATGCTACAGTGAAGAGTGGTCTATGTGGGTTGATCAATCTCCTTCACTCCCGAAAGGATTTCTTATGTAAGTAGTTCCAGTGAGATTTTAGCAAATTATGTATTTTAGGAGAAAAACCATGTTCATGAAAGGATCCTTGCACAGTGAAATGTGTAAACACACAGGCAAGAGCCAGCCTGGTACTGCTACCTTATTTTCATTCACAGTACAGAAAACAGATTTTTTTTCTTGCATTTATAATACAGAAATTAAGCTCGAGAGGTTTTGGTTTTTTGTTTTGTTTGGTTTTTTTCATTATTGAAAGCATAATGGGAATAAGAAAAAAAAAGCATAGGAACACATTATGGTATTAAAGAAATAAAATCAACATATTTCATCATCATATTTCAGAACTGCCTTTTGTTTGAGCTAGTTTTGAGCCTGTAACCAACATTTCTTTAAAAAAGTTACCTTTTCTTCAAACAGGAATTATCTGAGTCACAGAGGCTGAGTTACATATTTTTTTCACGCAGTATCTCCAATTATCTTTCTTGACAGCAGATGTTACGGGCATATTCCTCTCTGCCTAAATCCTGTAATCATTAATAATTAGTAATTGTACAATTCAGTGTTTATATGTAAAGGAGTTTCATCCTCTGATGCAGGATTCAGATTTGTCAGTGGGAAAAAAAAAAAAAAGAAAGAAAATGTAGCTTGGTTCTGGTTTTACATCTGAGATGACACCATTTTAGAGTGCTGATATTTCCTTGCCTTATGTGGAATTACTCTGATTTATGACAGTGAATTGAAAATCTAATCAAGCCCCACAGCTGGATACATTCAGCAACTTTTGTTCACCCAGAATAACTTTGGATTGTATTGATCTGCATTATAGAACTGAACAGGAAACAACAGGAGGGAAATCTGAGAAACAGTGTCTCATTTTGGAACCTAATAAAACTTCTTAACAGGCTTGTTTCATTGTCATACTCGGCTTGATCATCCTTAGAAATCAATGAAGAACCTGCAGGCAGAAGCATGCATAAAAATGTCTAGGACTTTTTAAGTGGTTTCTATGGATAGAAGGTAAAAACTAGGGGTAGAGGGGAATACCACAAAAACCACTGCAGTCCTGTTGATGACAAATTTGTCCAACTTTGCTTTAATTATTCTTTTCAGAGAGGTGTAGCCAGCTAGAAGGGGAGAGACAGGGCTGTATAACAAGAAATAGAAAACAGCAATAAAGCACTATTTGAGTAATTTCAGACTACTAGATTAATGGCTTTGTAGGACAAAAATTGCTGTGGTGCCAGTGGCTTGCTGCTAGCAACATGTATGTCATACCAGTGGATGTCAGCATAAAGTAAACCTGAGGAAAAGAAATCCACTTGCCTCCCCACTTCTGGAACAAAGAAAAGGGCAAAACCTGTTCTACCTCTAGCAATAGCAGTCATAGAGAAATGTGTGTGTTGCTGAGAAGTTGAGAATTCATCTTTTGGAAAAAAAAAAATTCTTTCATTATAAGATGACATTGTAACTGTTACCATAGAGTGGCTAAGGGGTCCACACAGGCCTGGTGAATAAAAGCAGGGATAGACTGCAAGCTGTAAACCAATATAAAGTCAATTCTGTCACACTTGTCTTTCAATATTTTAGGCATTAATATGCATTTAATGTTGCTGAAATACAATGCTTTGATGTGTTCCTTAGAGCCTACTGTTAGCTGAATACATAACTCATGACTAAGCAGTCCAACATTTTTGTACTTCTGCTTAAAAATGGCAGTGCATTGAATAAGTGCAGTGCAAACAGAGAGAGCAGTTACAAATAAACACTCTCAGATCTCACTGTTTCAGAACGAGGATGTAGAGGAGTATAAACCTGGCCTGTTTTCCCAATCTGACTTAATAATTTAACAATGATGATTAAATCAATATCATGTGGTTCATGTCCCAGAACCACATCAATATGTACAAGAATCCAGCATTTCAAGGATACGTTACAGAGAAGAGACTTGATTCAATTATTTATAATGATATTGTGTCAATAATCCTGACTATTGCATGAATTATTAAAATTTTCCCTCTTCACTATCTTCCAGCTTTTTCGAAGGAGTTAATTATGACAAAGCTTTCAGCTATTGCCACAGCCTTTAGCACAGAAAGGTGGTATAATGAAATAACATAACATTCCTGAACTGTTACAACACTATTCTGAGAAAAATTTTCCAATTAATGCATTGAACTATAGGAAGTTAGTTCCCTTCCCACTCTGCTTGCATGGGTAAATAAACATATATTAACAAATTAGCTGGGGTTTTTTGGCTTGATTTTATTCTACAGAAGAGATGGTGAGGGTGTTTTCTCTGTGAACATTTTACCTTTTCCTACAACAGTCACCATAGCTACTGGTAAACAGCATTATGTTTGCCTGGTTCTTTTTGGAAAAAAAAAAAAAAAGGAATGTGCTTGACTGTTTTCAGAGACCATAGATCTTAAGTAATAACCAATAATAACCAATTAGTTCTGTCTGAAAAGTGGGAATCTAATTCTGGGTTCTCCTTTATTCTATATAGAACATTACTGTGAACTTTTGCATCTGGTTTTAGATACCTGAATGCTTCGAAAATGTTCTCCCATTAAGTGCTTTCATCTGTGTTTGATACAGCTGGAAACAAATTTGTCACAGTGTAATATGAATAACTATTTGGATGTCCACATTTGCAGCTTTTTCCTATCTCCGCTTATTTTCTCTATTTAGACAAACTTTAGGTTGTCTCAGACAGTAATTCTGATTTCTTGCTTTCAAGCACTTCCTAATTCCAAGTGGTGTGTAAAATTAGCTGGTACTTTCATTTTGACGTACAGATTTCATAGATGCATAAGCACAACAGTTTGTGCATGTTCAGAGTTATGCAGTATAAGAAGCTAAATTCAGTCTATACAGGAAGTTCTTTTCCTATCATAAAATTTTTACAGATATTTTTCACAGGGAAAAGCTGCTTAATTGATTTGGTTTAAGTCAGGATCAAAGTATTTATTGATTTATTAATGATGTGTAGTTATTGATTTATTAATGATGTGACAATAAGTGAACTAAGCATTCAGGATCAGTATCAGCAATGCCACAGATAAGCCACAATATCAGACACTGCAGAATGTTAATAAACATCCACAAGTTTCCATGCAACTTTTTGTAACTTATCTATACATACACACACGGACGGACACACATGCTCCAACAGGGTGTACCCTCCCAGGCAGTATGAATTTTGGAAAAACTGAAAAGATCCTCCACATGCAGACTGTCCTGTGGAGATGTGGATGCTGAGTGTATGCTCCTGCTACTGCTGGCAGCCTACTGAGGCCCCAGCATGGGCAAACACCCTATGTAGCCCCACATGCACACTGAGGACGGGTTCTTCTATGCCACCCACCCTGTGCGTCCTAGGCTGCTCTTGTGCCCCGAAGGGATCTGCTGGACCTCAGCCAGGCAGGGCTAGGGATACCATGGAGTGATGCCTGGTGCTGCCCAGACAGAGTCACTACTCCTTACCACATCTCTCCCAGCACCTTTTACAAATTTCTGTGTTTCTACACTGCCTTTCATCGTGACTACTTTGTTTCAAAAGTCTCTTTTTAATACTCTAGTTGCGGCCTTGTCTGGCTGATAGTGTCCTGGAATTCCTTCTTACATTATGAGTTCTGAACCACCACCAAGGTGGTTTGGGGTATCTCATCACACACACTGTTACACACTCACATCCCTATGTTATCAACCTATGTTATCTCTTTTCCTCCAAACTAGACAAGCCCAAGGTCCTCATCCTCTTCTCGCAGGACATTCCTTCCATCCCTCTCACCAGCTTTGTTGCCCTCCTCTGGACATGTTCGGGGATCTTCACATCCTTCCTAAAAGCTGGGGCCCAAACTGCACACAGTTCTTTAACTGAGGCTGCACCAGTGCTGAGTACAGCAGGACAGCCACCTCTCCTGACCAAGTGGTTATACTGGTTTGATGCACCCCACGATGGGGTTTGCCCTCCTGACTGCCCAGGCAGACTCTGCTGGCTCATGCTGAGCCTGCTGCCAACCTGCACCCACAGATCTCTTTCTCTTAATCAATACTTGTGTCCAGCATTACTGTGTCCCAGGTGCAGAACCTGGCATTTCATCTGGTTAAAATTCCACTCATTAATCACAACCAAATACTCTGATCTATCTAGATCCCTCTGTACCTCAAGAGAGCTAACAGCAGGTTTTATTTTGGTATCATCAGAAAGCTTGTTAATGTGCATTGAACTACTGCATCCAAATTACTGATACATATACTGAACAGGATTGGGCCTATAATGGAATTTTGAGGAACTCTGCTGGTGGCAAGTCACCAACCAGAATGCTGTGAGGGACAGTATCAAAAGCCTTACTGAAATCCAGTTAAACAACATCCACCACCTTCCCTTCATACCCTAGGTAGACGACCTTATCACAGAATGACATCAAATTAGTTGAACAGAATTTCTACCATATTTTTAATTACTTAAATTATATCAGATTTCTTGCTCTACTTATGCTGTTTGGTTTTTCCTCTGTGATGTTTAAATACTTCACAAATATCAGGGGACTATTATTTGCCCCACTTCCAGTATACACTCTCCTAGCCTACATGCAGTCGTTTTTCCAACTATATTTCTTGATTATGGTTCTTGTTAATAATTATATTTCCCACTTTCCCAAACCTGTGCTGGAGCTATGCAATTCTCATGACTACATCACATCTTAACTTTCTCATCTTGAAGTTGGAAGGTTTTAATTGCGTTTCATAGCTGTTCTGTGCCATTGATTTAAATAAACTATTTTGGCTATTATGACACTTTGATCCAAATTCACAGTTAACAGGACAGCATTCATTTAAGTGGAGTGACACCTGCTCATGTCAACAATGACTTGACTCAGACTATGAAAAAAATCAGTACCAATCCAGAATATGGGAAGGTATCCCTGCCCACAGCAAGGCAGTTGGAACTAGATGAAATTTAAGGTCCCTCCCACCCCAGGCTATTCTACTATTCTAAATCCTTCTCTGGAAGTACTTTTCTGCCTACTTGACTGTCCAGCATATGTGGCTTGGTCTAGATGTGTTACATTTGGACCAGTCAAGTTAAAAGTGGGAATTCCGACCCTTTTTGATGATGTAGTGAATCAATGTCTTAGCAGGTCATATGCACCATACAAAACATTGGAAACAAGACATCTTGACAACATTTGATTCAGTTTTGAACACATATGTCAGTGACTGGAGAATTATTAAAAAACAACAACAAAATAAGAGTTGAACTTTAAAATCCTTAGAGGAACTGCAAAATTTGTTTACAGTACATAAAAATGAATTTATACGGGGTTGTGTTTTATACACAAGTCTGATCATTAGAGTCTATTGTTCAAAAATAACTTTAAAGGAGATTTTTAAAAAGGAATTCTGTATCATAACGTATAGCTTAAAAATGTAATAAGCTACAACAAGAAAGACCAGAGAAACATACTATGATATATCAAATAATGTGTATATATGTAGCATCAGAATACATGCAGAAAATGAGCATTTAACATTTATAAGCCAAACTGTAGGCAAATAATACACTTACATGAATATTATTTGGCTGTTTCAAGTACCTGCCATTTTTGTTTTCCAAATTAGATACACACATAGAGTTCAAAAAGAAAGGTGTCACATAAACTTGCCCTTATCCAGTATAAATTTCCAGCTCTAGATGAACTCATTCAGAGCTCTGACAGCTAATGCTGGCAGTGCCTGTACAAGCTGTCTGCTCCAGTTCTGTGTTGGATGAAGGAATATATGCCTGCATCTCATCATCCAGTTTGGCATTTTAATGTGAAGCAGGTGGATTTGTGTTAAGGTACTGAGCTGTGAAGAGGAGCAACTGAACCATGCTTACACATTCTCTAGGACTGATTGTCCTGCGGTGGTGTAGTCTCCAACAGGGAGTGGTACTGATACTGAAGGGTGGAGAGTCTTAGCCAATTTCCCTGATAACAGTGTATGAAAGCCAGAGACTAGAGAAGCAGGACAGTAATTTGCCTTCCCCTGTTGGAGGCGGGGGGGGGGGGGATGTTTGCTACATTTGGTGGAGGTTTTTGTTAGAAGTTATTATTATTATTGTTTTTGTTGTTGTTATTATTGTTATTATTATTATTGATTTAACTGTATCATATCCCTTAAAATACCTCCAGACCTTTTAACTGTTCCAACATAATTTATGCTTTCTGCCACTCTAGCAACAAAGAAATATTGATTGGTAATATTTGCAGTCAATAGAACTCATTAAGGTATCCTGAGATACAACAGTGTTGCTCTTCACTCAAGGCAGTTGGTATAGTTAAGTGTTTAGCCTTATGACAATACATTTAATTTTTCCTTCAGACTTCCTTCAGTAAATCTAATTCAGCATTGCATTTGAAAGCTGAAGTTTTGTGGTCTGCTAAGAAAGAATTCATCAGCCTTGTTTTTACTCCTTTTTGACAATTATCTTTAATTATCGTTCATGTAGATTTTGAAGAAACATCAAATCGATATGGTCAGGTACTGTTTTATATAATATTAAATATGGATAATGGCTTATTTGAAATTAAGTCCTGTTCTAATCTACATGTCTCTGGCATTCCACTCCCAAGAGGAAGGGAGCACCCAAGATTCATAGATGTCCATTGTTGCAAAGGAACAACAAATGTCAGAGGGTCCAAAAAAATAAACTTGCAAAGTTTTATTAGTAAATTATGCATTTGGCAAGGAAATTGGTATAAATTAGGCCTTCATATTCTAGTAGTATCAGGAATAAAAGAATAAAAAAAATAAGGAAGACAAAGAGAAAGAAAGTAAAGGAAATCACCATTCCTGGTTCCAGTATCAATCTGTCCAACAGGTATCCAGGATCCTGGGGTGTGCCACTGGGTCTCTGTGGGGGTACTTTTTATGCATGTATTTTCTCCACACTGGAACTAAGTTTCTTGCATTCCATGCAATTGATTTAGTATGCACAGTCCACTCTACTAGACCTTACTGGAAATGGGTTAGAGGTCTTCAGGGGTCTTTGGTGGTCTCATCCTACCTCTACTCATCTTGTCCGCTATTTGACCTCATTCCTGTGCTTGAGTTGTCCTGTGTTGTGCTTATCTCTAAGAGCCAAAACAAGTGCTGCCTTACCTCCATATGGCCCCCTTCTCCAGCCACATCCTTTTCTTTCTTGCCTGTTTGCACAGTATGTCCTGAAGAAAGTTTCTCCTTTTGTGCTGAGGAATGAATGTCAGAACCCCACTAAGAGTGTTGTGTTTGATAGTTACTGATTCTTACTCTTCTGGCTCATAAATTAAAATTAATGAATGTTCCATCTCATAAGTGCAGGAAAGCACTTGATTTCAGTGTATAACTCAAGAGACTATTTTTTTCTTTGTTATGTTGAAGTCCTTGGTATATTTTAAAACATTCTGACAAATGTCTTCTTTTCCTTGAAAGTGTTTAATGGCCATGCTGAGTTGCTAGTGATAAATGTTGGGCAAATTGGTGGCACAATGAAGTGCTCACAGTTACATATCTTCACAAGTTGCAGAGTCCTTGGTCTATCTTCATTGCTAAACCTTACTGTTTTAACTAAAACCTAGATTTACCTTCATGGATTTAGCATTTTACACTTAAATTTTTATAGTTAATAACGGTGACATAACTGAACACTTCCATATAACTTCTCATGAGCTCGAAGAATCTATTGCTGTGTTCCTGGCCATCATTTAATGTTTCTATCTTAATTGAATACGTTTAGTTTATGAAATCAATAAAAGTTTACATAATGAATTGTTTTATTTACTTTCACTAATAAACCTGACATTCCTTTATTTATTTTCACTAGTAAAACTGACATTCCTTCAGTTATTAGTTCCCTTTCTCTATCAAAATCCAAGCTAAATTATCACAGGGTGTCTGACTTGTTTTCAGATGGTTTTAGTCCAAGCACATATGTAGTGCCTCTCCAAGGCAAACAAATATGTTGGCATATTTCAGAAAATAGTTTTCTGAAGCTGCACTCTTAACTTGAAATTCTGTGTACAAATGGAAATGTATAGCCTGGAAACCACAGGATCATCCAGTGATTAGGGTTGAAAGGGACCTTAAAGATCATCTAGTTCCAACTCCACTGCAAAGGGCAGGAATGCCATTCACTAGATCAGACTACTGAGGTCCCCATCCAACCTGGCCTTGAGCACTTCCAGGGCTGAAGTACCCACAGTCTCTCTGGGCTACTTGTTCCAGTGCTTCAGCATCCTCTAAATAAAGAATTTCTCCCTAATACCTAGTCTAAACCTTCTCTCTTAGAGTTTAAAACCATTGCCCCTTGTCCTGCCACTATCTGCCCATATAAAAAGTCCCTCTCCCTTCTTTTTGTAAGACCCCTTAAGGTACTGGAAGGCCACAATGAGGTCTCCAAGCCTTCTCTTCTTCATGCTGAAAAACCCCAACTTTCCCAGCCTGTTTTCATAGGAGAGGTACTCCAGCCCTCTGATCATCTTTGTGATCTCCTCTGGACCCATTCTACCAGGTCCATGTCTTCCTTGTGTTGAGGACCCCAAACCAGGATGCAGTATAATATAGTATAATGTATAGTATATAGTATAGTATAATGCAGACAATAGCTTTATTTTAACAATAATTAACAGAATGAAAATGCAGGGGAGAAGGAGAGGTAGGGAAGGGACAGTCTATTACCAACACCAGTGGGAAGGATCTCTGAGGGCCTCAGCCAGAGCAGTTGCCAATAGCTGATGAGGGACAGGGCAGATAGGAGTAGGACAAGCACGGTGAGGATGAGGAGAGGTGACAAGGATAAGGAGAGGTGATGAGGATGAGGACAGGCCAGCAGGACTGAGAGACAAGGAGTGGGGCCAAGAATTGGTGTTATGGGTTTAGCTGATAGGCCTAAATTTAGACCCTGGGTAAACCCAAGCTGGAGTGACCACTGGGCACTTCTGGGTACGGTCTGGAATGCCCTCTGGTGGATGCTTATTGGCCGGTGTGGCTCCGGGCAGACCTTTCCAACCATGTTTGTTGCTTGGGCTGGTATCCAGGCAGGCTGGCTTGGCCAAGGCAGGAAAATGTATCCAGTTTTGCTGTCAGTCACACCTCGAGGGTTCCCCCAGATATGGGCCAGCAGCCCAGAATGTCTCTTGGTCTGTGCAGACAGCCCTGCAAAGAGCTGAGATTGGTGTCTGTCACTGTGTTCAGTTGCTGGGCTCCATCAGGGGCTCCTGGAAGCTGCAAAACCTACATGGGGCAGAACCCCAGCCGCTGGAAACAGCCCTGGTTATGTGGAGTGGCTGTTGCTGCTTGTGCAGAGTTATGCCGTTTCAAAGTAGCCTTGCCTACGGCACTTAATTGCCCCATTAACACTTATCGTGCCTCAGCGAGGGCAACTAATTACATTATGAATAGGCCTAATTATTTACTGACCCAGTCAATGTAAAACCATATTAGCGAGTTAGAGACAGAATAGTCTCTTACACTTGGGCCACCTCCTCGACTTTTGTGTGCCAAACACTATTCTTAAATCTCACTTAAGTGTTTTTGAAGCTATGGATACAATAGATATAAGGTGAAATAATTACTGCCATTGTTGTGAAACATTAATAAGAATCTTTTACTTTTTTTTACATAGTCATCAAGGATTCATGGCACTGCCTCTGGTATGCATCTATAAATATGTAGAACAAGGTCGAACTTTAGCTTGGGACCAAAGAGAATAAAATAAAAAAGAAATAATGAAATAAAAATGAAGTTGGGCATTCAGGTTTTAGCCAGCATGTCTGAATTTATAGAAAGAAGTGCCATACCCTGTCTGTAGAAGCAGCAATATGATAAGAATAGTAATTTTTTGGCAGTTGCAGCTATGCAGTAAATGTCTTCCTGAGCTTCTTGTGGAGAATATTTTTTCCTTAAAGAAGCCCAGAGGGAAAGACATATCGTATAGCAGAAATGTGTCAAGGAGGAATTATCTGGAAACTGTTAGAAAGACTGGACTGAAGTGCTTGAAGAAGAGCAATGGTAGAGAAATAGTATTTTTTCAAGTACAGTGCAAAGTTAAACAGGCTGAAAGTGCCTTTAAAAACTTAGAGTCTAATTAGTGAGAGGTAAGATAGACGTGGGTTGTTGTCATATGCATTTGCATAAAAATAATTGGAACTGAGTGTTACAAGCTGCAACATTTAAGGGAGGATAGTGCTACAACATGAAGGCCTCTCTGAGGCTGATGGGAGAAGATGCTGAAATATGACAAGCCAGCATAATAGATAAGAAGCAAAAGTTGGAGACAAATTATGATTAATTAGTGTAAAATACAGACTGAAGCCTTTGGGGAAACTGAGAGAAGATTTTGTTTCCTTCATAATTTAGAAATAATCTGAATATAGTTCATAAGGCTAGACAAGGCATTAAGAGTGGGAAGTACCTATACTGTTCACTCTTACCTTGTTTTAAATAACTTTAGCAAGAAAGGTTCCAAAATTCAGAATTCATAAATGAAAGTTGCTAAGAAAGATACCATCAATATATGTTTCTTCCCACTCAAAGTCAGCAACCAGTTCAAGTAAAATCTTTCTAAGTTGTTCAGTCTGTGAAGTCACTAGGTCAAGTCAAAATATTTGGTTTTTATTGCCTGAGATTTACCAAGTATTAACCCAAGGCTGCAAACACAACATTTTTATTATGTAGATGTTTATTAGTCCCTGCATGCTGTAATTGCATTCTTGAAGCTATTTTTAATTCATAGCAATTTACTTGAAATGTGTGTGGAACTACTAACAGACCACAGGAAAAAAAAAATTTGATTGATGTAGTTTTCTGAAGCAACTGGCTACTACAAACAGAAATCAATGTTATTAATTTATGATCTTCCAGAGCCCCAGAGTATTGTGTTGTAGGAAAGAAGCAGGATTAAAGTCTGAGATGGTCAAGAGAGGGTTATATAGTAGAGCCTTTTTATTCCTCTCGAAGGACCTGGAGCCTGTGGAAACAATTTCACATCATTACTTGCACCACTGAGACTTGTGGCACTTTACCTTGCCTTCTGCTTGTTAATTACAGATGAGAAGTGCCAGTTTTGAGGGAGTATTTGGTGGTGAGAAGAATCTAATGATGTGTATTCCACTTGAGAACTCCTAACTAAGGGTTGTAATTCTTGACAGTTCTGGGTAGAGAAAAGTGGCATTTTTTTATCAATGCTAATTTGTCTTGAAAGTAAAAGTCTTTTGGCAAGTTGGGATTCAACTAATAATGGAAAGTTAATGCTTGACTCTTGGCCCTGCAGATTGAAGTTTTTTACACTCCACTGATCATTGCTTATTTATTTTTCTTTAGATTTCACGGGCTTTATTATCACAGAGTAGAGCTTAGCCTGATACAGTGAAAATCAGATTAGAAACAGTTCACTTCATCTGATTCAGTTTTCATTAAAATCTTTTAAATAATACATTAGTACACATTACATCTGACGTACCCAAAGGTATGACACTGATCCTGCTCTGACTTGCGCAAGTTATGTGCCCACTTGGTAATTCCAAGTCATGCTTTAGCTCAATGCAAATTGGACTTCTGCTGCAACAATCATAAATGTTCTTAATGCTTTCTTGAGTTTGTATGAAGCCTTCATGCTACTAGTTTTGATCTAAATGGTTTCTGCCTCAAGGATGATTATAAAATCATTCCTAACAGCTTCCTTTCAAATTATTTTTTATATTAGAAAAATAAATTTTCTTCAGTTCAGGTTTATATACTTCCCTTACAAGGAAGCCTCTAAAATATGGGCAAAAATTTGACATAACATTTATAAAGCTGCACGTATAAATGTGTTTACCTGACCAGACTTGGTTGTTTGCAATACTCTATCAGTAAAAGATCTCCACAAGGTCCGCATGACCTGAAAGGGGAAATAGAGCTGGCCAAGGGACAGGATTGTCTCGCCCTGCTCTGCACTGGTGTGGTCTCAACTTGAGTATCATGTGCATTTTGGGGCACCACAAGATAGTAAGCTCTCAGAGAGTGTCCCAAGGACAGCAATGAAGTTGGTGAAGGGCCTTGACGGGAAGCTGTATGAGGAGTAGCTGAGGTCATTTGGTCTGTTCATCCTGGAGAAGAGGAGATGGAGCAGAAACCTCATTGCAGTTACAACTTCCTCATGAGGGGAAGAGGAGGAGCAGACACTGATCCCACCTCTATGGTGACCAGTGACAGAACCCCAGGGAATGCCCTGAAGGTGTGTCAGAGAAGATTTGGGTTGGATTTTAGGAAAAGGTTGTTCCCCCAGAGGGTGATTGGGCACTGGAACAGCCTCACCAGGGAAGTGGTCACAGCACCAAGCCTGGCAGAGTTTTCAAGAAGTGTTTGAATGATACTCTCTGGCACAGGGCAAGACTCTTGGGGATGATTCTGTGCAGGAGGGTTGGATTCAATGATCTCTGTGAGTCCCTTCCAGCTCAGTATATTTTGTGATTTTGTGATTCAGTGACTCATCCCTTTAAATCACGTCCGGTTAAATATCTTAGTCTGATGTTAAGGAACACAGCAATTCTCTTTCAGATGAGACTTTAGGCATGAGTTCTTTTTGCCTTCAGTTGCTAAATTTTTAGAAATTTGCTAAATTAAAAAATATATCTGGCAGATTTACACAGAAGTAACCTACTGTCTGGAAAACAAGATGGATTTTTGCAGTTCTCCTTGCACACGCAAATAAGTTATCATTTCCTGTCCAAATGTTCAGTTCTCATTAAGCCACTACTATTTTCCTTCCTAAAGAAAGCTGCTCTTCAGTGGTACAGAAATGGATCCTTTAAGTGTATTTTTCAATTTGATTTATTAACTTCAGAAGTTATAGTTTGGTGTTCCATAGCTTAAATCATGATGAGCTTCACACATTAGTAAGGCATTCAATCACTTCATTATACAGAATAGAGTTAGAGTAGAATTTATGACCAAAGTTATATCTCTAACTTGATTTTTTAAAAGTGGGTTTGTTTGTTTGTTTTGTAAATTAAATACATTAATTAAAGTAATTTTATTATTTTAGGGTCCTTTTAGAAGTATCATGTGTTGCATCATAACACATTTTTCAACTACAGCAAAACCTCTTGAATAAAATTTGCTGAAATCATCTCTCTTGAATATATTTGAAGAGTTACTTCTCTTTAGAGGTGCTAGTAAAAGTTGGGATTTTTTTTCTTTTTTAACTGACTGTAATTCTCTTCCTTTTAGCATCAACTGAAGAAGAAAATATGTTTTTTTTGCAAAAGTCTACAAGTAATTTCTTTACCATTGTCTACTGTATTTAGTGATAGTGAATTCATGGCAGCCTTCAGCAGAAAACGTAATCCTCAGGTCTCCAGGGGAAAATGTAACTTCATCCAAATAGACATAACAACCATTTTAAAAGAGAAGAACTTCAAAGTGAAATTTCTGTGAAAAATTTCATATATTTCAGCCTTCACTGAAAAACTAGATTTGCAGAATGATAAATTAAATAATGCTAGTTTATACTGCAGAAAATTCATGAAAATTAATCTTAAATAAAAGTCATTTAGAAATAACATGAATATGTGTGTGTGTATGTACTTACTTCAATAGAAATATCCTTTGAACTAGTTGAATTCAGCAAAAATTTCATCAGCAAGAAACTCTTGTTGAGAAAATAGCAGGAAAGGAAAATAGAGAAGTACAAGCTCTATACATTGCACAAGATATAGAAACTTCAGGGAAGGAATAGAAAACATGGATCTATATCCACATGAATGGAAACAGGGATGCTAGAAGCCATCTGATTTTGTTCAGATTAGAACAGTTACTGTATTGTAGGAAAGTTTTATCAGCCTTCCTGAAAACAAAAATGGATAACCACAGTATTATAAGTGGGAATATTTTTATGAAAAAAATGCTTTTGAATACAGTAAAATAAATACAGGTTAAATTCCTCTTTAGATATGAAAGGCTACCCTCATTAGCCTGATGGGCGTTTCAAATTGATATTCCTTAATATTCAAGATTATGTTTAAGATCAATTATCAATTTACATACACACTCAGACTGAAATTTCTTTCTTACAGTGTTCTTACTTTTTGACACTATAATAATCGTTAATCTCTGTAGTTTAAATTTGCACTCTGTAGGTTATCTGAGGTTTTATATGACAGCCAAGAGAGAATATTTTGACAAAGTTGATGTTTTTACACGTGAAGAATTTACCAAATAATACAAATTTGCCACAAAGCTCTATCATATCTGATACTGGATTATTCAATAGATTAATGCCTGTTACAGTATATACCTAAGCAACTGAAATTCAAAAAGTCACTGTTATGATTGTTAAACAGAGCCTTCTGTTCTGTTTTCTTTTTCCCTATTCCTCCACTCCTAAGCAAACCAATCCCTTTGTGAAAAGGGTATGCAGGAGATCATATTGGGATGTAATCTCTGAGCTACTGAAAATGGTTCCTTGTCCATAGTACCATGACAGAAGGGAAGATACAAAGAGAGAAAAACATGAAAAGCTTTGCAAATACCAAGTTCTCTTTACACGTTTGCATTTGTATTGCTTCCCTCTTATCCTTTGGTCTATTTGCAGGTTCCCTGCTTCTTTAACAGAGTAGCATTTGTTAGGGATTCTTTCTTGTGAGATAGCAAGAATTATATTAATCTTTTCTTAGTTAGTTGTGACTTTTTGTGTCTCTTGCATAGACAGGCAGTTAGGCATATGTAATTAGCTTTAAAGAAAACAGTAGTAAAAGCTATAGATCTTCCAAATGTTTTTCAGATTATAATGTCATCCCAGCTCTCCCTCTGTATTATGCTTAATATTTTGGCAACCATTTTAGATAAGACTTAAGTGGTGCAGCTTTATGTAGTTTTGGGTTGTTTTGAGGGTTTTTTAGGGAAGAGATCCACTTTTAATCAGATTATACTGATCAGTCCATATATCTTCTGAGAATCCTCTGCATGATGGCATTTTGATACCCTAATAATAGAAATCAAATACATTGAAGAGGAAGGGGCACAGCAACTAATTGGGAAAATAGAGCCTTTTTCTGTCATATGTTCTTAGCATTTTCATATACTTAGGTATGGAGTGTATCCTTTTCACCCAAAGTGTTGAGATGATGTGGTCATTTGTGCACCCATGAGCATCATCATCTTTGTTACCACCTTTCTTTGCCTGAGCCACGTGATTCTGCATTTGCCATTGAGAACACCTCAACTTTGCCATAGATTAATAAACAGTGCAATAGACCACTGGCTTAGGTATTGCACTACTTAATGGAAAGCGCCTAAGCAAAAGAAGGAAGGAATTTCTTTCCTTTCACCTTCATTCCCTGCTGAAATCGTGCGGGCTCTCTGTACCACATCTCACTGTGCGCCTTAAAGTTATGTATTTGTTCGCTTACTTTTTGCTGCCATCTAGTGCATTTTATACGCTATAGCCGAGCTAAACTGGAAATGCTTGTAAAAGGGAACATGCCATTAAAAATGTTTGGATTTATACTTATCATTAAAAAGGGAGAAAAAATAGGCTATATTCTCCCGACCATAAAGACTTTCTACCTGTGTGATATAGCTTTCTTTATGTGCTGTATATTCTCCTGGGCATTGTCCACTACTTTTGACCCTGCATCTTTAATCAGCATCATTTGTCTCATCTAAAGAGTTTCTCTTAATGCTTTGCAGCCATTAGATTCATCTGTGACTTGTGAAATCTCTCAGTTTCCAGGTGTACATCTATGAATATTCTTTTAATCTTCCTGTAGAATATGAAATATTACAATTTGAACTGTATGATAAACATAAAATGCTGGGACAAATGGAACATTCTGAAATTAGAAGCATTCCGTTTCAATAGCTGGATGCTATTATGGTTTCTGAAAAATATATCTTATTTGGCATTTGTTTGCAAGGCACAGCAAGTCTGAAAATTTTTGTTCTGAATGCCGGTTAGACAGTTGACAAGTAAGCATTTTGAGCATTTTCAATGCTCAAAATGCAGAGAATATCTTTCACTGTCTATTTGGACTGTTTTAATGTTATTTCACCTTTGTAAACAACTTCCATTTGACTGACTACTGTAATTATTAATAGCTAAAATCTATCTTGAAATTAAAGTGATTGTTCGTCAGGTTGCCAGTGTCTGTATTTCTTGGGTTTTTTCCTTATAGCTATTTTGATAAGGAGTGAAATGAGCAATAAAATATATTCTGAATTTATAATTTGCTTTGTAACACATTATGAGCTCAATGTATGCTGTTACACATGGCCCAGGGAGGTTGCAGAGTCTGGACCAAGTCCTGGGCAGCTGGTTGTAGGTGAGCCTGAGCAGAGGGCTTGGAGCAGCTGACCTATAGAGGTCCCTTCCAACATCAACCATTCTTTGATTCTCAGATATTTGAAAAATAAAATCTGCTTTTGGCCCAATATTGTTTCCTCTATGTTTTAAGGAATCTGAATTTGATAACTGCTTTTGTTAAGTATATTATTCTGGTAAAATAGCAGTCTAATGATTTTGAATATTCAGTAATGGTTGGTACTTCTATTAAAGGATTTCATAAAAGTGTCCTTTTCATATTAAAAAATAAACTATCATATTGGCTATAACATTAGTATGGCTTAGTGGCTTAGTCACAAATGCCTGTGGATATTTCATAAAAGGAACAAGTGTGGGGCAGAGGAAAATAAGATGAATAGAATTGTTTTTAATCTTGTTTGCTTGATATTGCTAAGCAACAGGATGGCACTGCTTTAGGGTCCCCTTGTAACAGAAACATGTTGTACACATAAGACAATGCCTGCCTACTTCAAGAATTGAAGAGGCAAAGGTATTCATTCCTGGTAAACTATGTGAACACTGACTTAAGCAATATCTTTATACTGATTTAAAACCAGACTCCTAGACTGCCATATAAAGTCTTTAATTTCTGAGATCACAGCTTTTGACATCTAAGGGTGTCCAAAGGACAATAAAATTATGTATGAGATTAGCACCATCCCTAATTTTTTCCCTTGATTTTATAAGGTCTGAAATAGCATTTAGAAAGATAAACACAGTGCTCCCTTCAGCTTTTTCTGAATGTTTGCAAATGAAGTAAAGAAAATTGGGATGCAGGGGCAAAAGAAAATCCTTTATTCTTTAACTGCTTCTTATAATGCATTACAGATTGGTAGGAAAAACAAAACATTAGAGTGTGGAAAACTGATACTTCTTTGCATTAAGATCAGTGAAGAAGGGTGAAGTAGCATAGTGTAAAAGAGAACATCTGAAACACTAAGATGATGAAAAAAAGGGCAATTTAAAATACAAAAGTGGCATAATTTTAACATCTCATGCATTATTAAATAGCCGGTGATTTTTGGGTTACATTATGCCTCTGCTATTTTAAGAAATGCATAAAATGCTTTGCAGTATTATTTCAATAAAGCTTTTACATAACTGTATAAAATTGCAGTATATTACTGCAAATGTACAGAGCCTTATTGCAGTGGAGTACATTAAGATAATGCTAAACCAAGGGCATCATAATATATATAATAAATTCTGTATGGTAGTTTTGATTTATCATATTAGTATAAGAGCTTTATTTTATTCAGATGACCATGGAGTTTACATTACAGACAGTTGCCAGAATCATAAACATTGTGAATTGTCATAATGCAATTCTGAAACCTGACTGATGAAGTCTCTTGATTATGCTGCCTAGTACAGCCTACTGCTGTGGACACCAAAGTCAAAAGCAGCCAGTTACACTGTGGTAAGAAATTGCAAATGCACAAAACATTTGTAACATGCTGGGCAGACTTTCATTTGCTAAAATTGTTTGTTCCCCATTTGTACCTACAATGAAATTACCAGACTGTTGCTCAACTTTTCAAGCATTTAAGCATAATGACACAATCTTACAGATCATGATCTCATGGTACAAATCTGTTCAGGTTGCTGAAACCTCTGAGGATATGCAAAAATGCTCAGTGGTATGAACTGTATTAGGGAATGTGTGGATGAGGTTTGTCACCCCTGCTTGCACGCAGATTTTATGAGTGGGACAGCAAAGAGAGATGAGCACCTGCATCTTTCCAGCCTAAAGGGAAAGGAGCATACGAACAGTAGAAGCTATCAAGCTACTGACATTTTCAGGCTTTTTGTTTATGCCATTGTCATCTCCATAATATTTGAGCAACTGCACAAACTGATCCATGACCTTTGGTGCTCAAAGATTATATTTGCCTGATCTGACTCTTTCTGTGTGTTAAATACTTGTCATAACAGGACCCAATCCTCAGTGTTTTCACAAGGCACTGCCTGATTGTTAACCTATAATGTTAAAACACTTTCATGACTTCAGACTGAGTGGGAGAGGACAGCGTTTTGTTTTAAATAGGGAAAAGGAGAAAAGATATGAAGGCATAAAGCATAACATTTGACAATATTAAGAGACAGTTACAATGGGGATTTGCTATTATGGTACTGATGTGTATGGTACTGATAGTCTTCTCGTAGACTTAACAGAAAACCTGGAGTAAAGTAGTTAGAAGTCTGACATTTCCATACACTACTGCAATGATTTTAGTTGACTTGACAGTCTTTTACATCTCATTTGATTTCAGTTTTAAGAATCTGTTGTTAAAAAACTTGTTAAACCAACTGCTTCTAGTAGCATTTTTACTTTGAATTTCCCCTAATTTTTGAAAGATGAGCTCTGGTATCTTCTCAGAGGGTGAGCATTTTTATTCCACTTACTGAGTGTCAACCTTAATATACAAGTTATTTTTCGGGAGGTTTCCCTATCATCTGCATTCAGGATTTATGGTATTTTTCAAATAACTACTCTTGTGGGTTTCTTTTAAAATAAATGGCAGCTATTCAAAAAAGCAGTGGAAGGGAAACTTTTCCTATGGTGTTATATCCACTGTATCATCATGTCTTATTTTTAAATGCTTAAGTGTTTGATAAGCTTGCATGTCTGCAATAGTGTCTTGGGTTGAGCTGGCAAAACGCCAACTGTCTGAGACAGAGTAAAAAGGGTTCTTCCCCCCCCCAACCAGCTAAAGGAGAAAGAAGAGGGAGAGGAAAAAAAAACCTCAAAACCCAGGTTTATGCTTAAAACTAAC
>JAWWEV010000115.1:89962099-90018488 GCA_035583235.1 Hafferia zeledoni
GTCACCTGACAATTTTCAGGCCTAGTCCAAACTTTAAAACCCAAATTTAGGCCCCACCTGGCTGAAACCATGACAAATAGTGATATTGTTAACTAGTTATTGTCTCTTTTTGTCTCTTCTGATCTGAACTAGATATCAGCAATGGCTTGAAGTTAAAAGTCTGACTATTGGGGATTGCTTTTGACTCCTTGTAAGCCAAATTATCTTGTTCTACATAAGCTAATTAAAAGAAAATTTATAAATATGCTCATAATAACTCAAGTTCCTATTCCTTTAGAAAAAAAAAATAATGTTCCTTCTAAAACAATAGTTAAAGGTGGTGAAACAGAATTAGACACATCAAGGCTAGAAAAGCTTGTGTATGAACTTCAATAAATGGAATACAGTTTTACAGAAAAGTTTTAGTGAACACACTGAGGACTCAGGCACATTTGTAGAGAATGTTCTGAAGCCCTTATTACACCTGTGGTGTTTGGCTAGTTTGATGAGAATTAAAGCCATTTTCAGCATGCTAATGAAAGGAAGTCACACATCCATTTGCATGTAAATACCTTTATTAAGTTTACCTTAGGAAACTTTAGGAATGCTATGATATTACTGGTTTTGCTTCTGAAAACTTGCTTTTACGAGCCTGACTTCAAATACAAATGCAAAAATAGTCATAGTAATTTTCTTTATTCAGAATAAAAAGGGAAATTTTACATTCAGCAATTTTCAGCTTTTCATTCCAAAGAAAAATCTTTCACTGTTGAAAGACAATAAAATAATGTTTCTCTCCAGCCAGTACACTACCATGCTGAAAATAAGGTCAAGAAGTAAATGCTGCTAAATGGAAGTAGAAATATTTGTTCATTCTGTTGAATGACTAGTGTCAGATGGCTCTGTGGGCAGACAACATAAGTTGTTGTAACAGCATTTGTTTTAAATATGCATTAAGGACTCATCTGGATCATAGTTCCACAGTGCTTCATGCTGGTCTTCTTAATCTTAACCAGAAAAACAAAATTATACTAATTTTACAGATGAAAAAGCTTATAATTGAAAAAAACCTTGTCTTCCCTTAGGTCAAAAACTATTCAAATTCAGAGTTACATCTTGGCTCTAACTTGAAGTAATTTACTACTAAGCAACAGGAAAAAAATTTTTGTATGGGGTCTTCTTAACTCAAGTTGGCAGCGATAGCAGAGAGATCTCATCAGGCAGCTTTGCAGGTGGTATGCTGTAGTGAAGTTATTGCTGTCTTAAGTATGCTCTTTGGTGAAAACATCTAAGAGATTTGCCCAAGGTCTGAAAATCTGAATGAGCAAGGCATTTTTCCCCATACCATGGTTCTTAGCACATTCTAATGTCTGCATAAATACAGTAGGACTCATCAGAAACTGAACAATAATGAGCCTCAGAAGTATTTATTCAAAATGCAAATGACTGACAGTCACTTGGGTTTTTTGGTGTTTTTCAGTCTTTGCTTTCTTACCAATTTTTAAATGTAATTTTCAATGGCAACTGCCCTTCCTAAGAAATGAGACATAGCACAGTCGTCAGAGCAGGAGACACTTGTGCCTTCAGGAAATTTGAAACACTGAATGTATTGCTACTGACACTTGGAGACTAGACAGCAGAAAGTCTGTTTTAGATGCTATCAATTTTGTCTGCTTTAGCAGCTCTATTAGCTGATTTCTATAAAAATTGACATGACAGATGAAAATGTGCATTTAAAAATTTCCAGGTGAATGTCATGTGTTCTTATGACCATTTTCAACCTTAACCGATAATGGTTTTCTTTATATTCCAGAAATGGCCAATGGCCCTTTACAATTAGGGTGTGCTGTAACTTTGTCATCTCTGCACAACAGCTCTTTGAGATAAATTCTTTCAATGTGCCTTGAACAGAAATACATTAAGAAAGAGACAATATTATTTTACTTCAAAGAATCTTAGATCATAATTGACAGCTCTGTAGAACAGACATTTTAAGAGTTTAAAGCCAGCAGGATGTGACATAATAGGAAGACATAATTTTCACTGGTTTTGCTGTACAGAAAGTGGCCTTTTCTCAACTGGATTTAGTTCATTATTTTTAACTGGGCAGGCATTTTACTGATTGTGGAAATGCTTTTAGATATAAATTGAAATTTAGACCTAAAGGATGTCCTGAAATTAAAAGGTAAAATTGCAACTACGTTATAACAGACACACCATTTAACCAGGCACAAGCATGTGTCTGGTGCATTGATAGTGTTTACCTTCACATTCTAGAATTTGAAATATTAAAAAACCCTCACCTTTATTCCACTTAGAGCAAAGAATTAGGACATGCAGCACACTAGTTACAGAGGTTTTTCAATCTTTTCCAGAGCTCATGGTAAGTAAGCCATCCTTGCAATATTTTCTTCTGTAAGTTGGTTCTTGACCCTGCTCAAGGTCCACTATGACGTTTTGCTGATATTACCTAATCCTTTACAGCTAAAAGCTGATCCACAGCCATCAAAGACAACTGTGAAGAATTTTATGAGAACTCTCACAATACTTAGAGATAAATAAGTGTGTATGGAAAGTGAACATAGAGAAAGTTAATACATACTGAGAAGTAAAACATATTAAAAGAGGGGAAGATTTAACTGTGCAAATGAAATCAGCTGAATCAGCAGCTACCTCTTAGGAAAGATTTAGGAACTTTAAATGTTCTAATATTCTCTGAAACAGTTTTTGAATAAAGAGTGAAATACACCTTCCCTGCGCTCAGCAGCAATTAAGAAAGCAAAGAATAAATACTTAGGAAGTGAGGAGAAAAAGATGCATAAATATGAGTTGATGAGGCTCCATTGTTCCTCATTATTTTTATCATTTTGTTCTCAAAAAGAATAGGAATGAAATTAAAGTAAAAAGGAAAGGAGGATGATTGGAAAAATGGAGTGTCTCCAGACTAGTTTGAGATTTTCTACTGTGGAAAAGAGATGTTTGAAAAGTCTTATGAAATATATCTACAACATCAGGAGAGACAAAAGAAAAGCAAACACACATTAATTTTTTGTCTTGTGTGCATCAAGTGGAAAAAAAGGAGGCAGAAATTCAGAGAAAGCAGAGGTAGATGCTTAAGAAATACTTCATATATAAGCCACACAAAATGTTTATATATATGTTCATATGTGTCACACACAAATGATGTTCAAAATTGACATAGATTTAGAAAGGGATCAGACAGGTTCATGTAGAAACAAATATCTATTAGGGACTGTGAAACACATCCAGTTCAAGATGTCCTTTGCTGCAAGTCATGAGAAGATGAATGTCAATTAATATTGCATGAAAACTACCCTATCTTGTGAAACGCCAGTTTAATCTATCAACAAAAAGATCCACTGAGATAGGATAATGGTACACTTGCATATTGGTCTGACCTGCTGTAACTGTTCTTACCTTTCTGTCTTCTTATGTAATTGTATCAGGGATAGCATTCCTCTATATTTCGCCCTGAAAGTCACTGTAATTTGCTGGTTGGCCTTCTTGAAAATCTGAGACAATCCTGAATTGCTTTTAGATACTTCTGGTCCTAGACCTTGACATATCTAGCAGCCAGTGCAGATCAGCAAGTCCAGAACATTGTCTGACCCTTTTGCCAATAGTGGAAGCAATTTTATAATTCTGAATACTCTGAAAAACTCTTATAAATGACATGGGAAGGAACACTGCCTCCTTCTCAAAACTAGCATCTGTAAGTATCACAAAATACCTCACAAAACCAAGCCTCTGCTGTGATTTGGTCCATTCTCTTGCATCTCACCATCCTGTGTTTCTTTGTACAACAGCATTTCTTAGAATGTGAGAGTTGCTTAATGGATTAATAATGATCCATGTTCCTCATCTTAGGTGAATCCCTTGATGGCATGCAGCCCACCTCCCCTGCAGTCCTTTTTCTTCCTGAATTTCAACAACTACACTAGAACAAACAAAAAGTCTTTGCATATTTAACTGCACTGCTCAGTCCCCATCAGTGTCACCTCCAAGGACATATTCATAGCTCTCTGGGCATGCTCCTGGGATTTGTATTGATTCCAGGGGGAACCCAAGTGAGGAGTCTGCTGCGGACAAGCAGGAAGAGAGTCTAAGTTGAAGTATTAAAGCCTTTACGGATAGACAGCATTTCTGTTCTCTATTTCTTGATTAAATATTTTGCAGCCTGGTTGTCACACAAATCCTGACCTACTAGTGAACTCACCCTGACAAATGTTTTTTGTTATCAAAACATGGAAGGATTGAAGAAAGTTAATGTCCCTTGCAAAGTCCAGATTTTCCAGTCTTTGGACAAGATCATTTGTCCTCTAGTAACATGCCAAATAGAAACTTCAGAGTGCCTGTATAGCAGTTCCTGACACAGTAGCTCCAAGACCTATTTGGAATTTCTCACTTACTCAGTGGAGTGTTTGCTCTGGCCAGCAGGTAATCCTCTCCCACCCCAGTCACTTGCTTACTGCCTCCAGCGGGATGGGGGCAACTGGAAGGGCAAAAGCAAGAAACTGGTGTTTTGTAGACATTTTTATAAAAGAAGGAAAACAAGGGAAAAAAAACAAATTATGCAAAAGCAACCATTTACCTCCAGCAGCCCAATGATCAGCCAGTCTTCAAGTAACAGTCACTTTGTAAAGGAGAGCTCCCAGTTTCCACTGCTGAGCACAGTTCCATAGGGTATGGGATATCCTTTTAGCCAGTTCAGGTAAGCTGTCCTCACTGAGTCTCTTCCCAAAATCCTGCCTACTCAGAGTGAGAAAAGATAAAACCTTGATGCCGTGCAGGACTGCTTGCAGTAGCTAAAACATTGACACCTTAACACTGTTTAGGTCACAAATACAGAACAGAACAACACTTTTTACTTTGAAGAAAATTAACCCTTTCCAGTACAGCTACCTGGAATAAATGTTGAGAGCCTTACTGATCTTTTGTAACAGCAGCGAACTACAAAATATCCAGTAGATTATGCATCAGTAACAGGTCAATGTATAAAATCATAAATAATGTCTGCATCCACCTGCCTTATGTCTTGTTTAGGATTTACAGGGAGAAATCCTCACTGTTCCTTCAGCAGAAATTGGCTTCTTTGGTGGGAGTGAGAGACTATGAATAAATGAAGTACAAACTTTGGCCTAATGCAAGTGGGACCTAGCTAGTCTGTTGTAAATGCTAGTTCTCAATAAAAATAACATGTGTTTCAAATCATGCACAAAATTCAACTCAGAAGAAAATTAATCTATTTGTCACAAGGCAGATCATCTCAGCATCATGAAATATTTGCAGTTTCAGGATGACAATAATGGGATAAAATTAGTAGAAGTTAGTTTTAAAAAGATCAGCATTTAATTAATAGCATTTTTTTCTGGGGAAAAAAAAAGTCTTTTATTTTGCTGCTGAATGAATGGAACGTAATAACTAGGCTTACCACTTATTTTCACCTCTTCTATCTTTGCCCCTCATAATATTTTAAAATTATAATTTTGGAAACATTACCAAAGTAGTAAAAGAAAAAAAAAATGGTGTGTCTTTGTTATCCTGTACTGTTTCAAGTGAGGAGGCATAGCTTGGTGTCACTATGCTTGGCCACAGGACAGTTCATAGAAGCAAAACTATTCCATTTTAAGAATGCACGTCATGTAAGTCAAAAGGGAGTATGGCTTTGTCTGCCTGAAGGAAAGGTTCTGAGTTTCTCCTATGAGTTGAGAAGACATGTCAAAAATGAGTTTGATAGATCACCAGTTCTTTTACATATCTCATGAAGGAAAGGGTGTATGGTATTGCCTCATCGGCCCCAACCCTTTTTGCTGGTTTTCATTCATAGGTCAAAGCACAACTGTGCATCCTGCGAGCCTCTGTGAGCATTGAGTTAATTTCTTCTGGGGCAGTGGAAAGGGGTTTTGGTGGGGTTTTTTTTTGTCTTGTCATCAGATTGGCTGCAATAAATTGTGTTTGGGGGCTTTCTCATGGGGTCTCTGGAGTGCAGTTGGAAAGCTCTGCTGTTGCAATTTGACAGGTGGTAGGAGCGTGCCAAGGTTGTGCTCTTCAGAGGGTTGCATTTCCTGTCAGGCAGGAGTGCACAGTGACTAAGGAGCAATGTATTTGTTGAAATAATGATGAATGAGGGATGAGACTTTTTAATAGCTTGGGTAGTAAGAGGACGATGCCTATTCCCTGGGATACTTAACCTTCATAAAATAGGACGTAATACTATTTCAGGCACTGCCTGCAACATTTTAAGAATGAGAGAGGGCACATTACTGGCCATCCCCTGGCAGGTGGTGACGTATGAGGAAGGAGTGATTAATGTACAATTTGTGATCCAGTGTGATTTATGCTAGTAATTCATAGATGAATTCAGAGTTCTAGTGCTCCTTGCACTTACTGTATCACATCAGCTTAGCTATGTATACAAAAAGATATTTGCTACATAACAAATAGAGTGCTAAAGGGGTTTCATAAAATCTGTTTTTCTTGTCTTTCCTAAAATTTGATATTTATGGAGTCCTGTGTAAAATAGATTAGCTTGCCAGTTTGTGGCATAACTGCACCACTTTGGAGACAAAGGTGACCCTTAGATAATGATGCCGTGAGAGTCCTCCCCCAACAAAACAGGACTCCGAGTCAAGTTAATGTGGGATAAGATAAAAAGTAAAGGTCCTTTAATATCAGGCTTAAAGCCCACAGGAGTACATGATGACATGCACGTGCTCTTCAGTTCTAGTTTCCATGGCTTTTTATAATATGATCCCTCCAATCATTACTTTATACATTTCTCAGTCCAGCCCTGGTCCTGCCTCTGGTCCCACTCTCAGGAATTTGAGTCTGGGGGGTCGATGAAACCCTCTATCTTCATCATCTCCTCTTCCTCGGGCTCCTGGAGTTCTTCTAGTTCTGTCTTCTGGGTCATTCTGACCTGTATTTATGTTTCATTCTGCGTGCCTTTCTGATAGTCGTCAGCATTCTACCTTGAAGAGAGTCTAAACAAGATTAAATAACTAAAGGAATTTGAGCTCCCCATTCTGGGGCAGGGGTAATGACAGAAAGACACTAAACTTAAGCCAGAAATATTAACCCACTAAAAATCTACAGCTACTGTGTTCCTAAAATCTACAAAATGTGAAAATCAAAAATCAAAAACCCCTTTGGCATCAATAAAATGGACAAATATACAAACATCTGACTTACAGTTGCATATATTATAGACTTTTTAAAGCCATGGCAACCACTTTTTATTCTGCTTTCTTCCACTTCTTTTCCTTTTACAGCTTCAAATATTTTTTTACTAAATCACTCCATAATATCTTTTTTTTCTAATTTTAGCATTTATCATAGATTCTTTCACTGTGCATGAGTTTAACTAGTAACAGGGTAATTAATATTGTGTATAAGTATTATGCTGTATAGTACAGCTTTTAGCAATAAAAAAATTAACCTTCCTTAAAACATTTGAAGCTGCATCGTTTCCTTTCTGCACAAGTGATGCTGCCATAGCTACCACCTGTGGAGTTGAACAATTGCAGCAGCTGCTTACCATAGAAACACATGAGCAATGAATCAGTCCATTGTTCCAGTACTACAATTTCCAGTCCAATATAAACCAAATTGCTGGAACACAGAAAACACATAAATGATACTTTGGTGGAAACACTGCTTTAGATAATACTCAAAGACATAGCATTACGTTACATACAGAAAATACACTTTAGAGTAGCCACACGACTTAGAGAAATTTCTGCCAGAAAAGATTTTGTATACTACAAAATCTTGGAGGACTCAAGCCAGCAACTGCCACACAAACTGGTCTTATTCTGCTTTCTTCACAATCACAATGCAGATTCAATCCCAGTGAAGATATTACATGTTCATTTGCATTAGCAGAAACCTCTGCCAGAGATCCCCTTCCCACAAACACCACCACAAACACATAATTTTTAGTGCTGTGGTTTATATCAGTTCTAGTTAAAAATCTATTAAAGGCCTTATTTCACAGATGATACAATGTCAAACTGACCTATTTACATGAGTGATTATGATACTGTGTGTACATTGATCACATATAGAATGTTCTTGGCACATGCTTACAAAGTCAGGATTTTGCAAATTAAATTTTAAAAAATTTTAAAGAAAGAAATTGAACACTATCCTTGGGTTTTTTAATATCAATATATCATTTACTACTTTTCTCCCCCTGAATGCACATCAATTTAGTAGAAAAGCTTTATACAACAGAGCAGACAATTCAATCATAGCTGTGCATCAGTAAGACTTCCCACTTTCTTCCACCCTTTTCTTCAAAAACCAACACACAAAAAAGCTTGATTACCAACTCTGCATACAAATCCAGTATTTTTTATTTTGCTTTTGAAGGTATTTAATTTGTACCACATCCTTATTTGTCACACAACAGCATATTTTTAAGTATTAACTTTTCAGGATTACATGACCTTGACCATTTTTTGTTGTTGTTTTGTTTTTTGTTGTTTTTTTTTGTTTGGTTTGGTTTGGTTTGGGTTTTTTTTTTTGCAATGAGAAGCATATGCATCATAGAATTCAGCTGCTTTAAGCTTCTATAGTTCCTAAGTGGTTTCATAGAGACCATTATCTGCATTAAAGCATCTACCATTGTGCTGAAGATTATGATCCTCATGAAATCAGTCATTTGGTTCAGACACAAGCTGAACATTCACACTGTGGTCTGACCCTTCAACATGTTAAATGCTATTATGTTCGAAATTCAGTTACAGGTGGGAGTTTCAAGAGAAACATATTCATTGATGCGAAAGTTATTCAGTTGTGGAGGGACCTCAACTACAGGGAACTACCTTCCAGTTCTGAATCTCTTAAAAGGGCTGTAGAAAACATATCATAAAATGGAATCGGTTAACAAATAAATTGTTTTCCTTGCACTAAAGTTGTACAATTTATTTGGCTAGCACAGATGTCATTTGTATTTTTAAATTTTACACCTGTAAAATAGAAATGCTACATAACCTCAGATTCTATCAAGTTCTCATGATTCTAGAACAATTTATGACACAAATCTGAAATAATTTTGGGCTGCAGGCCCTGTTCTAGGCTAGCCTTTAAGTACCCGGGTGTCTTGGAAGCTTTCTGGGAGCATTTTTTACCTTCTCTTCAGAAATTAAGAACTTTGAAACCTTCCCCTTCCTTTGATTAGGCACATAGCAGAATTTGAGAGAACTCAGATTTAGCTGGTACTCAGGGGTCAATAAACCTTTAATATTAAAGCATAAGCAGTCCTGAAGTAGAGAATGGAAATTCAGTTCTCCTGCTTTCACCTGGGAATTAAATTTCTGTTTTTAATTATGCTTTTTTTGCGTTACAGTGTGTGAAAAGCTGTGACTTTTCAAGAGCACTGGTTTTCTGTAGTGCTGTCTTAATTTGGTCAACTGAACCTGAAAGCCTGGGAAAACTCCTAGTACCTACCATCACTACTAAATCACTGTGTGCCCACAAGCAGGTTGTTTTACTTTCTTCAACAGTTTGACAACTGAGCTGTTGGAATGGTCAATTGTACTTACTAGCTCTAATGTGCATTTCACCTCTAGGAGCACTGATATCAAAGGAAGAAATTCCTTCATTAATATCGCAGGCAATATGGCTGTGGGAACTTTACTAGAAACTGACTGAAAGAAGTAAGCAGGAAGGGTTAAAATGTACTCTTCCTTCTGGCTGCATTAGAGCTCTGTTTTGGGGGCTTTCTTCCATCTTCTCTTTGTTTAATAAGACACTCTCACTTCCATTATCTAGTAAATTCAAAACAAACATGACCACAAGGCATGACAGTTCATTCTGTGCTTGTTTCTATGGATACATAGAGGGCATGCCTACAAAGCAAAATAAAGAGATAATAGTTGCAGAAAAGACACAACGAAGGTAGTTTTCATGAAGATAGAATAAGTAGTAACATCCATACCATGCTAGTAAGCTGAATAAAAGCACTGCTTTGTTGCAGCATTAGCAGTTGGGATGACACATCCTATCATGTTTCCACTACAGGTAGTAGGAGTGCTAATTAGATTAAAATAAAATATGTCTAATTCCGCTTCCATGATCTTTTCGTTCTTCTGTGTAGACACAGACTCAAAACTTTATGGCCAAAATATGGATAGACATTTCAAATCACCATCCTTGCTACTGAATCAATGGGGTAGAAGTGCTTGCACATGCTAGAGACTGAAGCATCATTCGTTCCACCCAGTAGCAAACAACCATATCTGTAAAATATTCAGACATTAGAATGTCATAGTGTAATATCAAAGTGTTACTGGCAAATGTTCCAATAATTTCATTTTATAAGGACAGACATTATAGAGATGCACATTGGAAAATAAAAAATGTTCAGAAAATGTGAAGAGGCTCATTTGCATTCAAAAGTTAATATTCTCACAGACACTGCCTTGTTAAATATTAGTTATAGAGAGTCTATATCCAGAAAACAAGTGAAATGTAAAATCTCATGTCTGCTTTTTCCACAAAACTGCTCTAAAATCCTCTGTGATTAAATGCAAATTATCACATATGTTTTTCTAGTCTTAATTTGGATTATTGTAGTCATTCATCTGTAAATTCAAGTGTCTTATTTAAAAGAACTCCTTATTTCCAGTTTCCAAAAGTTTTTAAGAAAAGATAGCCTATAGAGCCAGACTGACAGAATAACTTCCTGTTATTCTTCTCCATAAATGTAAAAAAATGGATCAGCATCATGGTATCAGGCAAGAGAAACTCACTTGTTTCTCTGAAGGAAGTCTGGAAGCAAATAACAGCACTGCTAAGGATGCCATGATGCAATGGTTTCCCTCTAACATAGATTCTCCTGTAATTTACTTTCTCGAGATAGTCATTTACCTTTGCTGCAATGAATCAGACAACCTGACTTATCTGGTGTCTTGATTACAAGTTAGAGAGAGACTATTCTCTTAGCATTTAAAGTCATCTTTTAGAGTAAATGGTACACAAATGTCCTTTTGTACCAATTGTGAAGATCAGCTGTGAATCAGACTTTTTCTGTTGCACTTTGGATCACTTTATTCTGCTGTGTCACCCAACTATGTTAATACTCAGTAATAGGACAACTCTAACATTTATAGTTCTTGCACATGTGAAAAATGTCAATCCTCAATTTTATAGTATTTGATTTTAAAGGTTTTAGGGCATCTTATGTCCTTCATAAGTCATCATCCAAGAACATGTGAAATTCAGAGCTGAGGCAGCAATCAAAGTAAAAGGCCAACCTACAAGAAAGAACAACTCAAGCTGCTGATAAAGAGCATATTGTAAAAAAATTGAAAGCACAAAGTGATTGCTACCTTTTGACTTCAGTCAATGTTGTCAGTAGTTCCAGTACTCTGCACTTCTTTTGCCCTTCTCGTGTTCAGTTAGTTGTGTGAGCTTAAGCAATTACTCTTTGTAAAATCTTTGTGCAGTTTCCTACATATTATCTTTAATTTTTAGTAGTGGAAAATTATGGCAGAAAGGGCAAGGTTTGATCCTTCAAACACACATTTTCAGCTGCTTTTTGTTTTCAGTTTTTGTGACTTACTTTTTATGTAATTTGAAGAAATAGCTTAGTATGAATCAAAGACAGATATTCAGATAGAGTCATGTACTAAGGGAATCTATGACGTTTTCCTTAACCTCCTACATTTCAGTTAATGTATAAACAGAAGTCCTATGCTGCACAGATGTCTTACTCCTTCTGAGAGCTAGTGGTACTCCATAGAAAGGATGCACAACAGTGCTGTGGCTTTCTTTTCCTCTCTTATTCCCAGCAATGGAAGCAAATATTGGAACCACATGCGGAAGTAAGTGAATCTCAAAGAGATAGGAAGAAAGAGACAGACAGAGGATAGACATCCATAAGCTTTAAGAGATGTTTTGCTTTTGAAGTAGAAAAAGCAATGCTATTTTTTTTTTGTGGGAATTATTTATACTACATTCAGCACAAGGCTGCAATGCCTGATAGACTCCAATTTTTACTATTCTTCTTGGAAGAACCACAAAGATCTGGGGTGCTTAGACTTATTTTTTTTCCTCCTCTAGATTTCAGCACCACACATTCCATGCTTACAGTGTAATTAGATACAACATAGAATCATAGAATCACAGAATATGCTGAGTTGGAAGGGATTCACAAACATCATTGAGTCCAACATTTAGCCCTGCACAGGATCATCCCCAAGAGTCACACCCTGTGCCAGGGAGAGGCTTAGTGCAGTGACCACTTCCCTGGGGAGCCTGTTCCAGTGCCCAACCACCCTCTGGGGGAAGAACCTTTTCCTAATATCCAACCTAAACCTCACCTGACACACCTTCAGGCCATTCCCTAGGGTTCTGTCACTGGTCACCACAGAGAAGAGACCTTGCAATTCAGGATGCTTTTAAAACAGAAAAGATAATGGGTGCTAAATAGATATGGAGGAGATGTTGAGCCACTGATTATTACAGTTGCAAATTGGTAGAATTAGTGACAATGCAATGAAGAATTGGTTATGAAAACTTTTTTCTGTAAGTTGAATTAAGAATGGAATCATTCTCATCTGTGAAATTTTAAAGTAATAAATGCATAAATAAAATAACCTGTTTTAGAAACAAACAAAAAAATTAGTAAGAAACTGATTAAGAGAGGAAACGATAATGACCACATAGATTTTCATTACTTTTTTCCTCTTCACATGGTAGACAGTTCTGTATTTAGATCAGAGCTGTTATAGTTCAAAATTGTTATATTGTATATTTAAAGTAAATTCTGTCATTTCACAAAGTATTAAAGATTTTTGTCCTACAGTTCTGTTGTTAGTTGCCTTCTCACGATCAGAGTAGCAAACTACAGTTACTCTTTGATGACACTGAAATCTTGGAAATCATTAAGGCACATAGTTTTGCAAACTATAAATTCTTCTAACACTGAAGCAATGAAAGCTTTTGTGCTTAAAGATAGCTTTAAATTTCTAAGAGAAATGTGTAATAGTATGCAATGCATGTTTAATGAAACAGTGCAATGAGCAATATGCTGCACACCACTATTCAGTTTCACGGCTTTGGGTACAGTGCTTACGAGTCCTGCTGCAAATAGATACATTGAATCAAAGGTGGTTTAGAGCCCTAGGGACTGCTGGGAGCAATTGGAAGTTTTCTGACATAAGGAATTATGAGAGATTTTTGAAGGACAAACAAAAGTTAGGCTGCATATTATTTCAGTAAGAAGTGGAGATCTGCCTTCAGCCTTTTGCTGTTGAAAACATTTATATGCTTTGCTGGACATGTTTCATATAGTGCTAATTTTTTATTGTAAAAATAATAGCCTTTCATCTTAAAAAAAAAAAAAAAACACCCACATTTCAGCAGATGTCAACACCTATTTACTATTTTTCCCATACAACCTAAGGAAGGAGAAAGTGTAGATTTAACTGAAAAGATCGAGGGTACTAGAAAAGGGAGCAATGTCAGAGCTAATTACAGCAATTGTGATAGACCAAGCCTCACAAATCATTATTTATTTTCCTAGATGTGGCCAGGGAATGGATTGCTGCCCAGACAGATTGTTTGCACCAGCCTTTGCTTTCTGTACTTTTTCTGAGGGATCCTGAACTATCCGCCATTAAGTGTTATGTGTCCAGAAGCACTTGATACCACAATTGTGGATCCTTCTGTGACAGGAATGGCCATATTTATCATATTACAGAGCAGAGCTTCTTATGCATCATACATTTTAATGGATATATATCCTTCATGTGATGGGCAATCACCTGCACATTCACCAAGTGAGTGGAAAATGTAGTCTAAAAAGAGGGTTTATAAAAGTCCCCAGAATAGGCTTCATAATACCAAAAAGTTAGTATTGTGTTAGAAATTTGAATTAGTACATTGTAAAATAAACTATAATGTTCCTGAATTCCTGAAAATAATGATATCCTCAAAGGTCTGAAATAGATAATTGATATGCAAGATTTTCTTCTCCTTTCTCATTTCCATAAACCAAATTCTGTTCCTCCCAAGTCATAACTAACTCAAACAACTCCAATAAACTTTCTACAGTTTAGGTATTGTTTCAGGAGTGTATTCTTGCTCAAGGAAACTTACATGCACATGCTCAACGATAAGATTGAGCAGATGCTTTTTGCTTTCTGACTGAGATGAATAAAGCATTAGTTGAGTCATATAAATTAATTTTCTGTTAGAACTGAATCATTTTGTACACCATGGTCTCTTTCTCATATGTTGGCAGCAGGCAAGAAAGGTGCTAGAACTTTTCTGTTGCTCATGTTCTCCTTTTGAAATGGGATTGGAACATTACCACATCAGTATTTCAATCTCAATCAAATAATTTGGAAGTATATTTTAAATGTGAGCTCCTATTCAGTCCATGCTAGAACCAGTATAACTCTAATTTTGCCTCAAAAAAAATTACTACCAGATGGTTTTTCCACGAAAGCACACAACCAATCTGAAAATATTTTCCCTATGAGTTTTCTAAACCAATTTAGTTCACAATGATTTGTCTTGGTTTAAAGAAGGCCTGTCAGTGTTTGTTTATACAAAGAGAAGTAGTCTAGAAAATTGTGTTGGCTTGACCCTGGCTGGTTGCCAGGTGCCCGCCAAAGCTGGCCTATCACTCCCCTCCTCAGCTGGTCAGGAAAGAGAAAACATAATGAACAGCTTGTGAGTTGGGATAAGAGCAGGAATAGATCACTCACAAGTTTCTGTCACAGGAAAAACAGACTCAACTGGGGGAAAAATTAATTTATTACCAATCCAGAGTAGGGTAAAGAGAATTAAAACCAAATCTTAAATCACCCTGTCTTCACCCCTCCCTATTTCCAGCCTCAACTTCACTCCCGAATTCTCTACCTCCTCCCCCACAGAGGCACAGGGAGCCAGGGAATGGGGGTTGCAGTCATTGGATCATAAGTTGTCTCTGCTGCTCCTTCCTTCTTAGTGGGAGGGTTTGTCACACTCTCTCCCTGCTCCAGTGCGGGGTTCCTCCCATAGGAAACAGTCATCGACGAACTTCTTGATGTGAGTCCTTCCCATGGGCTGCAGCTCTTCAGGAGATCGAGTGTGGGTCCCAAGGCAGAGGGTCACACATCCTGTCAGCAAACCTGCTTCAGTTTTGGCTCCTCTCACCATGAGGCCACAGGTCCTGACAGGACCATGCTCTTTCACAGGCTGCTGCCCGGCCTTCTTTTTCCACTTCTTAACTACGTTATCCCAGAGGCACTGCCATCATTGTTGATGGGCTTGGCTTTGACAAGCAGCAGGTCTGCCTTGGAGCCAGCTGGTTTTGGCTCTGTGGGACACGGGGGAAGCTTCTGGCAGCTTCTCAGAGAAGCTGCCCTGGTAGCCTACATCCCCCAACATCAAAACCTGGTCACACAAACCTAATACAGAAATGCTTTCCGTGAAAGGAAAAAATATTAAAATGAATCACTGAACTTGCAGAATAATCATTCCAGATAGGAGAAAAAAAGGATTCAAAACAGTAAAGGTAACAAAAGCATTCAGATCTGGAGACTATACCATAATTGAGGCAACCTGAGTGAAAGTACTAAAGCAGCATGAAAGTCAAATTGATTTTTGGGAGCTGTATAATGCAAGAAAAGATTGGCAGTTATATTATATACTAAAAACCAACTGCTGTGCACAAGGAAGAAACACCTCCTTTATATATTGTCCTTTGATATTTTAAAGATTATTGATAGTGTTATCCTTCTGGCTGCAATTAGTTTCTGTGGATCTGTCTATTACACAAAGCTTTCAAAGGAAGATCCTAATTGCCTTTACATTATGCTTGTATTTTCTGAGAAGGAATTTAATAGATCTTTGCATGAAGTGTAATTCAAATTAAAGTTTAAACTGATAAAGTAGGATGCGTCTTTCATTTTCCACTAATTTAAAACAAAATAGCACTAGGAACAAATAAGAATAACTGTAAATAAACAGAATTGCATCTACTATTTGTTGATTGAAGGAGCTGTTCCCTCCAACTTCCATAGCTTTATTATAGATAAAATAGTGAGAGCACTAAAAGAACCATTGTCTTTAAATATTGAGCCCACTGTGACATATAGTTTTTTTGACATTCCCAGCTTAGTACTATCATGGAATCATAGAATGCTTTGGGTTGGAAAGGACCTTAAAGATCATGATTAAAGGGTGTTGAGCGTGCTTCCTTTCAGGAAGCCCTTTTACATACAGCTACACAAATGGCATGTACAGTGCTTTTGGTGTACTCCTACTTTAGAAGTGGGAAAACACGCAGACATGTAGAAAATTATACTCTGCTTTGGACAACTAGAAGACTGTGTCACAATAGTACAAATTATGTCTGTGACACATTGTACAGAGGGATTATAATCTTTCCTTTTAAAACCAGAGTTGGTTTAAAAGTTAAAAACTGTGGTTAAATACAGCCGTGACTGGATTATTAATGTTATTACACAGTCTTATGCATTGTGCAACATTTAAAATAAACAAAATATCAAAACCTGTGTTGACATCCCAAAGCTGTCACTCTTTTACCAAAATTTGATTTCATTAAATTGGTTGCAACTGGTGTAGTATTGATTCAAGGAGAATAATTTTTATTATTGAATTTCTGATATGTCATATCATGCAAATACTTCATGTTGATTTTCTTTCCAATCTGATGTCTAAACTGAAGAACAAAGGACTATTTTAACATTGGAAATGCTAATGAAAAGTGTGTCCCTTACCAGTTAAGAAGAAAGAAAGAATGTCAGAGAACAATTAATTTTCCTTACACTTTTTTTTTCCTCTATTGTAAGCCTGGAGATGTGAGGTGATGGCGCTTTAGAAGTACTCTTCTTGTCTCTTCTGTTCCTTTTCTACACTATTTATGTCTCTCAGTTTTAGTCATTTTTCCTTCATATGATTCTGGATAGTTAGAGTTTGTTTGGGGTTTTTTTTCTCTGTTTACTTCTGGAGTTTGTCAATTTTCCTGTTTAAAATCTGGAGCCTTTTTTGATGTGTAATGTATATGATGGCTGCATAATTTTGTTTTGATGGCTTATAAATCTGCATCCATATTAGTAGGCAGTGTATTTCAATAGGCATAGATTTACAGGGTGAATCAATTAGTGTTGAGAACCCAACATCACCAATATTCGTGTTTCAGGGAGCTTTGACTCACACTAGACCTCATTTGGGACTGAATGCCCAGTCTAAGCAGATGAAGTATCCAAGGTGTGAGACTGTTCTGGTGCAGGATCATCTGAAAGAAATGGAGTTCACATACTCTTGGGACACAAGTGAAAAAAGGCATTTCAGCTGGGAACAACCAGGAGGTTTTCTTCAAAACCATGCTCTGATCTAAACTCAAACACTAATATAGTCATACAACACATTTTAGCAAAACACTCCCAATTTGTTTCTTATTTTGCAGCTTCAAAATTCTGATAGTTTCCTTGTTTCTTTCATGTATTATTCACATTTTACTGCTCATGTATGTAATTATCCAATGATTTTTTCTTGGAGTTATTCACAGGTATACAACATAGGCAAAAGGTATTACTGTTCTGATTTACTGTCCCCTTCCATTTGTTTCTTGCACTCATAAAGGATAGCAGGTTATCATGAAATTGTGAAATCCACTTGGGAGAAGTTCCTGGTCATTCAATCCTTGTGGATTTCTTGCAGCTGAGATTAATTCAGTAGAATATAGGTGATCTTGTAATTTCCTTAACCAAGTACTGTGAATCTTTGAGAGAGAATAATAACTATTTTGGGACTTCATATTTCAGTATACTAATTCTTGTGAATTGGCTGTGATATTTTTTTCAGTGTGGTTAGCTGTTTTATTTTCAAGCTTTATATTCCTTTGAAGAACTTTTTAAAAACTGTTTTCTTTGCCTCATCAGGAATTATTCTTTATTATTGGGATGTTACTGCATTAATAGTGAAATGTTATAACATTGCTCATTTTGTTAACAGTAAACTCCTCACAATTTGTTATGAGACCTGTTATTTTTAATCTTCTCCACAACAGAAAAAGTAACACTATAAGAAGAAATGGCTGGTATTAGCATATACAGCTCAATAGAAGAATGTATGAAAATTGTTCCTTCAAAGGTGAAAACTAAAGTCTGTGTATTATGTCAGTCAGCAATGATGATCTGTCTATTCATCTATAAACAAACTGAAACACATTTGACATCTAGTTTTAAAGATCATCACCATCAGCTGTAGATTTCCAGGAAGAATTCAGTTTGTTATTGCTTTTTTTTAATTAGCTGAACTGTGTACTGTTGATATTAAAACCATTGAAAGCACGATTCTCGATGCTGCACAAATGAAAGCAATCCAGTATCTCATTTACATTCATCTCCTGGTGTCTGCAGCAGATCCATAAATAGAATAGGCTACACAGAGAAATTTATTATTGCAGCTGATAGCAATTTTCTTTTGCAAAGGTGTCTGGAGGCATTATTCATTAGATTCATTCTGGCAGAGTCTCCAGCTGAGATCCTCTCTCCCCAGATCTGCGGGTGGCCAGTTTAGGAACTCACTAATCAACTGCTATGAAAAAAAACTGTCACAAGACTTATTTCTTTCTTTTAAAAAATACAGGAAGTCTTTTATCTCCAGATTATTTTTATTTAACCTGATTGCATGGATATTATAAGCAGATAAGAGAGTTTTAGAATCACATGTATTTGACATTTTATCAGTGGTCATCCTAATGATTGCACTATTATCAGAAAACCACAATGATTGTGATTTGATACAACACACATTATGTCTTTTGCATTCATACCTAGGGGCACATGCGACCTTTTCAAGTATAAGGCAGACATGTTTTTGTTCAATACTGAGGATGTATAGCAATTACACGAACTGACCTATCTAGATGTTATCTAATTTTGGCCATAAAAAAAAAGGGGATGAACAAATAAGACCTTTAATAAAATTATATTTATAGTAAGTGATGGATGGGAATGTCTTACACTCCTGATTTTCCTATCTGTTTTTGGTTTTCCTACCATATCTGTAATTGTGCTAGAATATGCACATTTCTAAACCTTTGGTTTTATCACCCCTCAAGACTGATTACAACTTATTTTTCCCTTGCCAATTCTAATATTCTTTCTGTGACTGAAAACATAAGTTATATGATAGCAGAAATATTACCTGTTTATTCTGTTTCTATTTCAGTATAGTCATTACCGTAAGCATATTTCAGGGGTTTTTTATATCCTACTGTGTTGTCACAAGCTACATGTAATACCTGAATATACAAATGATGTTTCCATTCGCAAAGTAAACTAGTAACTTTCCTTTTTTTGTTTGTTTTCACATTTTTTAATTTCTTCAAACATAATAGAAGACCTGTTTTTCTGTAGCAGTTATTTTGACTATGTTATTACAGCAGCAGCACAAACAACTAATGAGACATTAGAAAACACACATATCTCAGCATTAAAGAAAAATTAAAATATAGAATATAAAATCTGTCAAATCAAGTCACCAATAAAGCATTTTGGCATTTCTAATGACAACTACACTAATAAAAACAAGGAGATCTATTTAAACTGTAAGTCAAATGCCACTGATTTTCCATGAGTGTAAAATATATTCAGTTTGGTTTAAGTGCACTTTTGATGCTTATGTATATTTTTGTTGTTGTTGTTTTTAATTTAAATTTGTCAGTGATGCAGAAAATTGGTATTGTGAGTGCCCTAAACTCTACACTGGAAAACTCTGCCAGTTTGCAACTTGTGATGAAAATCCATGTGGAAATGGTGCTACGTGTTTTCCGAAGTCCAGGCGAGATGCTGTTTGCTTGTGTCCATATGGAAGATCTGGTATCCTCTGCAGTGACGGTAAAAACCTTTTTATTCATGCATTGATTGTAGTTTCTATCATTCATAGAAGCTGTGGTAAGAAAAAAAGTCAAATATTTTGAAGGCAAAATACTGAAAGTGACCACTTCCCACCTACAAAAGTAGCCCAAACTCCAGTTGCAAAGAATGGCTGAGCTGATCACCTTCCCACTGTTATTTCACAACAGTGCCTGTCAGAGAAAGGCAGACAGGGATCAAAGAAGTTGAGAGTTTACAAGCTATGAAATGCCAGGTAGTGTCCGATATTTTAGTGAATTACCTGGGGAAAAGCTGAGAGAGAGATTTGACTGAGAGCTCCTTTGGAGAAATCGATTCACAGTGTAGTCTCATTTTTCCTCTACTTGGGGATGCATTACTTTGTACATTTTGCATATAAAACCAGTGTATACAGAAAACTTTCTGGATTATAAGAATATCACCAGGTACCAAAATTTCATTAATTTTTTAGGTAAAAAGAGGAAAAAAAAAAAAATTTACCAAGTGCTTAGCCATGAAACAGGAGACAGGATGAATGGAAATTAATAATGCAAATTAAATAGTTCATTTTGATTAATATTATCAAATGAAGATATTTTATTCCTCAAGCATTGGTTATAATGATTGTTCTATGTCAGAAATGCCTGTGTATGAACATCCAAAGTATTCTTGTCCCTTAACATTCAATGTAATGAAGTAATGACCGAAAAGTCTACATACAGAAAATAATCACTGGTCCTGAGCTGATTTAGCAGTGAAGTGCCTTTTCAAAGTGATGCAACAAAAGAAATATTAAGAAATTATTGGTTTTGTAATAGCATATACATATTTAAGTGTTACTCAAAATTTTTATTCCCAAAATTTTCAGTAGATGAATGTTTATGTTTTATCCATGTTTTCATCTAAGCCTGATAACTGATAGCAGACAGCAAATAACAAATACAAGAGGCAAATATATGAAATGTGTATGATACTTTCTTGGTAATCTTTCTTAGCTTACAGTAGCATAATACATTGGGATTGCAGATCCTGTATCTGTAGTGATCCAGTCTGCCTTTCTCTGTTCCTTCTCAGTTCCACTGCATCCTCTTTAAAATGAGGCTCCAGAGCTGATTGAAGGTGCAATATTCAAAGTGTGATAATGCCACTGCTTTATACAGTGGTGTTTGACATTTTTCTCTTTTACTCTCTGCCCTTTTCTTAAACAATTCTTCCATTCTATTTCCTTTTATGAGTACACTGATGTATTCCTGAAAGTACTCCTAACACTTATTTTTTTGAGTGCTGATGGCAAGTTCAGAGCCCATTATTCTACAATTATGGCTAGGACTGTTTTTGAAATCTACCCCAATTTACATCTGTCAACATTGAGTATCATCTAATGCTTTTCCCCTGTCATTGTTTAATGAGGATCTTCTGCAACTCTTTGTATTTAGCTATCTTTAAACTGGAGACTGCATAAAAATTGGGAGCCTAAATTGAGAGAAAGTACACAAATTCATTAGTTGATTAGACTATAAAACTGAAGTCTTTGAAAACACAGAAAAATATCATTTTATTGAGTGGAAAGGGAAAACTCTGTCTGGATCAACACTGTAAGCAAGCAAAACTGGAAAGAACACTCAGCTTCGTAGGGCAGAGTATAAATCTTGCACAATAAGACCACAACATAAGAAATTATTATTGAAATATGAAAAATTATTTTATTGAACTGTGTCTTAAGAGTTTAGAAGGAATAGAAATTAAATGAGCACCAACAGAAGATTTAAAGTGAGCTTCAAGATGCCCCATTATCACATATTCTAAAACAAAGAAGGGAGAAACAGCCACAATGTAGTGAAGTCTGGATTCAGCCTTGGGGATAGTTCTAGCAGCATTGAAGCCATAATTTGGGGGGGGGTATTTGAAGATAATGATAGATTGTCTAATTAAAATGGTAAAACAATTTAAATTATTTTAGAAACAGAAGGCAAAGTTAATTGTTTACTGTAACAAAATAAGTGTCCCAGATAGTAAATTTAATAGAAACAAGTGGTCCATTAAAATTAAAGCATAGACTTACACATTTTAAACAAATCATCTTCTGTTTAAGATATACAGTATATTGTCTTTACTATTCACATTAGTAACCTAGTACATGTTACTTTGTGTCTGAAACAATGAAGAAAAGCTGCTTTCTCCCAAACATTTATCAAATAATAGTTGATCTTCATCAGCAAGAAATGACCAAGATGTCACAATGATTATTTGATAAAATGAATATAACTAATATAGCAAATAGAATTGCAATTTCATGCCAGCTTTGCTGTTCCTACCAATAGAGATTATTTTAAAAAGACAAAGTAAGGATAAATAAAGGCATGGACAGAGCCACAAATGAGCCCACTGCTACAGGTCTCCCTAATATCAGAGCTCCAATTCCCATCAGTTAGGAGTTGGAAGTCACATTAAGAACATCAACCTCTACAAGTATGTAAGAAGAGATAATAAAACTGTCACTATTAAATGAAAACAAAACAAAAAACAAGAAAACAAACAAACAAAACCCCATGAGCTTCTGGACATGACAAGTTAAAAACACATCACTTTATGAGAAATGTAAAAAATTCAAAAAGTGAAGAAAGTTATAGGGCTATCATAAATATGATAAATGAGGCAAAAATATAAGGATAGATAGTAACATCTATTAGGCAAGCCTATATAAATATGGAAAAATAGAAAAGTTCCAGGGCTGACAAGGAATTTTCTTAGATTTTGAAGCAGATGGAGCATACTGCAGTCTAAGCAGGCAGGTAACAATGGCTCTGGCTTTATCTTAGTTCTGTTATGCTTGTTTCAAACATCAATAAAAGCTTCCTAAAAGCATGTCCATTTTTCCAAATACATGTAGTAACAAAATGCATTATCTCTCATTACACTTTTCCTTCCTTTTATCACTAAATGACCATGGTATTTTGACTGCAAGTTAACCATTATACATTGAAATCTCTCTCAAGAAGCTACATAGATAAGGCATAATGGGCCAAGGGAATGGAGTATGATAATATAAAATAGGAGAGAGGACAGACCGTGTTGATCAGGCAGAGGACACAGACAGACAATCATACTGACCAGTCAACTCTTCATATGTAACTGGCCATTTTTGTCTCTGTGTCCCTCTATTGTTCCACAGTTGTTCCTCCCCAAATCACCTAATTGTCTCCATTAAACATTCTTAAGTCCTGTGCTAGTCCAAAATGCTCTTCACTTGCATCCTGTGATGGGTCTCACACCCCAAGGCAGTTACACCACTCTGTCCAAAGGGTGATTGATCCAGGATGAATGCACTGTGGTTGTGTCACACCTTGACACTAGGGCTGAAGGTCTACTGGGACGGCCCTGGGAGGGGTCTGGACAAGGTGTTCCTTCCTCTGAATCCTTAATTTGGGTTCCTGCCTGCCATTGGGCTCTATGCTCCTCTGGGATTATGGAGATAGACCAGAGGTGGGCTGATGATTCCTGCAATAGGACTGGGACTTTACTGTTGATTTGCAGACTTAAATGCCTCAATGATTTCCAGCTTGAGTGGGGGAATGGGAGGGTGTGGTGGAGCACACCATTAGTACACAACACTTTGGAACAGAGACTATGTCTATATGGGCATCTTGACTCAGTCTTCCAAGAGGCTTTTTAAACTGTGCATAAAGGGATCTATGTTATTTAAATTTAGTCCAGTTATTGAGCTCTGTCTTTTAGTAGATTTGTCTGAAAGCAGCCAGCATTGAAGCCCTTAGTCTGATAAATTTCTTTTCACATTTAAATTAGTAAAAAGTTGCTTGCATTGTGTTTTTTTGCAGTCTGTAAATCTCCTTCCACTGTTTAGTATCACAGAGTTGATTAGAGTTGTTGAATTGCTACAATCTCTGTAATCAGCCTTTCTTTCTTTCTTTCCTTCTTTCTTTTTAAGGCCAGGATATTTGAAATGCATGAGTGTAAGGAATTGGGATACATAAGACACAGAAATTTTAAATAGGAAATAGCAGAGTATCATTGTAATGCAGAGTTGTGATGGTCTCCTAAATGCAAGTGAGCAGAAATGGTTCGTTCACCATGACTGGAAATTGACACCTGGACTTCTAAACTCTTTATGTTATATTTCTGTTAATTATATGTGACACAAGACCTTCTGAGAAGCTGTTCATCATAGCGTGTGACATTTTGTTAAACCAGGAACCAAGAGCAAGCACTTTGGAAACACAAACACACAATTAAAGGGAGAAGAATTTCCAAGGATTGTGCATTACTAAGATGAGTAATTGTGTCAGTTGCAGTGTTTTAGACCAAACTTCAGTGTTTAAGTTTCACATATGTACATAGACAATATGAAACAGAGTCCTAATTGTGACACTGCATTTAGCAAACACACCTTGTGCCATTCACAGCACTCATTCACAGCAATCTGTACCAATCTTCCTTGAAACATTTCTGAGCAACATTTATGGTAATGCTTCACAGTCCAAAGGATTCCAGCAAGTTTTCTGTAGAATATATTCCCCCATGTATAAAATTCATTTCTAAATGTTGAAGTGGGAATAGCCACTTGCTTCAAGCTCTGTAGAGTGAAAATCAGCCTGCAAGGGAATTGTTTCTGTCCAGCTATGTTTGGCACACAATGTCACCTTCAGAGCTGTTTGGGTCTGCAGACTAAATCATGCAGTTTGGTGACAGGGGATGCCCAAAGGGAATTTCCTCAGCTAAAAAAATCTGCATTGCAATGTTTCTGGTCAGTGATAAAAGACCTTGGGGAAGGCTGGTCAGGGTTGCTCTTTATTCTGTTCAAAAGAATTTATTTTCTGGGGCATTTGGTTTTCACTGGGCCTTAATTTCCCCCAGTTCTCCAATGTGAGGAATGTCATAAAAATTGTAAAAAACACACTTAGGCACACTCTTACACTATTAATGTCATTGTTGTATTACCAGTTTTTCAGATTCATGTTTTCCTCCTTGTGCAGTGAAATCACCTATATTATTTCAAATTTCAGCTCCAAATCAAAGTATAACTCTGATGACTCCTTGAATACTAATGTCACAGGACAAATCAAAGGAATCCATTAGTATTTCTTGTGAGTGAAAAGGGGAAGGCATACACCTGAATTGCCCATTATGTGGATCACTAACTCCTCATACAACAGTCTTCCAGACATCAAGACTATTTTACTACTACCTGAAACTCCCAGCTGGCACTGCACCAACCTGCAGCTCCAGAACCCCTTAGCTTTTCCTCCTTGGGATTCCCAGAGTTTTCACCAAGAAAAGTGGGTTTACATGGCAAGATTACCCTGCAACCTGTTGTAAAGACCATGGTGAGACAGACTGTCCCTCTGCAGCCCATGAAGGTCCATGGTGGAGCAGAAATCCACCTGCAACACATGGAGAACCCCACACCAGAGCAGGTGGGTGTCCAAAGGAGGCTGTGATTCCATGGACTGTAGCAGTATCTGGAAGTACCTCTGGACCCATGAAGACAGGAGCCCATACTGGATCGGGTTTGCTGGCAGGACTTTTAACCCTCTGGGGAACCCACACTGGAGCAGGCTGTGAAGAACTGTAGCCCATGGGAAGGACTGACATGGGAGAAGTTCATGGAGGACTGTCTCCCATGGGAGGGACCTCACATGGGAGCAGAGTAAGAGTGTGGAGAGTCCTTCCACTGAGAAGGAAGGAGTGGCAGAGACCTCATCGTAACCCCCATTACCCATCACCCTGAGCTGCTGGTGGTGGAGGAGGCAGAGAATGAGGAAGAGAATTTGAGCCCAGGAAGAAGGGAAAGGAGTGGGCAAATGTTTTAAGAATGTCTTTTATTTCTCATTACCCTACTCTCATTTGATTGACAATTTTCCCCCAAGTCAAGCCTGTTTTGACCATGACAGTAACTGATGAGTGACCTCTCCTTATCCTTATCCCAAATCATGGGCTTTTCATTACATTTTCTCTGTCCATATGAGGAGAGGAGTGATACAGCTGCTTTGGGGGGCACCTGGCATCCAACCAGGGTCAACCCACCACAGCTTGGAAGACTATAAAATACATTGTATGGTAGTAATTTCCATTCCTTTTTTAACATTGTCTTTACAAATAAGTTCTCTGCAACAACCCTGTGCATCACTTGCAGAAGATTGGCTTGAGTGCTACTCAGTTGAAAGGAATTTGAGGGTGCTGCTCTACAGTCAGCTGGATATGATCCAGCAGTGTGCCCAGGTGGCTAAGAAGGACAAGGACATCCTGGCCAGCAGGCCACTGATTGTCCCACTGTACTCAGCACTGATGAGTCCACACCTCCAGTACCATGTTCAGTTTTGGGTCCCTCACTTCAAAAGTGACATTGAGGTGCTGAAGCATGTCCAAAGAAGGGTATCAAAGCTGGTGAGGGGTCTGGAAAACATGACCTGTGGGGCACATCTGAGGAAACTGTGGTTGTTTAGTCTGGAGAAGACTCTACAACTACCTGAAAGAAGATTACAATGAGGTGGGGCTCTGTCTCTTCTGCCATGTCTCAAGTGAAAGAACAAGAGGAAATGACCACCATGAGAGGTTCAGATTAGATATTAGAAAAAATATTTCACTGAAAAGTGGTCAGGCATTGAATAAATATAGTGTGCCACCACGAGGGCAAGAAAAAAGAAAATCAAGGTGGCCTGGAAAAAGTCAAAATGACCTTGTATTGTTTTATTTAAAGCCTTGATTTATTTTCCAGGGACATTGCTGGGCTCTCAGGTATCCACAGGGGTGCGAATGAATAGCTGAAACTCTGGGTGTGTGTCTGTGTCTGTGTCTGTGTGTGTGTGTGTGTGTGTGTGTGAGCCAGCTGTGAGTGTGCTTGATGTGTGACTTGCATCTGTGTTTTGCCTTGTTTTGCTTAATCACTCACAGCAAAAAGCAATGATATATAAACCCTGGATCATGAGCATTACAGTGATTTCTATCCATCAAGTCACAGGGCCATGCCATCATTCCATCACAAATAAATTCCCCAGGCTGATGATGGAGTCACCATCTTTGGAAGTGTTCAAGAGGCAGCTGGATGTGGCACTTGAGGATATAGTGATTATGATGGTTCTGGGTTGTTGGTTGGACTGAATGATCATGAAAGTCTCTTCCAGCCTTGATAATTCTGTAATTTTTCGATTCTATGAAATATGTGAGCACATCTTTAGGAGAAGTGAATACTACTCATCCCACAGTGGATGCTGATCTGGAGCCAGACAGTAAGCTGGTAACTGTTCACAGTTAGTCAAGGCTAATGTAAAAAAAAGTGTATTATCTGATTGCTGTTCTGTAGCCTGAGGCCTTTATCTCTTTCTATCCCTTTAATCTGTCTTGTTTTTTGCAATGTATTCTAAAGCTGTGGTTCAAGATGTATTGGCAGTGAATGCTGAAGGAACATTAATTTTAACTCATAACAGCAAAATTCAAAGATAATGAAACCATTATTCTCTTTCTTCTTTGTCACTTTTTTCTCTCTGTTAAGATTTTTTCAAAACAAAGTTGATTTTTTTTAGCTCCTCTTTTTTATGCTTACCTTCGATAAGATATACAATGTTAGGAAAGAAAGTAGTCAACCATATTAATACATTTATATAATGGGATAATTTGTCATTATTTGTTTGTGAGGCAATGGAACATATCATATCATGTGTTATTACTTGTTCAGCACTGGGAACACAGAAAAGTGCAATGATGAATGACGTAGATCTGACAGAGAGACACAGGACAAGAGCAAGAACAAAAATTTGATAAAAGACTTCAGTACTGTCAGAGAATATGTGTTTTAGAAACAGTGTTAATTTGGAGTCTGTGTTTGCAAGGCTCATAATCAGAGACATCGGGACACATCTTTGCTCTTTATCACTTCAGACTGTGCACTGCAAAAGCAAGAGTAGAATTCAGCTTGAATGGTGTCTAAGCAGGAAGAGAAAAATAAACCAATGAGTCTAGCTGTGCCCTCTGCTATTTTAACCAGCCCCAAACATTTTACGAATAATGTTTAGAAGGACTGCATTTCAAGGAAAAAATTATACAATTTTCTGCAGAGTCTCGTCTCCATAGCTTTATAATGAAAAGATAGAGAATAAAAGGGAAATGTGGAGCTGTCTTGCTTCACGAAATGTTACCAATCACTGTATTTTTCATACAGGGTTGTTATGTTTTTTTCAATTTACAAGTTAAAAATAATTGAGAGTATGGCAAACTAGTCTGTATTAAAATCAGACTAATGAAGATCATTGTACAAAAGGAATCTCAAAGACTGAATATTTTACATGGATGCACATTTACTGATGATCTTCCACTTTTTTATATGATTGAATAAAGATCTCTAGATAAATAAAACAGTGTAGAGAAGAAACATGATTAAAAATGTGGTATAAAATCTATAAACGGCAGTACAGAGACAGATAAAATATGGAATACCTGTCAAGCTAGATAGATTGAATTAGCCAGAAATTGACTTTTGACTCAGTATTAATTAACATTTCTAAATGCATTTTACTCTCCAGAGACCAGGACAGAGAGAATTATTTGCAAGCACTTACTTCATCTGCCTACCTGCTAAGGATAGGGTAGTTAATGAGAGACTGCATTTGACTTCCACTAGGTGTGAGAAACTTCCTTAATATGGAGGAGAAAACTGTGAAGTAAACCAAAATAATGTGTAATGGTTTTCATTAAAAATGCCTATGAGACTCCTATTGCCCTAAACAGTATTTCATCCTGTGGGGACCAGATATCTGGAAAAGGTGTAGCTCCATATGGTGCTCATGCACCATTTCAGGCAGCATCCAAGCACTGTGCAGGCACAGGGAAGGACCAACACAGAGGAAAACAGGTTTGGGATATGAAAGCTGACTAACAAGTGCAGGTAGTCAACACTAAATAAGAACAGTGCAATTAGGGAATTTGAAATTCCCTAAACCTGTTGGTGGGTGTGAGTTGCTCCTCTGGAGAAGAATGCTCTGCTTCCTGACAGCCTCCTCACAACCCCTATTACATAAATCTTTGTGTGCCCAGATACTGAGTTTAGCCCACTATTAGTGATATACTGGCTTTACTATTGTTTTTACTTGGCTAATTGTACCACTGATTTGTATTACTTCCTGTTTTGTTATGCTCCAATAAGTGGTTGATTCCAAAAACTATTGCCTGGTGGTGTCCATTACCATGTATGGAAACTAGAGCATGGCAGGAACATCTTCAGCCCTTACAGTGTTTAATATATTACAGAATGTACTCATGATCCCAACAAAATGCACAGTCGAACCTGGATGAAAAGACCATAAAGAGCTGAGCGGAGATGCTCAAGTAGTCAAAGATGGACATTACTCAGGAAAATTGCTTCTTGTCAGATGCTTTGAAAATGGCTGTGCTCAGATACCCAGGAGCAAAGAATGTTTAGTGACTATGCTCTAATCTGAAGTTCAGAGATCTACACTCACTTCTTCAGCATGCTCCAGACTTTGTGCACAATTTTGTGCAAATAATTTATTTTCCAAGATCCCTAGAGTTCCCATTCTTTAAAATCAGAGGGAAAAAATTGTTTCCTTGATTTCTTAGAGAGTGAGTTCTCACAATCATTTAGCTTTTATGGCAATGAAGACCAGAGAAAAAGAACAGGCAGAATGGGAAATAGTTGCAGGATACTGAGCAGGGAGGCTTCATCTCACCTGTCTTTAGAAGTCTGAAATACTTTGCTCTGACCTACAGCTCAATGTTTCTCTTTTATTTGATGTGGTGAAATTAGCACTTTAGAATACTGTTCACCTGACCTGTATAAGGCAGGTGTTTCACATGAAAGACACTGCATTCTAAATGTGCTTTATTTTTCTACTGACATAAAGCGCAATATTAGGTGGTCAGCTGTTCTGTAGACATCTGTGTCACAGCTCAAGGAATCACAGAATGGTTTGAGTTGGAAGTGACCTTAAAGATGATCTTGTTCCAAACCACTGCCATGAGCAGGAACATCTTCCTACTGGATCAGGTTACTTAGAGCCTCATCTAGCTGTGAACACCTCCAAGGATGGAGAGTCCACAATCTCTCTAGGCAACCTGTTCCAGTGCCTCACCACTCTCACAATAAAGAATTTCCTCCTAATATTAAATCTAAACAAACCCTCCTTCAGCTTAAGGCCATTCCCTCTTGTCCTATCCTTACAGGCCCTAGTGAAAAGTCCCTCTCCAGCCTTACTGTAGGTCCCCTTCAGGTACTGGGAGGTGCTCTTAAGGTCTCCCTAGAGCCTTTTCCTCCTCATACTGAACAGCCCCAATTCTTTCAGCCTGTCTTCACAGGAGAGGTGTTCCAGCCTCAAGATCAACTTAGTGGCCCTTCTCTGAACTTGTTCCAACACATCCATGGCTTTCTTGCATTGGAAGTCCTTTGTCAATGTTCAATCCATCTTTATAGGGAATGTCAAAAGGAGCAAATAGAAAGGCAAAGAAATAACTCTCTAGTTAAAAATCTCCAAGGAAACAGCTGAAACAATGACATACTTCATGCTGGGAATAAAGTATTTTACCCTGTTGTGAATAAGTTGTCAGAAATAGACTCTTCAGTGATCTCTGTCAGTGAACCAAACTACCTGGCTCTATGGAAGTGCATGATAGAATTTGCCTTTTCCATTATAAAGCCAAGCAGGAAAAGACAATAAACCCAAAGGCCTGCTTTATTTTAAAGTCTTCATGTCTCTAAAATATTTTTGGTTTATTTAATAAATGGAAAGAAAGAAACAAAAGGAAGGGGAGGGGGACAGAGAAGAAAGCAAAAAAGGAAGAATACTTTGCATTAAAGAGTCTGCCTGTGTGTCGTAGCTTCCTGAGAAGCAAAAAATGCAGAAGTTCAGCCACCTTCAGTGATGTTCAAATAATCTGAGGGAATATGGGTGGACTGAAATTAAAAATAAATTTAAATATGAGGGAGTTGCATTTGTCCTTCAATGCAATACATAACTCACAAAGGTCTGAGACTTGACGTTATGTTCAGTCAGACTAGACTGAGAACAAATTCATTGCCAGCTTTCTTCTAATTAGAACAAAATCATTTTTTTCATATGGAAATTTCCTGGCTCCCATTTAAGATCACAGAGCAAGACAGAATGTGCCTCAAGTGTGAAGCAGTGCTTAATAAATGGGACAGCACACTCTGTGTTTCTGCATCCTCCAGGTCTGTGCTAGAAAAGGTTTGTCATGACTATGTCTGCACCTTTTCTCTGAGGCAGGTACAAAGGCAATGTTTGACATTTCAGTGCCAATATGGTAGGTTTCCCATATGTGAGACACTGGATTATTATATTAATTATTGGCTTGGACCAACTCAAGTGTGTTGATGTGGAGAGGAAGGGACAGGTCAAATTTCACAAAGGTGAGGTGATACCCTGCCCCACTCCTCAGTCCCTGCAAGCAGCTGTCTACGATGTGACAACCCAGGAGCACTGCCCACACCACACTCCAGAGCCCCAGAGAGGCCAGTGGGCTGGAAGTCCTGCCTGGGAGGGGTGGCCACAGGGGCCCAGAGCAGATAAAACCAAAGACGTGTCTCCACATATTTGAACTCTCCATTTTCTAGACTCCTGTAGCTGGACCTATGCTAGATCTAGGGATGGTAGCTATATTTCTCTTTTTCTCTCTCTGTCTTTACTTCTTCTCCTAATCTCCATTCTTCATATTTTGGGTAGCTTGAGACCAGATGGGCTGGATTTTGCTAAGTTGTATGAGTTAGCATGTGCTAATTCAATGCTTTGTGAAATGCTTTATTTTGGTTAAATGTTACCCTTTAAACTTTTGCCAAGTACCCTTATTTTTTTAAGTTTCTCAGTAAAAGTACTCTCTGAGAAAACATCTGCAGCTTTTCTCCTCTTCACTCTCTCTTAAAGTGTTAAAAGAATCAAACCAAAGGCTCTTCTAATATGTCCGGAACAAGGCTATTGTCAGAGCCTTGTATATTTTAAAAGCAGAACCCCTTCACTGAGATCGTAGCTCAGGGTCTGGGATCCTACACCAGGCTGCAAATTTAGAGGCAGATTCCACAAACCAGAGATGCTGATAACATTTCACAGTTACATGTTGTTGTTTCTCCCACACTGTGAATATCTAGGATCAGATGCTTAAAAGTACTTAAGCTAACATAGATTTACTTGGGAAATAATACTTTACTAGCACTTCCCAATCTGTATGCCTTACTCCCCCAATCTCTCTTACTGCCTTCATAAGTAAAACTGTATCCAGTCACATTTGGTGCTCAGGTTGGTTAGACATACCTGCTCAAATCTTTTAAATCTGGTCCAATATTCAGTCTTTCAGAATTAAGCTCTACTCAACTATTCTTCCTCTCTCTCCTGTTTTTACCAAACCATATTGTCAAAGTGAGCATTACATGATCTCTGCTCTGAGCATCAACTGCAGGAATTATTGCAGCAGCCTGGCTACTGGGTTCCAGCAAGAAGTCCTTGGGGCAGCGTGAGCGCTTAGTACCAGTGCTGTGTTGTCTGTTTACCAGTGCAGACATATATAAACTTGATTTATTTGTAATTCATGTAGGTCCTCTTCACTGTGCTGCAAAATCATACTTTTATGATGTTTCTTTTTATTATTTCCTCTACTTGTGAAGAATTATTATTCCATAACCCCTTCAGCACAGCCTTCTACTCACTTTCACTCAGATGCCTGTAAGAGATGGCATTTAGTTTAACAGGAAAACTTCTTTGTGTGTTTTCTTTTGTCTCTCTGACTTTTGAGTCGATATTACAGTGTACTTCTATTTGTAACAATGTTATCTAGAATCCAGGAGATGGCGGTAGTTGCCAATAATTCATTTGTAAAATAAGCCTATTACAAAAGCTGAAAAATAAAGATATTTACCATCAGAGGAAAGCCAAACTATATCCGCATATGTGTAAAATATTACAACATAACAAATGTTATAAATATTTATAAGTTTTTAAATTCTAAACCAGACTGTGAAATAGAAATTGCAAATATATATGTTAAAGAATTGTTGTTTTTTTTTTAATCCAGCTATTAATATTACTCAACCAAGTTTCAGTGGCACAGATGTCTTTGGCTATACCTCATTCCTTGCTTATTCTACAATCCCAAATATCACCCTCTACTATGAATTTCGCTTGAAATTTCAGTTGGCAAACCACCACTCAGCTTTACAAGATAACCTGATTTTTTTCACCGGACAGAAGGGCCAAGGTAAGATTATTTGTATTACCTATTCTTACAGGAATTCAAATACTCATTAAACAAGTAGGATAAAATTATGTACAGGTTTATCTTGATTTTTTTATGCTATAACTTCATTAGGGGGAAAATAATCTCTCTAATACTTTATAGTTTTGTAAAGACACAATAATCAATCACATTGTAAAAATGTTTCTTTTTATTATGGAGTAATATAATTGTTTCCAGTAATTAAAGCTAACAGTTAATCTGACACTTGAGGTAGCATATTTCTGAATAGAGGAAATGGAAAACAAAGTCAACGTTCTCTCTTTGCAGTTGAACACATAAATTTCATTATTGATCACATATATTTGGTGTGCAATTTTGAGATGCTGCCTCAAATCTTCTGCACTGATGCTTACTTGATTGGAAAACTCAGTCTGTCCATCCAACGTGTCACAGCCACTCTGTTATGTATCTCGAATGACCTGCCTCAGGGATAGCCATGAATTGCTGCTGTTGTCACTGTGGTTCAACCTCCAAGACCTGCAGAACTCAACAGTGAAATCCAACGCTGTGGCAGTTGGTGTTGGACTCTGTTCGTTATAAAAAATAAGAGGTCCTAACCCCTGAGATGACTCAATGCAAGTTAACCCATGCTAGCTGTGGGCAAGTTGTGCTACAGTCTGTATAGCAAAGGATTCAACTTGGTCTGGTTAACACACCTGAAAAGCAAGCTATATAATCTACTTGCAGCATTTGTACTAAGATCTTAGCAATGTTTTAAATGTCTCTTCACAGCACCCTTCTATGGCAGGCTGCATGGCATCAGCATTGCAATGGGCTAAAATAGAAATATTACTTGTGTTCTATCCATCGTAGCATTACTCCACACAGAAGTCATAATATTGATGAAAGCTGAGAAAAATCTAATGAAAATTTAATGCAAACGTAAAGCAGTCAGGGTAGAAACTACTCTATAGTTCATAGATCATAAGACACAAGTAACTTATTTTTACCTTAATTATTTCTGCAATTGGAGCATGTCCTAACTTTCATGTTTGGAGTTGTCCTTTGGGATTGTTGAAGTCTAATGAGGGAGATTTGGTGATGTGTGTTTAGGTCTAAATGCACCACAGTGGGAGAGTGATTTAGGTACTTAAATAAAAGTCTCTGCTACCATAGTAGGTGCTTTATCATATCTAAAACGTCGCAATAGTTTGGCAGATATAGCCCATGAGTTACAGGAACTCTATGTTTATGTTGAACAGTATCAGAAAATTAATACTTCAGGAGGATGAAAGAGGGGAGAAATAATTATTAGCAGTTTTAAGATACTGAGCTCTCAAAATGCATTATTAAAAATCAATTTAGGGGAGGCATTATGCAGTTACATACATATCTAACAAAATTATTGCAGTACCTCACATCAGAAGGATACAGAAGATTCCCCATTTACCATGGTAATACATTTGATATTTTCCTAGGTCTTGCTTTCTATTAAATTTCTTTACTTAAGTTCCTGTACCCTCTGGAGTTTCTTCCCCTCTCTCCCTGTGGTAGGCTTCCAAGAGTCAGACTGTTAGTTTATTGCAATGTAAACTAAAGCTTGTTAGCTTAGAATGGCTCAGCAGTTTACCTATGAGTGATATAATTAAGTCTGTTAGTTTTCATTTGCAAAGATCCTGTCAAATTCAGATAGTGCCAATCAACTGTACTCCAGTGTGCCATAACATGCTGGTACAGAACATTTACTTAATTTATCAGGTTGATTACCCAAATTAGCCTAACAGAAATAGGTATTAAACCACTGTTAGTACATCTAAACTCAAAACTTAGCTCTGCTTCTGTCTGCATGTGTGAGTCAGATCTGGCAAAGTTTTCTTCCAAACCTCAGCAAAACATGGTCAGACCTGTGTGATCCTGCTAACTGAACTACATTCACACCATTTTAACTGCATCCAGGTCTGATGTCCCCATGCCACATTTTATTCCTGTAACAGTCACCACTCCCTCCAGGCAGCTTTTCCTTTCACTTACTAATTATTTATTTGTGTGGATGGAGGAAATATTTTCTTTTTTTTTTTTTTTTTTTTTTTTGAGTTGGGTAGAAATGGAGGGTAGAGTTGAAGTGACCTAAAACATTTCCATCTAGTCATTCAGAAAGCAGAATTCTGAAGCTGGTGTACCCATCATTAAAATTTTATAAGAATACTACACAGGTCTGTTGTAATACAAACACAAAGGAATCTTTAGAACATTATTGTCAACAAGAATGAAAACCATCACATTCAGACATGTTTCTGCAACCTTGAGAATTGAATTTCTGTTTGAAACATTTTCAATTGTAGGAAATATAACCAAACAAAAATTATACCAACTAATTCATTGCCTTTACTCAGGATAGAGAAAATGCAAATATGAAATGTAGAACACTCGTGGTGCAAAATAACCTGATTTTTTTTTTCAGTTACAACACTCAAAAGAGAGAAACAAAACAAAACAAAACAAAACAAAACAAAACAAAACAAAACAAAACAAAACAAAACAAAACAAAACAAAACAAAAAAGAGATTAAAAAAAGATAGATTGCGATAAAATTTGTCTTATAAAGATCTGCCTGCCGGGTGTAACCTGTACTGTCTAAGACTTAGGCCTTGCAATCATGTTTAGCTGACCTGAGTTTTAAAAAAATATATTACTGGTGTCATTTTTATTAATGGGAATACTAGCATTCTAGGCTTATTATGCAATTGTCAGGGAGAAACCTGGCTTTTAATTACTTTGCATATAATTTTTTTGGTGTGTGAACATTCCAGTGCAGTAGTAATGTTTCTTCATCCCCACGTGGAATGATGGATGGGCAGCAGCACACCTGCCAAGGGCAAGACCCAGCAAAGACAAAACATGAAGTACCTGGTAAAATGCTGTTGGTAAATTGCTATTTTCTCCTTAGTTTAAATGGCTGGGGAGACTGAGCACCCCACATTTTAATTACCAGGAAGCAGTTTCTTACCAAGTGAACTTCATTTATTTCACCAAGAGGAGATGCTGTTGTTCTAAAAGTTTACTGAGGATCAAGCAATAATGCTCTCACCAGGAGGAGTGTGAGGGGTTTTGTAACCTGTGATCTTGCTGTAAAGAGGTATTTTTAATATTTCATTTACATTTTCCCATTTCTTCACTTCATCCCATTTCTTGAAGTTAGCATTCTCTTGTGGCACCCTACCTGATTCCCCTCTGCTGTTTTCTCCGCCCAAAATGTGAACATCAATGTCATGATTAATCTCTTGTGAGCTACTATCAAATTCTGTCCCAATACATAAAGTTAAAAGCTGTCTAATTATGCAGATTGTTAACATTATATTATCCTGCCCCAGCCCTGGAAGTGTTGCCTTGTGCAACCTGGTCTGGTGGGAGGTGTCACTACCCATGGCAGAGGGGACTGGGACTAGATGACTTTTAAAGTTCCTTCCAATCCCTTAACATGCTGCGATTCTATGATTATCTTCACTACCACATCAGTTTTTTAAAGTCCTGACACTGTTGCACTTCTTTAATGTACTTCCTTTTCAAAAAAGCATTTTAAAAATTCAGAGAGCATTTAAAATAACAGTTTGTCTTTAATGTGCTTCCCCTAGTTTTGCTGGTCAAATCACATAAGTAAATACTAGACACTGCTGAAAATAGAAATTTTAGTAATGATTTTTTTAAAAACAATTGTTGTTTTCAGCTTGGAAGTCCTTCACTGGTAATGTGGCAGTGCAACTGAAAGCAATGGAATTTCATTCAGTAATGAAAAAATCATGAACAAACCATAGTAATAAAAAATTAATAGTGTTTGTGTTCTATAAAACTGAATGTAACTGCACACTTTCTACAGAGGCAGTGTATTCAAGTTCTTTGGAAAAAGATTTTCTTTTTCTATATATACCTATTACATCAAAATAGGAACTGTATAGAAAAAACAAACCTCTTTGTAGAAAAAGCACTCCTTGCCCCCCACATTGCTAATGCAGCATATTCACTTACAGGATATGAGATATGGGGAATATGGCAGTTTTGGCCATGGAACAGCAGTATGCAGAGCTGTTGGGGGACGATATAGGTATCAGTGTTTCCTGGGGAAAAGCCTACTTCAACTTTTGCAAATGAAGCAAATTTCCTACGCATTTGAGGCAGAGGCATCAAGACATACATCTGAAATTAGGGCCACCATATGACACTGGAAGAACAAATAAGAGATCTTCCCTGAAACAAATGCACAATAAGACAGCCTTTTGAAAACAGAAGAAAATATCAAATAAAGCATAGTGTACAGACATGAAATTGAGCACTGAATTACTTAAATTCACAGGAGATTTGTAAAAATAAATAGATGGCTTTGAATTTCAATTCAGGACATCCTAATGCAAGAGTGAAAACATCCTTCCCGTTCACTGTTTTTGTATCCTGGTTCTTTTACCATACAAAGTGTATGCACAAAAGAAAGGATTTGATTACTAAAAAGAAGCAACTTGATCATGTTTTCTTTAAATAATGGTGGTTCCACTCTTGTATGCCTGAGAGATAGATTGGATTCTCTTCAAATATGTTAGTGTAAAATATGGTTACTTGAACAACCAGGAATAGGTCCAAGAATTGAACTCTTACTAATGGGCTTTATGTCAGACTTAAAATCCTTCAAATGAGATTTTACAGTATAATGACTGAAAAGCACAAACTACACTTGTATCATGCAGGCCTAAATATAAAGGAACAAAATTATTTACTTCAAATTTGAAAATTAATGGTTTTTAACCTGAAAGTTAGAAAGGCTTTAGAGAAATAAAGCACGAGCCTATTCTGGACAGAGAAATACCACTAATGAACATTCTAGAGTTGCCCTAATCAGGGGCAGGTGCAATAAAATCTCCAGGTGCTATTGAGTCAGGGGCAGCAGGCCGAGCTTGATACAAGCTGCTAGAGCTTCTTCAAGCCCATATCCCTGTTACTCCCCTTGCCTCACAGCAGCAGGTGCCTGCAAGTTTTGAAGCTCTTAAAGTACCTAACATGAAAGCTGAAAGCATACAGGGACAGAGCTAAGTTAGGGCCTGTTCTCATATGCAACTTGAAATTTCAATTTTATTTTTTTTAAATTTTGGGGAAAGTTGAAAATTTATTCATGCTCCAAGGGAAGGAACAGCAATGACTGCTAAATCCATGAGGGTCAACAGGTCTTGCTGATGTTGATAACTTAACTGCAGTGTGAGAAAGTTTTTCCTTCAAAAAGCCTATAAATGTTTAATATCTATGCAGTTTCTATTTTAAATCCACAAAATTTCTGGAATAAGTATTACAAGTTAGAGAGAGAATATTAGAAATATATAGGAAACTTAAAACCTTCCTGGCTAGAATTTTGCTAAATGGTATCTTTTCAGTGGATTTGGAGAATATTTTATGCACTGGTATTCCCTAAATCCTAGATAATAAGCACTTAGTCTTTTTTGCCTTTCAGGTCTGAATGGAGATGATTTCTTGGAGTTAGGCCTCCGTAATGGGAGAGTGGTCTATAGCTACAATCTTGGTTCTGGCACAGCAACAATCATTAGCAAACCACTTGATCAGACACTCAATATTCATGTCATCCATCTTGGCAGAAATCTCCAAAAAGGCTGGCTGAAGGTAAAAAAGTAATTCCTTTAGAGGGAGAGCTTTTGGATGAAAGTGTTCTCTGTATTTTCTCCCATTGTATATGGACAGTTTAAAAATTATTTCTGTTTCTCTGTAAAGCTGGGAGGACTGCCTTCATTAGGAGTTCCTAAATAAGACAAATTCCTTTGTTGTAACAAATATAAATGTTTCATTGGAAGGTGGATGATCAGAAGAATAAAACTGTCACTTCTCCTGGGAGGCTGGTTGGACTCAATGTCTTCAGTCAGTTTTATTTAGGAGGCTATCGTGAGTATACTCCAGAGCTCCTACCAAAGGGACCCAGATTTAAGAATGGCTTTCAAGGTAAAGATTACAACACTTTCAATTTCTTTTAAAACTTGGCTTAGATTGTTTCAGTTGCTTATGAAAGGAAGACGTAAAATCTCTGTCTTATCTGAAGCAACTTAGGTTTTCCTTGGCTGAAATTCCTGTGGGTTTTTCATTATTTCACTACAATAACTAAGAAACATGAGGCAAAAAGAGGCTTTGCTGAATATTTTGAATACTTTATGTTTCTGCTAAAAATGGAAGTTTTCCATTATATAATCTCTTCTTATATGTCCTTGTTCTACAGCATCACTCCAAAAGGACTTACTTTCTCTGTGGTAGTTAAGATTCTTTTCCCACTATGACTGGTATTGCTAGTCTGAGTAATAGCTTGTGTGCTGAAACCTTCTCTTTGACAGGACAGAATGAAATCTGTTGGGCTTTTTTTCCCTGACATTATGATCTAGGTCTCTAAGGAGGACTTAAGTGATTTCTCTTGGGAGCATTTATCTAACAGATAGTAATTTCTACCTCAAAACTAATATTTGAAGCTTTGTAGAAATCTGAATTGAACTCCTACCAGATCAACAATGAAGCAAAGGATTTGTTCATGATCCTTTATTTTCATTCCTTACTTCCATAGAAACAACATCCTTGATATTTGTGATGTAAACTTCAATTTATTTTGAGCACTGGAAAGCCTTTCAAATGAAAAGATAACATTTTGCAATAGTAAAACCAAGTTTGAGTTCTTAGTTATAAAACTGGGGGCGCATTTTGAACCACAGGCACAGCAATAAAACTGAGTCTCAAACACTACTACACTCCACTTCCACTAAGACCATCTAACTGCCTATTTTTCAGCCATCATCTTACCTTTTTTTTTTTTACACAGAAATTTCCTGAAAATCAATTTCATATCCTATAGTCAATTTTTCACTCAGAAAGTCATATTAATTAACATCTCAACAGCTGTCTCTGTCTTTGCAGGAAGTATGGATTGTATAGTTAAACTTTTCATAGCCTCTTAAAAGCTTGCAATTTGGCATATCATAAAACATAATATATGTGCAACTATTTTAATAGAGTCAATATTTGTGAAGCACTTCTAGTTTTTTATAGACATGTTAATGTTAGGGGTGACCAACAGGAATCACTGGCAAATTTCTATAAATGCAGTGTTTCAAAATTAAAAAAAAAAAAAAAAATCAAAGTTCATGTACTGTTAGTTACCATACTAGTTATTGATTTTTCTTACTCTTTAAAAAGGAGTATTTACTACAAAATTTTGTCAAATATAGCACATAAACAGTTTTTTCTTTGTCCCCATTCATTCCATGATCCAGTTCCCAGTTGCAGCTTCTCTCTGTTCTCCAGGGCATACTAAATTTCAAGGAATCTACACTTCCCTATGACCAATTTCCTATGATATTTTATTATGTAGTCAGCATTTCATTTGTTCTTCTAGCTCAGAAATCTCCCCAGTTTCAGCTTGCAGGATCCTCGGAATTAGAAATAAACCTCCATAGCTCTTCTGCAGAGGGGGAACTGCAATACCACTAACATAAAAGAAAATTCTGAACCATTTTACTTCAGTCAATTTGCAGCTGTAGGGAATTCACAGAAAAACTCTAGAAGTGACAGTCAAGATAAATTTATCCAGCACATAGTTGATTAAACTACTCAGACTTTTGGAAACTGCAGTTGGCTGCTTTTAAATACATGATTTATTAAAACCATTTTGATTCTAATACCAGAGTGTACCTCTCCTTTTGTAAGCAATCACTATTGGATGAAGAAATATTGAGGCAAGCCTTACTGCTGCAGACTAAATGTCCCCAGTGTTAGTGTGCAATAATTTAGAGTTTTTACTCTGTACAGCTACTGTTTTAGACCATTTCCTCCCTTACTTCCATGCCTTTAGCAGTTGTTCAAGTCATTTCCATGGAAGAGGAGGAAGAAACTGAAAATAAATGTCTCTAATAAGCTGTAATTTAATAATTAAAAGTTGGGGAAATTTAAATTTAGGAACTTTAGAGATCAGCAGCTACAGAGTCTTTTGGAAGGCTTAAGAATGTTTGATGGCTGAATAAGCAATTTACGAAACTTCCTTCAGCCCCTGTGAGATGCTGAAGAAACTAGTAGAGGTACAGTCAGATGAATCAGCCAACCTCATGTGGAGTTTGAGGCTCTCAGTGCTTCATCTAAATTTGAGGCTCCTTGTGGGTTTAGAGGAACCTTTTGTAAATGGGATGGTTTACCTAACTGCTCAGCTTTTTTTCATTTCCTATAACAGTGTAATTAAGGGCCCTTTGAGAGTTTTTGAGGTGTGTAACAGAGCACAATGTAGCCACTCTGAAAAGTCAGGTGTGAGTTTTAGGGAGCTACAAATCTTGTGGCCAGAGACACTCAGCCTGCTCATTATGGACAATCTGAAATGGGAGTATAAAACCAACCACCTTGTGTTCAAAGGTCTGCACGACTCAACACTATGACTTATACAAAATGAGATAGATAATTATTTGGAAAAAGCTGGAAGTTACAGCTGAATTTCAAAACCTCCCAGCTCTGAAAGATGCAGAGAAAAATTTGGTCACAGACAAATACCCCACTCACAAGCAAACAAGAAAAACAAGGAAAAAGCAAAGCATTTTAGGATAGGTAATATTTTAGAAATCTGTACATTCAGTGCTGCATTCAGATAGATATACTGATAAAATGTTTTCTATTTCTATGAATTCTCTTATTGCATTTTTGGTACATCTTCTTGAAAATGCCTGCTTTGTGGTTTTTTGGTTTGGTTGATTTTTTTGTTTTTGGATTTTTTTTGTTTGTTTGTTTTTTGTCAAATTTGTGCCAAGTGCTTAAAAGCAGGTAAGGGAGACTAGTGAGAAATTTTGGGAAAAAAAATCTTTAAATTATAAGAATATATTTGGGGAGGGGGATGGGAAAAAGAAAAAGTAAAGCTGAGTAATGAAAGCATATTTCTTATGACAATCTCTGAAGTTTCCTTAATCCATTCTTAGTGGCTCTTTAGTGGTTTGGGAGCTCTGCTTGACTGGGGTGAAAGCTATAAAATAAATTGACAGGAAAATAAAGTCATTGACAGAAAGTTCCAAGTGTAGTCTATGGAGTCCCAAGGCAAAACATTACAAACAAAAAGTAGTATGTCTGGGAATGCACTGTCTTATTGTCTGATTTCAGTTTAATTGCATAAAACTCTGATCTTCAGAATCCCACCAAGTTTAACTCACAAATTCAGAAATTTCTTTTGAGTTCCTCTTGCAAACTTGGCTCAGTCAGAAAACCTCTCCATTAGTCAGAATAGTTGGCAGGCTCTCATTAAAAGGGGCCCAGAACTGGCAGAGCAAAGGGAATTCAGGTCAGAGAGAAAGCGCATTTGTCAGCTGATCCGTCTGCAGAAGGCTACTACAAAGGCGCAAATTCCTGCTCTGACTCTTATCTGTATCCCAGTGACTAAGAATTAGAAGAAATGAAAAGTTAAATAAAAGATTCTGTTGAACTTATAAAGCTGGGCCAAAATACTCTTGTACCTACTACTTGCTTTGTTCCAGTGCTCAAGAACTGTTCCTAACCTAAATGGCAGTTAAACTTTGGGTGGTACAGTTAAACTAGTCACCAACACAAATGCCAGTTTATTTTCCATGATGACCTTACCAGTCCCTGGGGACTCACTGTGCTTTCCATTGTTTATACAGAGCTCTGGGCTGCTTTTTCTTAGCACTCCAGCAAGACTGAGGGGAACAGGACATGCTTTATCTTCTACTGATAAACAGAGGAAACATTACCAGGCATAACATGGCCTAAAAACCAACCCATTAAAAAGGAAAGTAGCAATACTGCAAAGATTGCAAATAATCATCAAACTAGGCTATTTTTAAATTGCTTATTATGATTTTCTGAATTACCAATTATGTGTCAATATAGACATAACTACAAATTCTGTGTAATATGGAAAAAGCCAGTCTAAGAAAACTACTTTTAATAACATTGTTTAAACTGTGGTTAAAATAGTTATCTTGCTATAGATATTACTTATATTTTGCTCAAAACAGATTATATGACTTTAAAAAATAATATTGGATATTCATCAGATCTTTCAGGTGAAAGCCTTTTTCTTATGTGATTTCAGTGAGTCATGCAAAAACTCATATTAACTGGTGTTTTAAAAAACACCATAATAATTACTTGCAATCTGCATTTCCCTGCTTTTAATATTAAGCAAAGAGCCTCTGGCAAATACTGCTGAATAACTACTTTCCTCATGATTTCAGGCACAGTGGGAATTCACTGTATCTCAGCAAAATTGTATATAACACGTTTAGAAATGTATGAGCATTTCCAAATACATTACTATACTAGTTTAACTAAAGTAGTTTAAAACCTGATTTTTGGTTCAAAATTGTATATATATTTATGTATAGATCTGGATGGCATATCAAAAGTGCTTAAGGATACATTTAAATGTGACTTTACATCACTTGGATGTTTGTATATTTTGAAAAGCTATTTAGGATTTGATCCACAAAGATATACTATATTGCATCATCTTCACTTTTTCAGTATATCAATTAGCATATAGATCCATAAACATGATTCAGAAATACTGATTAATTACGTTAGACCTGTAAGGATAAACATACTGTCATACCACTAGGAGGAGCAAAGACTCTCCAAAGGGGCAATCCCTAGAAAGACCGCAGGAGCTGTCTGGAAGTAGCAAATAGGGAACTTCTCTGCTTTACTCTGAAGCCTTAGCTTCTCTTTTCACTCGGGGTGCCAATGTATTATCAAATTAAAAGACTATCAGAGCATAGACCCAGGCACTGGCACTCAATCATCTTTACAAATAAATTATTACAGTAGTCCCTGACAAATATTTGGTCTGTAACACACTTTTCTAAACAATTCTTTGACATATTTAGGGACTTAACACAATCTATGGATCATTTTCTATCAGTAGTCTGGATGCAGCTATACTGTTCTGGAAAGTAATAAAAGTTTGGTAACAAAATTGTGACTGCATCAGGTCAATTGCCCACAGGACCAAGTAACAGGCTCTGGAAGTATTTATCTTACTAGTGTATGTTAAATTTATTAATTATTTTCTGAGATTAAGGGCCTGAAGGAGCAGACTACATCCGCTTTTAAATGTGGTCATGTGTGGCATAATCTGCATGTACCAGTGACTGAAGCATTCACTTAAGGGTCATTACCTGAAGGAGTCCTTTTCAGCCTATGGAAATTCAAGTACACATTCTTTGCTTTCATTGTATTATTTGGTGCTGTCTGAATTCTGTTACAGTTTTTATTAAGCAGGATTCTTGGTGTCTGGATTTTTTTTTTTCTGTTTGGTTTTTGGGTGATTTGTGGCATTTTTGGGGGTTTCTGATTGCTTTTATCTGATATAGACGCATTCCTGTAAGAGAGTGTAAACAGAAAATTTCACTTAGTAACTGACTTAATATTCTGTCTATTCCTTAAGAAGTTACTCTATTGTTTTACCTACCATTAAATGAAGGAATTTCCAATCATACTCATCTGCCTGGATAGAAAGTATCCAGCCTGTCTTTATCTTCCACAGGGGTATGGTTGGCCATTCACTGAAGACATTCTGGTGGAACCCATGCACTGGGGGTGGACACTGTCCTGTTGTTTGGTTTCTTTTGATGTCCTATGTCTGTTTTAAACTTCATTTATTTTCTTCTTTCTACTTTTGAGGTTGCATTTTTGATGTTCAAGTTCGCACCAGCATCAATCAAAGATTTAAATCACCAGGAACCCCAGAAGGACACCCCAATTCTGGTCGCAGTGTTGGACAATGTAAAGATTCCCCATGCAATTTAATAAAATGCAGAAATGGTGGGAAGTGCATAGAAAGTGGCTCTACTGTTTAGTAAGTACATATATTTATTTTTTTTTTAGAGTGCAGCATAGATTGGTCTCTAAGCTAATAACTGTGGTAGTGTGTTGATAATAGAAGGATCCTAAAAGAAAGAAAGAAGGAAAGGAAGAAAGAAAGAAAACTGGTAAAGGTTCATTCAGTTAGACAAACAAAAGACAATATTAAAATTATGTTAGTACCATTTCTGGGGAATTTTTTTAAAGAAATTCCGTGGACTGGTTCTTTTCCACTGAAGTCACTGACAACCCAGACTTACTATGAAATACATGGGAAGAACTAAATGTGTGACATTTTTAAAAAGCTGAGCAGCCAATGTAGTGGAGAAGTAGTGAAGAGGAGAGCTTGACTGTCTTAATGTCTGAATGTGGCTGATGGGGCAAAAATAGGTGACTTCTGTTTCCTGAAAATTACTCTTTTTATCTAAGGACCCCCTTCTGGAGTAAAACACTGACTGTTCAACATCAGAAAGTTCTGAGCCAGTTTAAATCTGCTTCCAACATGGTTTGAACTATGTCAGTTCATCATACAAGCTGTTCACCTGGCTGATCTATGGGATAATAGATGGTAGCAATGGCAGCTTGCCCAGAAGACAAGTCTATGGTCTTTCCTGTCTTGTCACTAAGTGTGGATGAATCTGAGTGTCCAGGCTGTAAGGAATAGAAGAACAAAGTACATTTGCAGTTCCAAATTGCTGTTGTGTGTCAACACTTCTATTGTAATAAATCTTTTTTTCAAATACTTTGTAATGCAGCTGTAAAACCTCTGCTGATGAGCATTTTTTATTTTAAAAGTATGTGCCAAGATTAATTATCCTTGCTTCCCCTCCTGTGCTTTCACATGTGTTCATTTATTTACACACATTTGGAACAGTTTTGTGGAAAGAGAAAAGTGCTGATTTAAAACTTCTGAAGATACTGACTGAAAACACTGCAGACAGCAAGACAGATTAGAATGAAAAAACAGGCTTCACACTATGGAGTCTCTGTGTGTGATGCTTCTTAAAATAACAAAGACCTGTCCTCCTGTGTGCTACCAAAAAAAAAAAAAAAAAGTTTGCATACCTGTCAAGACGAAAACAATCTACTAACTCTGTATTGGAGAGAGAAATATATGGTAATTGGTTTTGCTGAGACAATCTTCACCTGTAAGAAAAACAATACAAAATTAGTGCTTCTAAAGCTAGTAAGACTGTACAGAAATTTGGAAAATTGACCTTAAGATTCAACATACAGCTCCCTCCCCATTCCCCTTATGAGCATATTTATATTCTCTTAAATATAATAATAAAGGAAATGCTTTGAAAGATATAATTTGGAATTGCTTTCCAATTTTTGCATTATAGATGTCCCAATTGTTGCAGTTTGCGGGATCCTCCCATAGCCGTTAAACCCTTGACATTCAGAGTCTTTGATCTTTCTAAGGAACAAGAAAGGATAATGGCCCTCTTCCCACTTATGAGCAAATTAGAGGAGATAAAAAAACAGAATTGCAGGAACAAAAATCATAAATATGGGCTGAAACATGCCACTCCCATTCACCCACCTAAATCCTTGCTTCAGCAACCTACCCACCACCCACCCATGTGAAGTCACCTTGATGTCTGTAAGGTACACAGAACCAAGAGCAGCATCTGGAGCACATTTGGAAAGCGGGTGGCAGATAGAGTGGCAGCTGGCAACATGAAAATATTGCAAGCTTGGTATTATAGGCAAAGTTCTTTTTCATCATTACAGTTTCATAATGTGTACTCCAGATCAGTTTAGGGATTGTTCTCAAATTTATTGGCATTGGGAGGTTGTAGTTTGTTTTTTCTAGGTTTTGTTTGTTTGTGTTTATCTACCTTGTAGTGACCTACTACTGAAATATATATCTCTCCTCATATTTCAGGACAGCTAGGCCTTCTCACACTATGTATATGTGCATGCATGTACCAGTATGGTCACTTTTTCCTCTCACAAAAAACCCCCAAAATATTGCCAAAGAGGTGTGGATGTAGCTTACATACAATTTCTATCAATGTATAATAGCTGTCAATACTGCTTCACATTTTCTCAGAGGGCACTTCCTTCTGTTGTCGAATCATCTGTGTTCCTTTGAAGAGCAGAGTCCTTGAGGGAACTGAATTTTTGTTCAAATATTTTTTCTCCTGAAATGAGATTTCTCCAGAGGTTTTTGTTGCTGTTTTCTGCTAATTTTATATCTTGCTTTCACCACCCTGCCAGAAAGTGTGCAATGCTGTTAAGCTGTAGATTCAGTTGCTATAGGGATAATGCTTTGATTTAAATAAAAACAGAAATAAACAGCATTAAACTTTACATTCTGGCCAGCAACACAGCACAATTGCTATGTTTTAATAAAATAAAGGGGAAATACTTGAATAATAAAATGAATAATCTGATAGTGAAGAGAAAATACTATCCTCTGTAATTTTATTTATGGCACAGAACCATAGAAGATAGAAAATTACATATAATAAAATTATCTGTGATGTGTTATGGCTATTGCCTGCGGCTGAAGTAAGAGAAAAACTATGTCTTGTGTCCACTTTGAGCAGAACATCAGACATAATGGACAGGATTCAGTTTTCTGAAGGCAACCACATCGTGTCGTTTTGGATACCCTTTGGCAGATTATTTGGCCATCAGTTGATGCTTCAGAAGAGCTTGGGATCTGCATAAGTCTTCTGTCATATCTCCAAGCCTCATGTGGATTTCTCAGTACTCTATAGCTTTCAAACAGTGCTAGCCACTCAGGTTTAGGAATTAAATCATCCCCTGTGTGGTAGAGGAACATCCCATAAAATGGGCTGCTATAGTCTCATTATGAGGCTAGATTCAATTAGAACAAGTTTTCATTGCAAGGACATACTCTTGTAGTTTGTAAGGGAAAAGATGTTTAGTTATTCAACTGTTGTGTTTTAGAACAATACAAATTTCTATTTTGGGAGGTGAATTTGCTATCTAAAAATTCCATTCCATGGTTCTCTTTGTTTAAATACACATAATCCTCTTCTAATCTCCAGTTTTACCTTCTAGCCTAAAAATGGACTGGTTTTTGTTAATACTTTAGTTTTCCACTGTGTGAATTTAAAACCACTCTTACTTAGAGATCTACTCTCTTGCTCAGCATCTTTCAGTTCCAAACCAATACAAATTTAAGAGCTATGTCCAGAAATCTCCAGTAGTTTGGGTAGACTGATGTGGCCAATACATGGCGATACGAATTTGAGATGCCATGCAATACCTGAGATAACTATATGATGTTGAGAAATGTGTCAGTTCCCTCTAGTGATTGGAGGACATATGAGATACCCTAGGGAGTTTCAGATGGCAGTAAACATCCCTGATCCCAGTTGGTTTAACTAATTAGATAAATTAATTAAGCCTCTGATCTCTATTGACTAACTGCCCATCTTACTCCTAAATTCAGGTGTCAGAATGTGCAGAAATGAACTCTTCTTTATTTTTTTTATTTGACACCACATTTGCATAACTATAGGAAGTTTTTTAGCATTGAGAATGATATGTTAAACATGATATTTTCTATATTTAATGTAAGAATACTTTTTGTTTAGTTTAGGAAACCACACTGGATTAAGGAAACTTTGCAATTCTTCACAAATCCATTAGGACTTTTAGTTATTTCCCTATGAGGTTCAGAAAATACTTCTGGTTTGATTAGGATTTTGTGTAGTAATACACAGATATATGTATTTCTTACAGTTTGTAAAATAAGATTATTTTTCTTTTTTTTTAATGTAGCTTGAACTTTTTTATTAAAAAGTTTGTAGTTTGATCCATAATCAACAGTGGCATACACTTATTGTCCTTAGTTATGTGGAAACTGTGTTACTTATTTGAGAGCTAATTTTTACTTTGGTAAGCAACCTTGAACATGGAAAACTGTTCTTTGAATACTGCATGACACTGTTAAGAATCTGACAAGAAGACATTAAATTAAACCATCCTTGAACTTCTTAAATACAAGTATTTCATACCTTGAAGTGGTATCTGAAATTTCCAGAACTGAAAGCAAACTTCTTTTTTATTTCTCTGGGATCTGCAAATCAGAGACTCTTGTTTCCTGAGCTGGCTGACTGCTACGCACATGCTGTGAAGTACAGCCTACTGAGTGCTTTCCAAAACTAGAGGATTCAAGATTATCCAGTTTGTTCTCAGACACACTAGCAAAGTTGTATATGACTTTCCAGGCTTTCAATCCTTTCCCAGCTATCCTTTTGCTTTAGAAAAAATAAGAGACATTTCAGCAGTTGTTCTTGAGAAATTGGAGTATAGAAGAATTCTGTTCTTCAAAAAGTCTGAAAATAGAAAGAATTTTGCGCTGAGATTTAGGTCCTAAGACACATAAAATTAGAGTATCTCCAGTTTAGCTAAGCGTGCAAGATCCCATCACAGCCAATGGAGGTCCCTTCCAACTCATAGTATTCTGTGATTTTAAATGAGTCTTTAAACCCTGAGAGTCAAGGCACTAGTTATGTTGCAAGCTATTAGGTTCTCCTGGTCTGGAAAAACAACAAGCAACCATAACTAAAAAGATATAAACTAGACTAGCAAGGTAGGCCACATGATGGAAAGGATTTGACAGGCTGACTTCTCATATCTCTCTAAAGATTAGGAAATTTCAGATCTTAACTTCTCAACACCAGTTCAACTTGCTTAGGAGTCTTACGTAAGTTTCATTTTGTTCCTAGACCATTGCCACTGTAGGCCAGCACACATATTCCGTTCTGTGCAAATAATTTTCAACTCATCTAAAAACTTTTGTTAGGTCATGAAAGACAAGAATTAAAATACATTTAAACAGACATATGCAGAACACAAGTAAGGGAAAGGGGAAGAACCCTCAGGTATGCTGCCCAAGAGCAGTAGCTTCAGCTCCAAGCACTCTGTCTCACAGCCCAAGAAAGGGACATTGGTGTTCGTACTCAGGGAGTTAAATTACTTCCTCTTCTCAGTAGCTTTCATGCATCAAAGCATAACATTTATAGCTGAGACAGAACACATTCTGATGCTGACTTTGATGAATTGAGGTGCTTTTGCAGGGTCCTGTCCTCTTTTCCCCTTCTTTCCAAATAGCTGTTTATCACTCTGAAGAGTTTATTCACTGTGTTTTGTTTACACTTTGTCTGATCTGAAGGTTGGGTGAAATAGCAGTTTCACAGGCTCCTCATTATGTTTTACCCAGAAACAGTGGGCTGATTAATGGAGGAAATGTAGCTCAGTGAGTTCAAAGAAAAAATTCAAGATTTCGCACATAGAAAAAATCCCCCTCAAATATGGGATAAGAATCAATCAAAATACATGAGTTTTCATTCTTAGGCTTGAGAGACAAAGCTTCAAGAAAAAAATCCATAATTGCTTTTATTCAAGGGAATAATATCATAAAGTGCTACTAAATTCTAAAATACAAATAGGTCTAACATTGTATTTCATTTTACCTCTTTAGTAAGGATGGCATTTTTAAGTACCAACTGTGTTCTGTATTTAAAAATTCCTATAAAATTCATAGTATTTTTAAATTTAGAGGTTAGTGTGATTTTTTGTTTGTTTGTTTGTTCCCCTGACCTGGACATAAAGAGTAGCAGACAATAACAAGATCAATGATGCAGTCAGTTTAGAAAATTTGTTTACAGTATAGATTTACAATTATGGACACATGAAACTCAGATTTCTCTTTCTTTCATGGCCAGATCCACTATCCTCTTCTCCTCTTTTCCAAGTGCTTCAACAAAACTACCTCTGATATGCCAGCCATAAGAGTTTAGCAAATTAATAATGACTAAGTAAAAAACAGTTGCTGGAAGACTCCTGTTCTTAGCTAAAATTTCAAACTCTTAGCAATTCCCTTATGCTAACATGTGTTTTTATTTTTATGGCTGCTCTTTGCTGTTTACCTTTCCCCTTCAATGTCCACTTTAACTCCTCCTAAAGCAAAGAGCTTTGGGAGTTAGTTGTAGAGCAAAACATAAGAAAGCTACAAGTCTCTTTTTTTTTTTTTTTAACAGATGCCAATATTGTAATCTTAAGGTTAAAAATTAAATGTTGCCATTAAGTACAGTTTTATTTTATAATAAAATGAACATACAAAAAAGGTAAATGATGAACTTGGTTACTACCATTTTCTGTTAATCAGTTTAGATCAGATTATTAAATACAAGTATCCAAACTTGAAAATCTTGATTAGATTGCTAATGGCATGTTGATTTCTTTTGATAATAATGTTGCATTCTTTCCTTTCACTTACTTAACCTCCCCAGCTGTGACTGCCTTACTGGATGGAAAGGTGCATTTTGCACAGAAAGAGTGTCAGTATGTGAACCTGAGCATGATCCTCCACATCTGTGTAAGCAGGGTGGTACCTGTGTGCCACTGCCTAATGGCTACACATGTCACTGTCCTCTTGGAACAACTGGTACCTTCTGTGAACAAGGTATGTCAAATGGATAGTACATTCTAAGTACAGTTATGTGATAATGTACATACATATAACCACAGTGTTTTGCAACATATCAATTAAACATGACACAGAGACCAAAGTACAAAAATAGATTTTATTTATGGAAACTGATGCTCCTTTCTGTTAAAGAAATAATTTAAAGCAGTAACTTGTTAGATACTGTTTTGTTATTCTGCTTATTTATAGCACCATTTATTCCCTCCATTTATTCAAATCATTCATCCATATTCACAGGCAGCATGGACATGATTTTTCAGGAGGGGATTTTTCAAGGGGGACAGGAAGCATTAGAGAGAAATGTTATAGTGCTTCGTTCAATTCCCAAGCTCACTATAATAAAGTGTGATGAGAAATACACCTGAGATTTCAGTAGTACTGCAGAAGGGGGAAGCATCTGGGACCTTATCTATTTTCTGCTGATGCTAATAGAGAGGCTGCTGTTGACTTCACTGGCTGTTAGGTAGGGATTCACTGATAATGATGATAAAAGATGCCAACATCACTGTAAAATTCTCCTAGTGACATTCTTCCTGGCTTGCTTTCAACACGTCACTCTCAAAATGTGCCCTCAGTTTGCAAGTTATGCATTTCTTACCCTTACGTATAGGAATCCTTTGTCTGTTTTCTTCTCTGAAAGTTTGAACAAATGAATATTCAACAATGTGGATACACATGTACTACAAGCTCAGTCTTTTCCTGTAAGTGGCCAAACTGTGCTCTGAATGTAAGGAAATGTACAGTTTGCACCCTCTATTTTACTGCTCTTCGACTCATGTTAATATTGCACAAGCTTATGTTTTTTCTTTGAGAAGCTCTCTGTACAACTTCTGGAGAACTCCAATTATTGTTAAACAGTTCCCTTTCCAAACTGCCTGTCAAGGTCCAGCCTCCCTTGTTGTGCAAGTTGCAAGCACAAAATTGACATGCTGAACTGCATCCGACCCAATTTGCAGTCCTCGCCATATAGATGGATAGTTTCAAAATTCCATTACACTTAGAATGAAAAAGAATATAGGTTCTGGAAAGTCGCTATTAACTTCCTTATTCCACGTAAGAATGTGCTTGCTTTATTGCCTCTGCTGCAACAGCTGTTCAAGGCTCTTCCTATGAACTTTTCAACTTTGAATTTTCATTTCAAGTGAGGTTTTCAAAAGTAAGGCCATCTGGATTCAGGACACTGATCACCAGGACAGGCACTATACATAAAGCAGGTAATTAATCAGGTAAACTCTCCTGTGTTCTGGTTTCATAATAGATTTGGATCTTCTTATGATGGGTACTATTGTCAGTACAAATAGCTTATATCTGAGCAACAGAAAATTGTGTTTCTTGTAGATTGTCTTCCTTTTAGTAATTCCTCCACCTGGTGAACACATTAGAGTGTCCCTCTCTGTTTTATTTAAAAGACTATTTCTTTTTATTAAGAGGTACTATGGATCCTAACCAGACTCTTTGCCCTGTATTTCACCTCGCTCTGGCAGAATAATGAATTATCATGAGATTTTTCAAAGAGCAGTTTGCACTTTTAGTGGCTGGCAAACTGCTAAAAAACAGCTGCTTATCAAGATTGCATATCTTATCTCTGGATTAATGGTGGTTATTGAAGCCAAAAGAAAAAGAGACAGAGAGCAACTGACAGCCCAAGGGACCAGGAGAAAACAAAGTGTAATTAAATAACAAAGACTAATGAATGTGCAAGAAAAAAAGGAAAAAAGTCTGAGAAAAAGACAGAAGAGATTTATGAGGGAGGCAAAAAAAAGGCAAAAAAAAAAAAAAAGAAAGCAGAGTAGAATAACAAAGAGAAAGAACAAACAGGGCTTCACCAAATAATAGCAACTGATAAATACAATATGACGGTATGGATTGCATAGGAACAAGTCAGGTGAAGTGAGTAAATTGGGCACTATGGGTACAATCACAATAATACAGAAGAGTACTCTGAACAGAAATATTAAGGGTACTTAGACATAAACCGGCAATAAGTAAACCCTACCGTGCCTAGAAAACACTAAAAATGTTCAAGGTTCTTTATGAACTATGTACGTGAGAGATGAGAGGTGAAAGCATATGTGCAGATGAAGATGAAACTGTTCTTAACTGTAATGTGTCCTGCTTAGAGCATCAGCTTAGACCACCAAGGATGCAATGACTCTCAGCACAGAGATATGGTACATTACAGTTAAACTGTAGATGTCTGAGCTGCACTAACAAGAAGTGTTCAGTAGTTGGAAAACTAAGTTAGAACCAGATTAAGCCCAGGGAGTGCAAAATCAGTTAAATAACTGTCTTGGTTTAGGGGAAAAACCAAAATGTTTACCCACAAGCGAAGGAGGGGGGGTCCTCCTCCACAATAATCACGCCACTCTTTATCAAATTTAAGAAAAGGAACTTTAACCAGACAATGGATGCAAGAAGGATAACTGTTCTTAACTGATAGATACATAGATATAGATATATATATAGAGAGAGAGAGAGAGATGTGTGTAAACAGACCAGAGCTAACCGCTTCCCCAACACCACAAGACACAAAAAAAAAAAAAAAAAGAAAAACAACAAAAACCAAAAAAACCAGCAGGTTTCCTCCTGGATAAAAGTTATAGGCAGTATCAGTGTCACAGCCCAGCTGGCAGCAGGGTGAGTTCCCAGATGAACTCTGTCTCTCTCTCTGTGTCTCTTGTCCCAAATGAAAAAGGAAAACTGGAAGCGATGAACTGCTGCGTGTCCCGGAAAAGCAGCTGCAAGTTCTCTCTCCCAGGTCGCTGCCCCAGCCGGGGCGGGCAGGCCGCGATGCTGCAAGTAGCGGTGAGACTGGAGCAGAGGCCGGGACCCCAGATGCAGGAACCAGGAGAACAGCCGTGGCAAGGAGAAAAGAAGTAGCTCAGCAAGAAGCAACAGCAGCAGTCAGCAGAAACAAGGAGCAGGAGAAAAACGGCTTCCCTCCTCAGCAGCACACACCCCACTCTGCGTTCAGCCCAGCTAGAAGTCAAAAAATGTCCCCAAAAACAAAAGAGACAACCTGCCCCCACCCAAACGATCAAGAAGAAGACAGTAGCAGCTAACTATCTCTTTTTGTTAACTAATGGCATGGGCAGTTAGTGGCAGGGGAGAGAATTTACATAATAATTCCAAACTACAACAATAACAGTTTTCGTAACACATATGGCCTGAAATTCACAGTGCTTACTTGATTATCTTACAATTATCGTTGCCAAAATGTAAATGTTGAGCAATATTCCCAGGAGGTTGCAGTAAGATGTGTATTAAATAATACATTTTGGAGGAAATTAGAAGAAATCAACCCACTTGATGAAGACAAAGTACAGTTTCAACTACTCTGCAATTTCTATTGTCTGTACACAACTAACAAATATCCAGCAAGTAATACTCAGGTATTTTGTAGTCTGAAACACTGAAAGGAAATATTTCACTGTATATTTCAACCTGCCAAAGCAAGTACCAGGTCTTGCTTTTCTAGGAGAAAGAAGTTAGGCAGGTGGACAGCACACCAGGAGAAAGATGTCTGTGAAATTTAAGACCAGCTTTGGAAAGACAAGCATCCATAAGGAGCACTAGGAAAAGAGGAAAGGGTTATAAATCAGATCTGAATGGGTCCAAGAAACAAAGCCTTGTTAGGTATGGTAGAGTAATACATCTATTTAAGAATAATCTAAAGCTCCACTTCTTGGGTGTACTGTATTATCCAAACACATTAACACTTGTAAGACAGGATGCTTCTTCAAGAGTATTAGGTTTCCTAAAGGTAACAGTGATGTAAAGAAACAAAATACTAATTCATACTTTCAGAAATAAAAGTGGTTGTGATGAAATGGGAAGGAAATGGAAGATTACTGCAGAAGTCTTTTTTATTTAGTGTTAACTTTGCCATTTGGACTCAAACCACTTCTAAGACTGTTCAAGATACATGAAACAGCAAAGAATGCTGTTCCACTAGTTTGAAAAGGTCACGGCTATGACAGTAACACAGCAAAGCCAGCCCAGCTCCTGAAGTGCATAAATGGCAACCAAACATTGGCATGATCTAGTACAGTGTTAATTCTTAGTTAGCACTCCCAAACTCACAAAGATTGGGAATATGGGAGTAGAAGTTTTTTCTAGAGTGTTTTAAAATGTAGTAATGTTTTCCATGATACCAAAATGTAATGTTAATAAAATCTTTCATTCATTTGACTTAAAGTTTGCAAGTGACATACAAGACAACTCTAAATTGTCCTCTGAGTAAGAAGTGAAGCCTCAGCCTGGATCAGCATATGATTCAATTATTTCATTAACACAAAATGTTCAAAACCAACAAGAGCTTCCAGTTCCTGGTACTTTGTCTGGGGAGTCCTCTGCATGGCTTTGCATGCGAAATTCCAGCTTATTCCATTTGTACCAATGAATACCTTTGCACTTAGATCTCTCAGAGGGTTTCAGAAGACGGAGAAGTCTCTAAGGACCCAGTTGTTTCGGTTCTCCTACAAGTACATGTCAGATCTATCAGCTTCAGTGTGACTACTATTGAGAGAAACAGTGGTCAGGATAAATGGATGATTCTTCCTAAGTGTGCTGGTTTAAAGGTAAACCAGCAGGAGAAATGAACTCAACACAAGAGAGATTAAAAGTCAGAGCTACAATTTAATAATAATAATACAGTAAATACACCGACACAAAGGGAAGTTGCTTTCAACTCCCAAAACCCAGCAGTGTAACCCAGTGTTCTGGGGTACAAACCCAAAGGGGTTTATCAGCCCTTGTCCTGAGACCCACGTGGTTCCCCCAAGTCCAAAGCAAAAGGAAGTGAAAAACCTGTTGGTGCAGGTGAAGGCTGTAGTCTGGTCGAGAGTGGCGGTCTCCTCCTGTCGAGGTCCTGCTGCTCCTCTGAATCGGACAAGAGGTCCCAGATCTTCTTACCCACCACTTATGTACACTCAGGGAGCACCCAGTCCCGCCCCCAGGGCGGGGA
>JAWWEV010000115.1:90018588-90036610 GCA_035583235.1 Hafferia zeledoni
ATAGAGGGGGTAGAATACACAGCCTTGATCACCCCCACACAGTGCCAACTGGTCCCACCTGCTAAACTAGGACACTAAGGAAGAAGCAACAGTCTAAAACTCTTTTGCTTCAGATAGTTTGACTGACAGGGCATTGTTATCATATATGTGAACACAATATATTTCTTATAATTAGTAATTATTAAGAAATATGAACATTAAAAATACAGATGTTACCCATAATGCCTGCCTGCAATTATATTTTAATCCCTACTAAATTCTATTTTAGCAGCTTATTCCTCTCATAAGAACAGTGTCCCTGTGCGAGGGGAGTAATCCTGTCTCCAGCAGTGGCCCAGAATGTTGGTTTAAAGAAAAAATTAACACAGGATCTATATCCAACATCTTCTTGAAGCATTCTTCTAGTATCCAAACACTTGTGGCTTATCTTTTCTTTTTCTTCTTCTTTTTTCTTTTTTTTTTTTTTTAATCTTTTTTGCCATTTATTTCAATGGAATTAAAACTCTCATCTTGGCATAAACAATATCACTACAGGTCATGAAAACCTTGAGCAAAAATAAATTTGCAGTCAATCAAGTTCCTCTGACATTCCATTAAGCATTGACATGTATTTGCACATAAGATAGATTTTCTCAAGGTACTAAGCATATTTATTTCCTAGATAATTTTTAGAGGAATTAAGAAAACCTAAAGTACCCAATTAGATAATTGGGAGATATCAGAGACCCGATAATGTTCTCATTTAAGGTGTAATATTTGAAAGATTCTATAGATGGCACTATTGGAGAAGACTTGGCAGTGGCAAAAATAAACATGGCTTTCATCAAAATATTTCCATACATTTTAAATTATTCAACAGTTTTCTTTAGCAGGATTAGTTTTGTGCCATATGCATTCATAAAATCTATTAAAATAATTTTTCTTGAATTCAAGGCATGATAATAGAATGCTACTGCCTTTTACACAAAGAAACAAGTTAATAATAAGCAGATTTCAACTATATACTAGTCTCTGAATTCCATAGCTACAAATACTGCCTGTCAACATACAGCCTTGAAGAACTGAAAGCAAATGTAAAGAGCTTTTCATTGTTCTGTCCTTGGTACTTGTCAAGCAGTAAAGCCATTTCCTTGATGAACAAATGGCAAACAATTTTCTTGGGCCATGTTTATCAGTTCTACTCAACTTTCTAGATACTATTCTGATGTCAAACTCCATTGTTCTGATACAAAAATACAGCAATTTTTTTGATAATACCTCATAAACTGACAGAAAAGAACAAAAAGTAATGACAATTCTGGAACTATTTAATGCATCTTCATAATCAGGCTAATGAATGAAAAATGGAAACATGACTTTTGAAATATTTTTTACTATAAATATATTTTTCTTTCTACATAGTCTAGAATGTTACTTGACATATTTTGACTGCTATCATAAGACAAAATAATTCACAATATGATTTAGCTCAAGACTTGACAAGACACCTTATATACACATGCTGAAGCACACAGGTATGTGTTGGGTTTATCTGACAACGCAGTTGGATTTGCATGAACTATTTCATAGCTATTATTTGAACACTTGTGTTTTATTTTTAACCATTTAAAGGACAGCTGCAGGCACTTATTAACATGCTGTTCTGAGTCACAGTGACTATTTCCTTATGGCAACATAAGAAAATCTTTAAATAGTAGCTACAGCAGTTCTATCCTATAAGGATAAAATATGCTGTTCAAGTTTTACCTAAAAAGCTCTATCAGCTTTCAAGTTTGTTAAGAACAGTCCAGTAAATTAATATTTATGATAGGCACAAGGAAACATGCATTTGTAATATTTATCTGTGTGATTTAAGAGGCCAAGTAGAATAAAGTGTGTTACCTACTTAAACACATCATATATAAACTCAAATGGAAGTCATGTATGACACAAAGAAGGAATTGATTATACTCTCCACACCAGGTCAGCCATGTCATCATGGGATGTGATGTCCCAATAAAAATTCAGTCATTTACTTACCATTTCCTCCAGGCATCCAATTGAATACAAACAAGATACAGCCAGCTAACTAGCACTTAGCAGGATGACTCTGGAATTATTTAGACTTCTTCTATGACCATGAATGATTTGCTGGAAATATGCTTTTTCTCACCTTACTTTGTCAAGGTGTTCACAGTTTGTTAGTTAATGGTGGGAACTGGTTTTAAAGGCAAAGAACATAGATTTAAGTGTCTGCATGTGAGTTCAATATATAATTTTGCATTATAAACATCTAGTCAACAGAGGCAGTGAAGCTATTTCATTAATAAGAAGCTTTTCTAAATATAGATGCTTAGTGCTGTTTGAGATGCATTGGCATTCAAACTTGTATCCGAAAGCATCCAGACAGGATTCATAGATATGGCACAGGACCTGCTGGATGCCTGGGCATTTCTGAAAAGGCACATAAAGGTAAGGCAATAGATGTTGTAAAAAGTAGGTACTTACATTTAAGAAATTGAATGGACCCTTGGAGGACGGTCTTTCATGAAAATTTGAATCTCTTTATTGCTCTGTTACCTGAGTTGCACAGTGATGTTTTGCCTGAAAACAGACCTGGTTACGTGGCAAAGCATACCTTTCAACTTACAGCTGCCAACTGCTGCATGTCCTGTGTTTGCTGTTATACCAGCCAGGCCCATGTGGGTGGCCTGGATGCACTACAGCGTCTCAATGGCAGAGGAGAAATACGGTTAAGCAATGGAATCCTGGTTTTATGTCATAGTTGACCATAATGGATATTTTCTTGCCTACAAATCATATGTATAGACAGCTAAATGGAAGTTACTTAATGCTACAACTAATCCCTCCAATTCCATAGTAATCTAGTTCCCAGACAACTTTTTTCATAAACAGCATGCAGAATACCATCTCTATGATACTCCAGTCCTTCTCAAAGGACATTTGCACTGTCAAACTAAACCCAGTCCAAGATAGAAACTAGAGTAATGGAGTGTTAGATACTTAACTCTTTACAAATTGCTGTATCAGGCTGCCTTGACATACTCACAGTCCTGCCCAATCCCCTAGTCTTTAGACAATCCGGTGCCAAAATAGTTTCAATGAGGGAATCTCAAACTGAGTGTTTCTTCTTGCAGGTTACATTTTGAAAGAACCTTAGGAGCATTTCAGTAGCTAGAATAAGCTTACTAGCAAAGCCAGTTATGGATTAAATATTTGTAGATTTTGGTTGTGTCATTTTCCTAATTGTTTAGTGATTAAGCATTCACTTTCACTATCATGATGCAAATACCTGAACCCATATCTGTCATATCCTCAGAGAATATTATAATCACTAAGTGATTGGATAAGAGATTTTTTTTCCCCTCTATCATCTAATCTCTTCCAGGAAATCTTTGTTTACTGAAGAATCAGGTTCAGACTTCTGGTCCAAATTATTTCCTAGTACTGAAGTTTCATAGCTGCTCCCACTACAATTTTCTGGCTCAGATGACTTGCTCATAGGCGCTCATTTCTTAGTATGTGTCATACTGAAAGACTGAGGTATACTGTTTTGACTTTGGCTAGTAATAGCTATTTTAGGCTTTGTAAAACCAGATATCTCTTTAGGGATTTAGCCATATGCTCCTAGATGTTACATCTTAGATAATTAGATCTCTAATTAGCTAACAGTAGAGTTACAAATCCACTACAACAAAACCAAACAGAACTTGACTTATAAAATTGCAGTCTTTTGTTCCAGTATTGCTCAGAATAATGATAGCCTTAGTCTCTCATCTTCAGTAACAGCAAAGATCACTAATAGCTGGTCTGCCAAAATTAGATTTCATGAATACATTGTTCTAATAGTTATATCTGAATTGTGTTAAGAATTAATACTCTTTTTAACATGCATGTTAACATATGCTTGTTACTGCACTAAAAGTAGAATTATAATATTTTTTCATACACATAGTTTATGACAAGTTATGACAAGTTAGCTTCAAAGATTAAATAAGAAGTGATAATTCAATAGAAAAATAATTTCCATTTAGTTACAACAAAATCAGTATTTTTCATTTTTTTCTACATATTTACACAGAAAAAAAGCAATGCCCATGGCATATTAGTAATCTTTGAGCTACAACCTTAATGAAACTGCATTGCATTAAGATGAAGATTTCCATACAGACATATTTGTCATTGTTTTCCAAGATGAAAAAAACAACTCACTCTTTCCACTGCTCACTCTCATCAATCAAATTAAACCATTGAAAATTTCTTACTGTGGCATTTAAAGCTTTCGGAGTGTTTGTTAGCCTATAGAGATGGAGCTGGTCTCTAGTCTCAAATTTTGCTGAGGAACCCGAGCAGGAGCTTCCCCTTGCACTGCTTTAGGAGAAGCTTTTAAATGCCCCTTGATCCCACATTTAACTATAGACTGCAGCAGAATCAAGATCCACTTGATATGGACCTGGATCCTGACTCACAGACTGATTTGCAGGCTTGACCTCAGCACTTAGTTTATCACTGTGGAACTAATGTTTCAATTCCCCAAGCTTGGCTATCAGGCTCAGGGACTTGGAAGGCTTAATCAGGCTTCACCAAGTAAAAAATGAGCCAAAGACGGCTTTTTCTATGTGCTTTTTTATTCGGACCCCATTCCTTTGAGGAGTGACTCATATTTTCCATAGCCTTCTTATTGGAGGCTGGAACATATTGCCCAGAGAGGCTGTGGAGTCTCTCTCACTGTCTGGACACAATCCTGTGCCGTGCGCTCCAGGATGCCACTGCTTAAGCAGGGAGGTTGGACCAGGTGACCCTCTGTGGTCTCTTCAAACTCACCCATTCTGTGCTTCCGTGATTCTGAGCAGCTTCATCAGATAGTTGTATTCAGCTTAGAAAAGTGAGTCATTAATCAGATATAGAAGCATTTGCTTAAATGCCTGTTGTGCTTACAATGCACCCCACAGTGCTGAGTGTTGTAGTGAGTAATGCAGTAGTTACACAGCACAAGTCTTAACAATTTAGCTTATAGGATTGGCAAAGGCATCAATTCACTTCATTTGTTTTAGCAAACAGTCTCTCTGGAGTATGCATATGTAACGTAACACAGGCACTGCTTTGTGCAAGTTTACCTGAGCTGCTTATTTCCTTCTCAGGTGAGAAAAAAAGTTTGCTGCCAACAATACAATAGTGAAGTACCTCGGCCTTTGACATGATGTATTAGTTTTGCATATGCCTGCCATAAAAGCAAATAGAAAAGCTTAAATTGTCTTAAAAGTTCGTCTATCTACAGAAGCAATTTGGCAAGAATGAAATTTCATACTGCTCCCCTCTGTGCACTGTGGTTGAGTGAATGCATTCTGTTCTGAGATATAGGTGTACATTTCCATGTACCTGTCAAGTTAGATTTTATAATCAGTATAAAAAAATCATAATAATAAATCATATAATCAGTACTTGCAGGATCTACAGATAATTTACAAACAAATTAGAAGTCGTTCTAGTACTTCCTTTAGTTAGTCCTGCTGCATTGTGGCAAAATATGTTGCTTTCTGACACTTGTAAGATACATTTATTAGGAATACCCCCCCTCTTTTTAGCATAATGGAAAGATTTGTATCCTAAAAGTTTCATAATGAAGTATATTAAATATTGTATCTGATATCTATAAATCAGAATAAGACCTCCTTACTGAAGCATTCTGACATCTGCTGCTGAAGATGTGGGTGTTATTTTTTAGTACTCTATTTGTAATATAAAACCATGGATTTAATTCTTTCTCTGAATGATACTATAAAATCACTTTTTTATCTTTGTTCTCTTTCTTTGCTCCATGGCATTTTATGATGACAATCTTCCTTTCATATACCTCCCAATGACAAGCAGTGCAGCATTTCAATCCTACTTATTTTGCTCTCACACTAGTCATTGTCCTGCTTACTCCATAAGCAGTAAAGAATTAACTGTATTGACAAAGTGAAACTGAATCTGCCATAAAGACTTTTTGATGCCTCATTGTACACTTTGCCTGGGATGACCTTTCAAGCAGCTGCATAATTTAATATGATTGACCACTGTGGCACAGTTCCTCCATATGCAACTCTTGCTGTACAAAAAATTTGCTAAGAGGAAACTGACTTACAAATGATGCATGAATAATCAATATCTGTGTACCAAATGAATTATTATTGCTCTTAGATTTTTAAATCAGTAAACATCAGTAGAGGGATTATATCTTCAACTACTAATGGAGACAATTGTCTCTTACCTGCTGAAAAAAAATGCAAGCACCTAAAAATCCATATGAAATACTAAGTTTATGACTTTTAGTAATTTAAATTACATCACGGAATCTGCTTAGCAAGTTTTATTACTACGTATCTCCCAGGATAATTTCTATTCTTAAAACTACTTTTATTTCTGTCAACTTTTAAGTACAGATGCCAGGAACTTCACAGTTTTGTCATTATGTAATATATTACTACAGACACTGCCTAGCCTTGATAGCATGCATAACAGCTATTATGATACTTAGGATGGGAGTGACTTGAGAATATATACATAGGTTGAATGACAGCTCATCAAAAGCCTGATTCTGATCATTCAAACATTTCATACATCCATTATAATTGATATTCCAGTGATTAAAACTTACTTTCAGACTTACTGAAAATTTGTGACATCACATCCATGCACCTTCCTCAGACATATTAACTGTAATCTACTGTGAGAAATTAAAAAAAGTTCAGCTCATTCAAGAGGCATCCTTAAGCCAGGTTATGCTGGTAACAGGTGGGAGATCTGGATCCTGTATACTGGTGCACCTGCCTGCTGGACACAAAGTCCACCAGAACACCTTGAATCCTGAGAGAGGGGGTGTGAAAAATAGACAAATTACAAAATCTTGCAGCATGCTGGCTGTATTCCAGCCTAATAACTAAGGCCCTTCTGCAATAAGCAGTACAAGCTGCAACTGGATGACGAGTTGATTCACCAGTAGATGTTATGCAGAAAACTTGTGTGGAAAGACAGAATAAGGTTACCTAGAAATGCACTATGAGGACATATTGAAGATATATTTCAGTGAAAGCAAGTTACTATAAAACTATGAAATTGGGAGCACCAAAATGAAGAAAAATGTTGGCCTCCTAGAGGAGAAACAGCATAGCTTCAGCAGGACAACTGAGAAGTGAGGGGGGCAACACTTACAGTTCAGGCTTTAGTACTGGCATTTAAATAGTAAAAAGGGCTTATCACACAGAGATCTAAATACACCTTGCGCATTTAAATAGCTTGATTATTCCAGTGAACACACAAATACAGTAAACTAACAACCACATGATAATGAATTACCGAATAACTAACACAATTACAGAGACTATTTACAAGAGCATGTGCTGACAGGACAAGGGGGGATGGCTTCAAACTGAAAGAGTAGTTTTAGATTAGATGTTAGAAAGAAATTCTTTACTTTGAGGGTGGTGAGGCAGAGATGTCCCAGCCCTGGGAGTGCTCAAGGCCAGGATGGAGGGGGCCCTGAGCAACCTGGTCTGTGCCTGGCCATGGCAGAGGGATTGGAAAGAGATGATCTTTAAGGTCTCTTCCAAGCCAAAACATTTTATGATTCTATGACAATTATATCTCAAATATGTAATGCCATTATAGTAGGAAAAACTAGAAATGGTTTCAAGTTACATAAACAGTATGGAAAAGTATAATCCTTTATCAGTTGGCATAAGGAAGTTTAACGAGCCTGATTTTGTGGGGCATATGAACAATTAGCACTGAGAGAAGAGGTAAGACAGAAGGCTGAAGTTGTGAATAGTTCAATAGTGTACATTGTATCTTCATAGTAATTGTGTGAGACTGCTCCATTTCACTATAAGATAGTGAATTAACAAACATCTCAGGAGCAATTAATGAACACTCCACTAAAAGGTACATTCTTATGACACACAAAGAAACTCATAAAAAACCCCTCACTAAGATTTTCACCTGTATTTTGAGTAAATAAATGTTTATTCTGACTCCTACAAAAAGATTTGCATTTGAATTTTTGAACTGTGCAAAATTTACGGTTACATGTATTTGAAAATGAATGCTAAAATCACATTTATCTTGCATTAAAACTACAACCTTCATACTTACTGAAAATAAGGTCCACAGAAGACAATGGTATTGATTTTTATTCTGTATCTAGGTTATTTTTATTCTTTAGAAAATGAAGAATTGGAAGCATTATGTACAGCATTTATAAACTATGAATGTAATAATGAAGTCCTCTCAAGATATCTTTCAGAAAACATTTACTCTTGTATTTTGCAGATATTTCCATTAGTGATGCATCTTTCAGAAGTAATGAATCATCATGGATGTCATTTGCACCCTTTTATATCCGGCACAAGACCCACATCAAACTACAGTTTCAGACTCTGTCTCCAGATGGTATCCTGTTTTACACTGCACAGCAACTGGGTACTCAGTCAGGTAAAGGTGTTCCAGCTTGCTGGTATCATACACCCAGGGACTCTGAAAAAGGAAAGCAGTACATTGAAGTGGTTCAGGTGTTCAGTCTCTGTAAACCACTGTCCCTAGTGACTGGGTTTTATCATAGAATAATAAAATGCTAAAGGGCTGGAATGGACCAACCCTCCTGCTATGTCCAGGGACACCTCCCACTAGACCAGGTTGCTCAAGGCCCTATCCAGCCTGGCTTTGAACACTGCAACCTCCCTGGGCAACCTGTTCCAGTGTCCAACCACCATCACAGTAAAGAATTTTTTCCTAATATCTAACTTAAATTTCCCCTCTTTCAATTTCTATCCATTATTTGTTGTCCCATCACTACAATTCCTGATGAGGAGTCCCTCTCTGGCTTCCCTGGAAGCTATGAGGTCTCCATGCAACCTTCTCTTCTCCAGGCTGAACAGCCCCAACTTTCTCAGCCTTTTTTCTTAGGGGAGGCGCTTCAGTGCGCTTACCAACTTTGTGGCCCTCCTCTGAACTTGCTCCAACAGCTCCATGTCCTTCCTTTCTTGGGGACAGCAGAACTGTACTGTACAGTTGCTTTGAACTGGGAATAATCAAGTTTATAAGACAAAACATGCATGACAAAGTTTTGGATCAGTCCAAAGCCAGTAAGTATTAAAGGAAGTTATGTAATAGTTCAGAAAACCACTTCCTCCTGAAAAGTAACTGTAGCCATGTTTTCAGAAGCCACACTAGGATTCTCAGCCTGGGGGGTTGGTTCGATGTTTAAAAATGACAAAAAACAAACAATATAAAAACTGATCAAACAAGTTAAGTGAAAGTGAACAGACTATGAGAGAGCTAATGAGTCTCCTCAGAACTGAAACTTTTTATTACATAATTTTGAAAAGCTTGTTGGTGCAGAATGCAAAACATGCAATTTCTTCATTTCCCAGATAGGCAGAACAAAAAATAAACCTAAATAAAATATTTCTACTATTTATTACAAGTTAACATTCCTAAAACTTCATGGCAAGAAAACATGATTTGCCAGTATAAATACCTTTTAAAATTTAGTCTTTAAGGTGTAAATTTTTTCTAATTACTTTATTAACATAAGTAATCTTTATATTGCACTTACATGATGCCTTGCACCTTTTTAAACAGACGCATTACATATCATTTGTAACATCATCTTAGGGCAAATCTTCCACTCGTATCAAGTAGTGTGTTATGCAAAATTGGGGCTTTGTATGAAAAAAAAATTACTGAAGTATTGATCATGTATTTTTACATTCCTTTGTTTAAAGCCTAAAAGCTACTTCAATAAACATACTCAGCCACAAATGCATATAAACATACATATGCCCACTGTACTATCTGATTCTGTACACAGATGTTTTAACAGGCTGATAATGCATCATACACTTCTGGCACCTCTTGTTTGCCATGTTGTAATTGCAATCAGTTACAGAGAAGCAGCTTCAAAAAAATTTATATGGAGCATCTGTTATACAAATAGATGTATTAGCAAAGAGCTCTGTCTTCTACAATTAATGTTTTATAATTCCATCATTTACAGGCCAAATTCTGAGATTCTCAGTGAACCGTTCTCTCCTGCATAAACTATGGCATTACATGGGCCATGAAAAATAGAATAGCAAAAAAATATCTATCTCAAAGAAATAGTCAGAGGTCATAAATGTTGATAGCATATAATGAAATTAAGTATATTTTGAAAGAATCAAAGAGAGTACTAAGTCTGTTTAACTTGGGCCAGGAGTGGTTTATCACAAGCATGCCCTCATTCTATTGCCATTCATGAATGTTTGCACAGGAAGGAATATTTTGTTTTGATCACTTTCTAGAATTATATTAATTTCATTTCAAAATAAAAAACATCTTATATAGAATAATTTCTTTACAAAGTTCCTACTTCCATTTTCACTGTCCTGATGTTTTGAAAGGTTTAGGAAAAGCTAATCGGCTGGCTCTTTATATCTGCCTACATATAATCCTGTCAAATCCAGACAGAACTAGATTGATGAAAGACTCTGAAGTATTCTTAGCAGCCAGCAGATGAGAAAGAGCTTTCTGCTGGGGATTAGTTTAGAAAGCACTTTAAAAAAGCCTTTTCTTCTATACAGTTGTGTAAGATTTAATAAACTGATTGCTGAAATCACAGGATTTTGTTTCTAAAAGTCCTTTTTAACAGGAAATAATTAGAACATTTTTTTCCTGACTAGGCAATGCATTTTTTTTTCAAATGATCTCTACTACACAGCTAATGTAGCAAAGATACTGAGTGGCATGTTGTACATTGGCTTGGCATGTCAACCATGTAAATACTACACTGGGACTTTCCCTTCAGTGGTAGGCCCTGCCAATAATCCTGCTGTCATTAGAAATAAAATCAGATCTTTAGTAGGTAAAGAAATAAACATGAGACTTCTGTTGAAACACTTCCTTCTGGCTTTGCTCTCTTCAAGAACATTTCAGAATCTACTAGAAAGGGTGGGCAGGTTGCTAAGTCTCCCTATTCAAAAGTTGATCTGCTGGTTCCAGACTCTGTTCCTCTAACTACATCATTACTTCAGTACATACATTGAAACATCTGGCAAATGGGCATATAATAGAAAACATCCTATGAATCTTTTAGCACAATTTCCTGTTATTCTATCAGTCACCCAGTTTGCTGCTTTGTCAGCTCTTTCTGAATATCATGAATTTAAGTCTGATAGTATTGATTTCTGCAGCCCTAAGAAAATAATTTTCAAAGTTTGGAAAAATTTACATGGATAGTTATAAAAATAATAAACTGGGGGAAAAGCCCAACCCAACAACTGAGTTGTGTGTATTTTAGTTCAGAAACCTGCAGATAGAATGCCAAAGGGACTTTTTGCTCCTCTTTGTTTACTTGTTATATGCACTACTTCTGGGCAAAGTCTCTCTAAACATTACAGCATTCATGTGGAGTCCAGCACAGTGTCAGTAGAAGGCCACCCACTTCACATTTTCTCAAGGGCAGTGTACCCTATTTCTACCAATGAAAGCGTGAAACTATTAATGATTAAATAGCCTTTAATTCAGACAGGGCTTGCTTGATGCCCACCAAGTGATGTATATGCAGTCCATTACGTAGCAAACACTCTCTATACTTGCTTTTTTGTTGAGTCATAGAATTACTGAACATTTTACATTTGAAAAGGTGGAATATGCTGTATACTGCGTGCATTATTCCAGAGTTCAGGCCAGGGTGATGGAAAGGGTGATCTCTTCCCCCATGAGATGAGAAAAAACAGTTATGCTGGGTGACTAAGAATGAAGTCAGGTTAATAAACAGAATGGGATGACTCATGCTAAACTTAACACTCAACACTTGCAACAGCATTTCTCTGTCTCTCTTTAACCAGATTGTGTTACCTATCTGGTTTGAAAAACCTCACAATTTTAATTCCTGATATTTAAGGCATTTCTGTTTATAAGCCTATATCAAGAAATTAAGAGAAGCCAGTATAGGTGTGTGATGTCTGTGTGGGTTTATAAAACATTGTTTATGGTGAAAACTGGATCATGGAAGTGGGCTAAAATCTTTTGGAAATATTCAAAATTTCTAGAATACCAATGAGGCAGGAGTGTTGTTTTCCTAATCAGAAACAAACTGATTATCCACCTACTTTTAAAACAGGAATTGAAAAGTGGTTAAATCTTCTCTCTTGGCATGTTCCCTTAGCTGACAGGGACATAATTTCTCCTTTGTTAATAATTTTGCGATCATTTGTATGGATTGAATTAGCAGTGTAGGAAGCAGAACTGCCAGGCAGAACAGACATCCCCTCTTCTGAAATCAGTTGCATATGAAGTGTTGCTGCCCATTTGCCATTGGCGAGTAAGCCAAAACAGGTTGGCAAATTAAGACTGACCAGTGAAGGTGGCTCCTTCTAGCTGCTGAAATGTGCCAGGGTGACAGTGGTGACTAAAGGAAACAGTTTCTTCACCAAGCAGAGACATGTTTTTGAAAGGTGAGACTGAATTGTTTAACCTACAAATAGGTAACTAAATGCATGAACATCACTGTCTGCATGGTTGCTCTGGATCCTAGCTCTGGGATGGTGCTCCAAGTTGAAGCTAAAATCTACCTATAGCCAAGGTGACTTTTCACACGGTTTGAGAAATTGACAGGCTTGACACCTGTTCTCAGTCTTGCAATAGCTGTGAGATGGGTTTCCATACATGGAGTAGAATAATTTGTAATAACACTTGAAAGCATATCCATGGGTAGCTCCTGCAAGTGTGCATTAGGGGCACTGGCTATGGTATGGTTCTCCCTAGATAAAAGACCAAGTTACAACAGGCTACTATAACCTGTCACTTGACTGATACCTATGTGTGCACTTAGATCAGGGCAAAGACAAGGTTAAGGTTAACAAACCTAAAGGAAGGCAGTAAAAAACAGAGAGTAAACTCAGGACAACAAACATCAACCATGTTGACGTATTACCAGCTAGCAACTAGCAGCAGAGGCTGCAGAAGGCTGGGAATAAGGCTCACCTCTTCTCAATCCTTCATTCCCTTGTTCTACCCATTTATAGCCTTCCCACTTCTTTGCTTTCTCTCCTTGGCCCTGAGCCTCATTCTGGCTACTGGAAATGCTCAGGAGACCAGCTCTGAAGAACAGCTACTGGTCAGTTAGGTTTCCCCTCCTGTGGCCACCACAGTGTATCACCTTCCTTGGCCACAGTGTAGCCATTTGGCTGGAGGCTGACGTGGCTATTTCAACCCATTCTAGAGAACAATCATAGAATCACAGAATTGATTGGGTTGGAAAAGACCTCCGAGATCATCGAGTCCAACCCTCGAAGGAAACATAAGGGGTCACAGTGTAACAGGACATGGAAAATCATTCAGCAGAGCAGGATGAGAGGAAAATTGTGAAGACAGGTTTGAGAAATTATCAAACTGAAATAGTGAAAAACCACCTTGCTTCTTGGTCTCCTATGCTGAGACTGCTGAGATGAAGAAAACAGTGGCAAGAATGCTGTTTGCTTAAAATAGTGATGCAATTCCTGTGATGACATAGGCCTGCACAGGCCTCAGCTGTCTAAACTCATCCCTCAGGAACAGGGAAGATGGAGGTCCTTGTTGAAAATGTTACTGGTTGCTAAAGTGAAGAGGAACAAAGACAAGCCCATAATTTGCCTTCACTTTGAGAGGAAGTTTCTTAGACAATGAACACACAGCAATTTACATTAGAGTACTAAAATATTTTCAGCCTGTTGTCCCTGTGTAGTACTTATGACGTTATAAAATTCGGAGAAATACTGAGCTGAACCCTGGAATCAATGTCCAGATCCTAAAATTTATCTCAATACTCTGCTGTTCTTGTCAAAGACTAAAATGGCAAGTCATCTGTAAAAAGAGGGGGTCTAATCAGAGGAATAAGAAAGTGCCTTAAAGAGCCTCAGAAGCATTGAAATTGGAAAGTGTAATTTTTTTGTTCACAAGTAGCAGAAAAAAAAGTTACTCCACTATGAAGTGAGGCTTCAAATTTGTGCCAGAACAGAGTACTCAGCCATAAACCTCTTTACACTGTAGATAGCATTCAGTAAAACCGATTTGCTCTTGTAATAAGACTAAATAAGGTTCCAAACAGAGAAATCATTGTCAAATGTCCAAAGCTACCAAAAACCTTCCCTGTAGGCCAGGAAATCTTGGGAGAATTTCCAGCTCTTGATTACAGGTCAGATGCAAAAGCAACCCTGGTCAGTTTCCCTTCTTCCTAGATCTCAAAAAATGAGTACTTGTGTCCTTATGCAAGTCTGCATGTCCGGGTAGGAGAGGAGATTGAAGGTTGCCACAGAGATAGTTCAGAAGTTTTTCCTGATGCTCCTTTCTTACCCTAGGATTAAGGTCCTGATAAAAGAAATAGGTAAGTAATTTATGTACATTGCTGAAACAAAGCGAGATGAGTGCATTGAACTGCACATTAAAAAATAAAGAAAGCTTAAAACCACATCACTAAGCAGGAGAAACCACAAGTGAAGAGAATTGTATTAATTTTCTGAAAAAAAACAGAACCAAACAAGTTACTCAAAAAAACCACTAAACACAGGGAAGTAAAAGAGATCATCACAACCAGAACTAGCAAGGAAGTGCTCTGCCATCACTGGAGTTAAAACAATGAAGAGCTTTCTTCTTGTTCTTCTCATGAGTATCTGAGGGAGGTAAGGTGAGGCACAAAGCATGTGCTCTACAGCCACTAATATAACTGAAACATCTCCACCCTGCCTAAGAACCTGAACAATTCCTGGAAAGGGAGGTACAATTTTAGCAGTAAATTAAACCATTCATTTTTAACTATACTAGAGGCAATGTAATTTAAGGATCAGAAATACTCAAAAATTAAACAACCGTGAAAGCAAACTTCATCATTCTACTAACAAGTTCACCCTTAAAAATGTTGAATCTTTAAGGAAATTGGACTGGTAACTATTAGGAGAAAAAGTTTACATCCAAATTTAACAAACTTTTTTATCAATTTAATTGATAAATTGATAATTGATGCCTGCTATTTCCAAAAGTAACACAAAGCTAAATTGAACAGGCAAATACTAAAAAGTTTGAAAACATAGCTTTCATTTGCATACTTTTTTGCTGTTGTCTTCTGCCTTCCCATCACTTTCCCCTATTACTCTAGTATGACTCTTACAAACTTTACTTCCAGCTCCCATTTCCTAACCTTCCTCCACTTTTCTTCTTCACATTTTTAAGTACAGTTAAAAGGGTATTCTCTCTCCTTTTACATTGCCTGCAAGGCCAGAAACACTGACAGTACAAGAAAACTCTCTCCTAATACTTCCTGTCATGGAGCCCTCAAGAAGAATAATTCAGTAAAAAGCTTATCTGTTCCTACAGCTCTCAGAATATTAAACCCAAAAAAATCCTGTTGTGAAAAGGAGCTTCATGTAAAGCAGAGTATATCTGCTGCGGACTCGCCTTCAGTGCATTAAACTCACAAATCCCTCAAGCCTTTATTCACCACATGGATTTTGAGAGTATTTCTGCCTTTGTAGCTTGGTCAAAACTTGATTCTTTTCAGAGGGAAAAATACCAACTCACATTTCCTGGATTCTAATGTGATCCTGTTTCCTCCTGCCTCATATGGTCTCTGCATAAAAGCAGAGCTTTGCAGAAGGTTGGACTTTTTACTTTGAAGCAAACAGGAGCTCAGTTTCCAACCATGAAAAAAAAAGCCTAGAGCAGCTCATCAGGGAACATTTCTCACTGTGTGATTTAGATGTGATGATCATAGTACAAGGAAGTGCAGGTACGAAAGCATTGAGATTACTAATATGCTGTTCTTCAGTGCAAGACCTCTAGAAATTAAAAATCTTTTATACTGTTTTTTACAGGTGACTTTTTATGTATATCATTAGTAAACGGATTTACACAGCTACGCTACAATCTTGGAGACAAGACAGTTATCCTACAGACCCCTCAGAAGGTCCATGCAAATGGAAATACATGGCACTCACTCCAAGCAGGAAGAGTTGGCAATGAGGGCTACCTGGACCTGGATGGTATCAACGTTACTCAAAAAGCTAGTCTGGGAATGAATGCACTTGACACACACACAGATTTTTTTGTTGGAGGAGTGTCCTCCTTAAACCTTGTTAATTCAATGGCAATAGAAAATGAACCCACAGGTTTCACTGGTTGCATTCGAGAAATTGTTATAAACAACAGGGAACTCAGACTTACTGCGACTGATGCCAAAGGTGGAGCCAATGTTGGTGACTGTGATGGAACAGTTTGTGGGTACACAGTGTGCAAAAACAGTGGAACATGTCAAGTTGAAAACTCAGGCTTTTCTTGTTCCTGCCCACAAGAGTGGACAGGGACCACATGCGAACAATCCATTCACTGTTCACAAAACATGTGTGGGTCTCAAGCCCTCTGTATTCCTCAACCTTCTTCATTTTCATATACTTGTCTATGCGCACTAGGCTGGTCAGGCAAGTACTGCGATAACAAAATCAAATTTTATATAGCAAAGTTTGTTGGCAACTCCTACATTAAATACACAGATCCTTATTACAGAAAAAGAGACCTTGAGTACAGCCGCATTTCTTTAAATTTTACTACCAGTCAAACTGAAGGCTTAATAGTATGGATGGGAAAAAGTGAAGACGAAGATAACGACTTCCTTGCCATTGGTATTGCCAATGGAACATTAAAAGTTGTGATTAATCTTGGAGAAAGAATCTCTGTTCCTCTAATGCATAGCAAATACTTCACATGTTGTGACGAAAGATGGCATTTTGTTACTGTAGTTCAAAATCAAACTTGTTTTAAGGTGTACCTTGATGAGGAGCTAATTCTCTTTGAAGACATTGATCCACAAAGAAAATATACTGCTTTAAACTATGGTGGCATTTGTTATTTTGGTGGGTTTGAAATTGGCAGGAAAGTCAATATAATCACTACAGGGCTTTTTCAGAAGGAATTCATTGGTAAAATTAAAGATGTTGTGCTCTTCCAAGATTCTAAGAAGATTCAGCTAATGAAAGCAGAAGGGTACAATGTTTATGATGGAAATTCTGAAAATTAAATTGTTCTTAATTCTTTAAAACTGATAAACTTCCTTTTCCTCCTGTTTCTTGTGTTAGTTGGCAGTGTAATGCTCAGGAACCAACAGAAGAAAGGTTTCATTAGAAAAAAGTAATTAGGGACCACTTATGTTGAGTATTAATAGATATAAAATGTAATCAGATATTTTACTCCTAAAATTACCTATTTATAGTATTTATCATTTACTTTAAAGTAACAGGAAAGTCTGCAGGGTTTTTTTTATAGTTTTGTAAACAAATAAATAGTAAATAGCTTGTAAAGCCAGCCATCATTCAAGTGTTTTTATTGCTTTATGAGAACAAATGACTGTTACCTGTTTCTCCAACTCCTACATTTTACTAGTCTTTCTCTTATAATTGTATAATATTAAGATCAGATGTAAAAATTGAAATGGGGGGGGAGGGGGGGGGGCAGAGAGGAAAGGTGTATTTGGGGCAAAAAGCACATGTTTATTCTAATGAGAAATTTTTAAATCCTAACAGCTGTAACTACTTGTTAAGTCCACAAAAACCCTAATTAGGTAACAAAGTTCTTCCTCCCTTCTGAGTCTCTGTCCATCCCATATGCATTTATGTAAAAAGGTAGAACTTGCCATGAACACAGGTTTAAACTATTACACTTGAAGAATGATTTTAAGAGCAGAGAAAGTATTTCACTTGAGAGATAAAAAAAGTCTGCTGGTTTTCTCCAGTAGAGGTCTCCTCTCTGACTACGTGAAAGCTTTTTGCTTTAATGATTCCTAACTGGAATGTGGCAACATGGTGTTCTGCCTACACGTAACTTCTATTCCTAAGAGCTTAAAAATTAGAACTCCAAGAACTGCTTTATTTTAGCTATACCTTTCTGGTTTATAAGCCACTGGCGGTCCCGTGGCGTAATGGAGAGCACTCCGGTCTCTGACTCCCAAGGTCACGAGTTCGAGTCTCAGTAGGGGACG
>JAWWEV010000115.1:90036710-90073116 GCA_035583235.1 Hafferia zeledoni
CACTGCGCAGGCTCGAAGGGCACACCCAGTGGGGAGAGCCCTTCCCAAATCTTCGTTCGCGAAGATTGGGCCATTATAAGCCACTAAATGAGATTTCAAAATTTTACTAGACAACAGTTTTGGTCATAGTAAACTGAATTTCTCTGACTATGTTTTTCATTAATTTATAATCTGAGAAGTGAACAGAGCTCTTCATACATAAATGCAAAAATTCTAATCCTTCTGAAAACGTTCAGTTATATCCTGCTTCAGGAAGCAACAACAACAAAAAAAATCAAGTTCTCTAATGTGCTTAAATGTGATCTATTTACATTTCTCCTTTGACTGCTGGGTTACTATATAAATAAAATGCGTAAGTAAAAATAATAGTTATTTGTTTCCTATCTTTTTCATTTTTCTGTTGCTAAAAAAAGCACATAATAAATCACCATGTCCTTGCATGGGAATTCTCCAAATACAAGCCTTCAGCATGTACCTATCAGAAACAACTATTCTTGAGGGCGAGGGAGGTGAGGGTAGGGTGTGTGTTTATCTTTCCGTAAAGCAGATATGGAGCAGAGACAGTAAGTCCCTAAAACTAGGTGACACACACGTTTCCACATAGCCATACTTACTGGGTAGCCATGAATGCACTATCAAGTCAGTTAACAGGTGACTTCAAGACAATCAAAGTGCACAGCAGTAACACAACTACCATGAGGTGTTTTATTAAGCATCTGCAGACATCTTTGTGAGGTTCTTTCTGTCTTCTTCAGCTGCTCTGAGCCCTCAAGTGATCAGACTGATGAAACAGAGCTTCTTCACCTCTTTCTAAGCAGCTCATGAAGCCCACTTGGCATTTGAGTTGTACTCGGATTGTTATCTTCCGGTTTCTCTAAGTAGGGCCTTTCATCACCATGTGATGCTGGAGGGGTGGGGCATATTTAGTACTGCACACTGCCTTTTGTGATCTGAGCAGTGAGCCAAGGTCAAACAACGAACAAGTAATGGGGGCACTTTCAGCTACCAAAAGTGTTGGAAGGAGAGCGACTGAAGGCAACAGAGAAGATAAAATCCTTTATTCCTGTAGTAACAGGATTTATTCCCATTACACTAACTCAGATCCTAGGAACATGTCCTGGTGACTGTTGCTTTTAGTTAACTTAAACACTTAACAAAACTCTCCCTTCAAGAGCTGTTTTACTGCAGCTCTCAGTAAGTTCTACATACACAAGGCAGGTAGTTAAGCACTCAAAAGTCTTGGAAAATCTTTACATATTCTTTCCAAACAAATTATTTCTGGTAGTTCTGGCAGAAAGCATTCCCATCCCTTCCATCCAGGCAGTTGCAATTTTCACTGCTGCCAGTTTATTTTCAAAGTACAGATGGATATGCATGTGAGAGGCGGATCACCAGTGGACCAGGAGTAGAGCACTTCTGAACAGGTCCAAAGAAAATCTTTACATGCAGAGCTGCCAATTTAAAACTTACTTCAAAAACAAAAACAATGCTTAGGTGAACTTCTGCACCTACAGAACTCTCATGTAAATATTTAAACAACAAAACACATGCATAATACTACCAGATATATTCAATGGCATTACTGATATACAGACCATGGAATTCATTTGGAAAAGACAAATTTATCATGCTATAAAAATGTTTAATCATTGCTTTTAGTTACTAACAAACTGAGGATTTTTTTTTTTAGACTAGTCTTCTCAACTATAAGCCTAAAACCCATCACTTAATAAAAGCCTAACACCCCCTTTATTCTGTGCAAGATTTTTAATTTTAATCAATGACCTTGAAGCTACCTGCAAGGTATCCAAGTAAAATTTTACCTTAAAATACATTCATAATTAAAACTAACAATTAGGGTGTTGTTAAACTGGGAAGACCTTTCTGGAAAGAAGAAGTTTTCCTACAGCAAAGTGCAAAATGTTATGTCAGCAGCATAGTAAAAGGTCATGTACTCAAAGTGAAAAATAAAATGCTGAAAAACAGAACAGTAAATCTCAGTTTTTCTTTATATGGTGGAACATTTTTGTTGTTTCTGACAGACTCAACAAGATGCCCAGTGTATTTTAAGAAGTGTAAGAGTAGATGATTTGAATTTGTTTTCACATTTGCATTGTTTGGCATCGTGGTAGTCACCATAAAATATCAAGTCCCAAAGACTTCTGCCCCTTTCCCCCGCTCTTTGCTCTCCAAAACCCCAAACAAACCAAGCCATGAAGTGTACAATAAATGTGGTATTACGTGACTCAGCTTTCTGTATTCATTTAGCCTAGTTTCACACCTACGAAATCAAACACACACAGTATGTGAGAAAGTTTTATCATTTTAGAATCAAAATATCCCTTAAAATATTTACATTTTACAGTAAAAAGGATAGCAAAACACAAAATAATGTACAAGCTTAGGTATTCAAGTCTTTGAAGCATGGAAAATGGCGGGAGAAATGAACTTACTACTACAAATCATATTTTCAAGAATTTAGGTTAAAAATGCTTTCTTATTAAAACAAGTGCAGTTTAAAGCAGTAACATTTGAGCAGCTCAGCCTTCCAATTTCTAGTCACAAACTGCTTCAGATGCTTAGGAAATACTTGAAAACTAATGAAATACAATTGAATTTTTTTATTGTGCTACTGAATAATTTAAAAAAGGAAGAAAACAAAAAGCAAACAACTTCACACCACCAAGAATATCATGTTTTGTTGTAACATGGATTCTGAGGCTTTGCTACAGTCTTTAAAAACAGTGCAATTTAAAAAGAAGGTTATTGTATGAAAATCATCTTTAAAATTATCAGAGCATCTTAAAACAGAAGAGAGCACAAATTACCAAAGGCAGCAACTATATTGCAGACTTGACTAAAGCCAACTCCCTCAGCTAAGAAAATTCCTAAGCCGTTATTGCATATTAATAAAAGAAATCTTTAAAATTTTGAATATACACCAATGTAAAATTTTTAAAAATATTGAACTACTTCTAGTGACAGTTGGTATAATGAAAAAAAAGGATGAGTATTGGTACATTAAGCGGTACCAAAACACAGACTTGTTTCCGCAAAACACCAACATGGAATAAAAAAGATGGCACAATCCTAGCAGGCTTTTTTTTTTTTATACAAAGTTTTACGACATTACTCTAACAGTTTATTTAAATAGGATTTTAAAAGACTGCCTGCATCTTTTTACCTTTTGCTTTTAGTTCTGTCACTGTGGTCCCTATGTCTCTCTCTGTTCTTTTCACTTTCTCGTTCTCTGTGCTTCTCTTTGCTTTTCTCCCTCTCCTTATCTTTCTCATGGGCCTGTTCTTCACTTTTAGGCTTCTCTGTCTTTTTTTCTGGATTTCTAGTCTCTCGGGGGCTTTTGTCATCATCAGCCCTATCACTGTGTGGAGATCGCACTCTTTCTTTGTCTCTCTGTCCTTCCTCTCTACTCTTCCTCTCTCTCTCCTTTTCCTGGTTTCTGTCTCTGCGTCTGTTTCTTTCAGAATCTTGCTCCCAGTATTTTTCATTGCTCCACTCTTTTTCATGTTTGTCTTTTTTTTGGTGATGGGTTTCACTGTAAAGTCTTTGTCGGTCACTTTTTCCTCTACTGAACCCTCTCTCCAAATGCTGTTCTTCTCTGCCCCAAGGATCGCTGTGGCGTCTTTCTGGTCTCCTATTGTCTTTAGTCTGAAAAAAATTTTCTGGTCCCAAAAATCTTGATTGTTTCTGAGCCACTGGTAGCCCTTGTGCCATGGGCCCAGCATAATGGGGTGGCTGACCTGATAAATGAGCTACTGGTGGCCACGGCATCATTGGATTTTGAGGAAAACCAAAGCCAGGAGGAGGAGGAAGCGGAGGTGGTAAATGAGAAGGAAATCCAAACATAGGGTTGTTTTGCGGAGGGAAGTTATGAGGTGCAGGAGCCTGAAACTGAAATCCAGGTGGAGTAGACTTAGCATGCTGAAAGTTCTGCTGCGGAGGTCCAGCAGATGAGAAGCTGCCACTTGTAATAGGGGCTGGGGCTTTGGAAATAAATTCAGAACAAGAAGAATTTTCGGTTTCAAAATGAGATGAAGTTGCTGCTGGTCCTCTTCTAAATGAGTTCACTGCTTCAACGTTTTGCATCAGTGCGTCTTCCTGTGAGTGTTTGTTATCTTCCTCTTGTGATGCAACTGTGTTATCTGCTTTAGCTGCAGCTGAGCTGTACTGCGTCTCATTGGTTTGTGCATCACTTTGATACAGGTTTAAGCCCACTTCTCCAGAAGACTGTTTATTCTCTGGTTCTATTTGATCGTTTCCTGAAGGATTCTGTCGGTCTTCACTTCTGCTAGCATCTCCATCCTTGTTTTCTGAAGTATTAGTCTGCTGGCTTCGTCCAGCTGCCTGTCGTGGGTCTCTTTTAAGATTAATAAATGGAGGAGATTTAGAGGTATTAGCAGTGGTACCTTCAGCAGAACCTACATTAACATTGTTCTCATTGGATTTTTTTCCCGCATTTGTTGAGGAAGAAAAGCTGGCATTTGTGCTCCTTCTAACTTCCTGTGGAACACTATCCTTGTCTGGTAACTGCCGCTTTGGGTCATTTTCTTTACTTTCTTCAGTTTCCTTATTCTGTGACTGAGCAGATAAATTTGCTAAAAATGCTTCTGTGGAGACATCTGGAGGTTTTCCCTTAAGACTCAACCCTATCAAAGAGCCAGCACTTCTTGCAGAACTTGAGGTCCCTACAGCTGTTGCATCCACATTTACAGCAGTGTTAGTGGATTCTTGAACACCATCCAAACCAGTCTTTGCTTCACTAACTTCAGTAGTTACATCAGCAACGTCCATGTTTTCTTCTTTCATGGCTGCCTGTTCATTTAATAATGGTATGTCTTCACTAGGACCCGCTTCTGACTTGCTGTGTTCATATACCTGCCCTGTAGTACCCAACAGGCTTTGAAGAATATCATCCACTGGCAGTGGTTTATTTGCTAGTTCCAGAGTAGAAGGCTGATTTTCCCACCCAACCAGGACTCCAGGAAGAAACCTGAGAGGCTTTGGTGGTTCATGTTTGGTACTTTCCACCAATGGTTCAACAACTGCTGGAACTTCTTCTGTATTAGACTGCTGAGGTTTATTTCTCTGCTTATGCAGCACAGTTGTGAAGGAATTAAAGAAATTATTCTCCTCTTCTTCTAGTGCCAATTCATGATGAGACACTTCAGGTTTACTTGGCTTGCTTTTCTTCTCTGGTGGCACGCTACTCAAGGTACTTTCAGCAGCTTCATCCGCAAAACTACTAGTAACATTTGAAACAGCAGTAATCTGCCTCTTCATTTTCTGGCGAATTATCAATCCCAGTAATAAATTTGGTCGATGTATTTCAATCCCTGTACAAAATTGTAACAGCAATTTATCATCTCTTTATATTCGGATTAAGGCAATCATTTCACGAAAAATAACCCCCATACTGTCACAGTATATAAAAATATTAATGACATTTGAAATTTTCATTGTTAAACAAACAATACTTAAAATAATACAAAATGTATTTCCAAAATTATGACTTCAAACTTTGCAAATTAAAATTGTTTTAAATACTATACTGCCCACTATAACCTCTAAATAGAGAATACAAGACAGTTGCATAGGACATCTAGTCTCATCAGAGACAGCACAGAAGTTAAATATTGTGTTAGTCTAACACAGTTACAGTCTGGTAACAGTGATAGCCAAGCACAAGATAAAAAAAAAAGTGAACACAAAGTTTCCTCATCAATTCAAGTTAGACACACCTCTTCAAAGACTGACTAAGGTGAATTTCCAAAATGCTTCCCTCATTCCAGGAAAGGCACTGTGTTTCAAGGTATACTATTATCTATCCCTTCACTATGTATTTTGTTCTGTAAAAATTTTGAGTTGCAGCTCATTCTCTCTTGATTTTGGCCTTGCCTATCTCAAAGAGGGAGATCATCCACAACTTTTTACAACCAAGATAAACTTACACAAAATAACTCCGGTGTAAGCAGAACAGCTGAGAGCCATTTTAGGACCTTTTCTTCCTTGACCATCTATGCTTTAAGCATTTAAAATAATGAAAATACTATTTTAAAGTAAGAGTATCAATTTGGAACCCAGTATGACTACTATGATAGTCCACTTGTGTGACTTGAGTTTACTGACAATGAAATCTACAAAGCCACCTGGGTTTGAGAAAGAAGGTAGTAGACATGAAGCAGAATTATACACAGTAATTTTTTCAACATCAATACTTTAAAGTATCAGAATAATCTAACAAGGGGAAATTAATGTATTTTCAAGGAAACTAATATAATGATACTGTGGATAATCCACTACATGTTTGAACAAAATAGTTAGCATTTTTCAATTTAATTTCATCTTATATTTCTGTTCCAAACTTCTTTAAGTAGTGTTACGAAATTTCCAAATTCCAAGCAGTACTTACCAGGCCCATCAAAAGGCACAAGGTGATGAGGGACTTTATCTGAGGAACCTAGAGGGATGAGGTACAAATCTTTCACTTGCTTCATGTTATTGGCTGCTACACCGTAACGTTTTCTGCTGCTGAAATAGGCAAACAACAACGCATAGGAGATCTGATCCTCTTCAGTTACTGGCGTAAAGCGAACAACACAGATCTCCTGTTTACAAGAAGATAGAGAAAAAGATGGTCAAGTACACTCTACTGTGAAATGTTAATTGTTTTACTGACTGCTCTTTATTTTAAAGCACAGATCAAAGGAGAAAAAGCCTCCTCAGGAAGGCAGAGAACAACAGAAGAGACAGAAGGAACAGAAACACGGCCAAAACCAATTCAGAAGAACTAGGTAAAACAAATAACAAGACCCAATATTTTATTAGTCAGCTAAATACCAAGTTTTAGGGAAGCATGCCAACTTCCAATTAATTATTCCACTTCCCACCCTTAACATCACTAGAAAGCTGTATTTTGTAGTCTGTTGTGTCCAAGACATCCATTAATACTAGGTAAAGACCAGTGTTCAGATCCCAGAATTATGGCCAAAGCCCAGCACAGGAGTTGATGCTGGAGCTGACACTGTTCAATGGCTTAATGAATGATCTGGATGACTGGACAGAAGACCCCCTGCAAAACTGAGATGGCATCTTAGCAGGGGCAGTGGTTGACATGGCGAAGGGCTGGCAGCCATCCAGAGGGATCTCAGCAGGCTGAAAAAACAGGCTGACCTTTGTCAATGTCAGAAAAGGCAAAACGCAAAATCTTGCACTTTGAGTGGGAGTGACCCCATGCACCAGGACAGGTTGGGGGACTGACCGGCTGGAAAACAGCTTGGTATAAAATGATGTGGGGGTCCCAGTGACAAGCTGAATATGAACCAGCAACACATCCGTGGCAAGAAGGCCAACTGCATCCTGGGTGTCAGATTTGAAGCAGTCAGCAGGCCAAGGGAAATGGCTATTCCTTTCTATTCAGGATTTGTGAGATAGGATCTAGAAAAGACTATCTAGTTTTGGGAAGCACAAGGACAACTGGCACACCGCAGGACAAGTCAAGCATAGAGCCACTGAGATGCTTTTGCACACTGTAACAGTACCAAAATGAAAGGGTAACACTTGAGACATGTGAAGTGGCCTTCATGAGAGCTACCACATCAAAGGAATACAGAAATTGTCAAAAAGCAAATGAGAAGTTGTGGTTAGATAGGAAGAAAATAAACACCAGCAGCTGCCACTCATCCCATTCAACATTATCATCAGATAATTTCACCAATGTTTCAGAAACAAAAAAAAAAAGACACATATCTTTGGGATGATTCACATGTGCATTAAACAGCAAGTCTTTATAATGTAAAATTTTTACCTTGGTCCCGGAAGCTTTGATTTTTTCTACATAATCCCAGACAGTGTGAGGAGATATCCTTCCACCTACTTGAATACTATCAGGTAAATCCTATGAGAAAGGAAAACAGAAATCTGAATCCAACATAAATATTGTTAATTCTTCACCCAGTACCTGTTTCCTACATTTAAAACATATTTGGGTTCTTAAATTTAGTCCTTAAATTATAATTTAAAAATATCAATAGAAGTTATAACAGTAGAAACAAATTAATTAAACTTTGGATATTTAAATTAATATTCTCAGTGTAAAGTCAATTATGTGTACTAAATTAGTTATCTTTTTTTAACTATCCTTTTCAGCAATATTAACCACAAACAGAACTGTACTGTGTTCTAGAAACACTGAACCTGTCTGTAAGATCAAACTGCAATGAGAGCTCCACACCTATGTACAGAATAGCCTTTCAAAATCTTAATCATGAGGGAAAAACATAACCTACAAATGTATGTATGTACAGGTGTAAATTTGTTCTTGGATACTACTGAGTTCACTGTTCACAAGCAACATAAACAGACTATCAGAATCATTCAAGAACACCTAAGAAAAAAGTTTTTTGAAATAAAGCAGAAGAGTTTTGAAAAGAACATCATACTAGTAAAACAATCCTTTAGTATTAAGGATTACTGCATGCCTTGCACTTCCCTGAAGATTTAGAGCAAAGTAAAGGCAATCTGATTAATTGAAGACCCAAGTCCTTTTAATTAGAAAGCTGATGCCTTCTGTGTAACTGGCAAGAAATAACACTGAATCTTATGGGTTCTCTGATCTTTATTTTATGACATGAAGACAACTATTATAAGCAGTTGCATACTTTTCCTGCCTCTCAGATACTGAAAAGAATACTCTAGAAACTTTCTTTTTCAAGAACAATTTAGTTTCACAATGGAAATTTAGGACCAGAATTGCCATTAGACAGGCAAAAATATAAATCCCATTACGCAGATTTTTGTTGTAAATAAGATAAATCGCAGTGACAATATTGAATAACACTTTACTTAAAAATACAGACCTTAATCTACGCCTTCCCACAAATACTTTACTCAGTACACTGATAATGCTTCACTGCCTTCATCAGTATACTATTATTAGCCTACAAAGTAAACAAGCTGCTAAAGTTAATAAATGAACTGTTCATTTTTTACAGTAAATATAAATACCTCTGTTAAATATTCAAAAGAGCCAGAAACTGGATAAGCCTTAATAACAAACTTTGCCACTGAAGGCATATTGATAAAACCCTTCCAGATGAAATTCAGGCGTGCCAGAAACAGACTTTCACATTCCACAGTACCAGGCGTTTCTGATCTAAAAAAGGACAAAAAACCCCCATTTTGTTTACAACATGATAAATCACACAAGATAATGTAGATCATAATTCTTCTTTATATAAAAAACTGAAGTGTTACTAAGAATTTTCTTTTTCAATTAAGCATACTTGAGGATCATGAAAAAAGAGATAGGCAGACAACCAGGTTTCCATCATATATGGCACAGGAAGGAAAAGCAGATAAGCAGCACATTAGTTCACTGCTATATCTTTTAAAAACAGAGAAGTTATTTAGTTCAAGAGTTATTAAATGCTACTGAAGGGGACACAAACACATATAGGTGTTGCAGAGCCAATGAGACCTTCCCCTGCCACAGGGAGGAGTGAAGACAACAAATTTCCTGCTGGCCTATCCTGCTTTCCTTACTCCTACACTTTGTTGCAACACTGTCTGTCCACCACCTGAAAGCCTATGCCCTCCTTGCTTCTTCTTGCCACATAGGCTGACTCTTAATCTCTTTTCACCCATGCACCACTTCCACAGCTTTTGTGAGTGCCTCCTCCCAGTTCCACCTGCACAAAACTGTCTTTCCTCCCTTCAAAAAAAAGCCTGTTTTGTCAAAAAAGCAGCTGCAAAAAAATAAATGGGAAGACAAATAATTTCACAGAAAGGTGTTTCTCAACCTGAGGGTTTCCTTAAGGAAAAGATTTTATATTTTAGGCATGCTACTAGCAGTTTTAAGCTGGATGCCCAGTAGTACCAGATGCTGTGCTCTTACAGTAACACAGTAACCACCTATGTTTACTTCTGTCTACACAAGAAACTGGATTTTTAATAGCTTACTGCAGGTTCAAAGTGAAGTCCACTGTCCTTGGTAAAGGATCACAGTGTCCTGATAAAGGCAACATTTCAGCATGAACTATGGTCAATTCTAAATAAGTGGGAGTTGTTTTTCTAGAAAATCCTCCCTGAAACCAGAAGCAAGCAGCCTCATAAACTGCAATTTCCTCTTTAGTAGAGTAGCAGTGTGGAAGAAAATGAAGAGGGAGCTGAGAGCAATTATAGAAAAACATCAAACAAGCTGCTGTTACCTGTCATTTCCAGAAAAGCACTGCTTTGAGATTTGAAACTTGCATGATTTCTCAGTGCATATGGTCTGTTTAGAGCAATCTCAAATTCCCTTGCTTTATATATACACACACACAAAGACACACACATTCATTCAAATGCAGCACTGTACATACTACAGTCCTTAATAGCAAAATACAATATAAAATCTACATCCTGATTTCTTATAATCTGAATTTTTTAAATTTGAATTTTCTTGTTGCACCAGAAAACATAGTTTACTTTTCCTCAGAAGAAAACACTGTAATTAGAAGTTGGCAATCACAACAATATAGTAGTATTATTTATATAAATGCACTTAATATGTGTACAACTCCAAGTACACAAAAGGATTAATGAAATGCAATTAAAAAATTAGCTTTAGACATAATAGCTTAACAAGATTAATAATGTCTTTCATTTAAAAGTACTGTTTCTACAGCTTTTATTACTTTGGGAGAGGTGTGAATGATTTTGATGAGTCTTGCTTATCATCTTCCAGTAATTCTGAGGCTAAAATACTTGATGTTGAGGAAAGGGCATCTGCAATGCTCTCGGCTTCATTGTCTGATTGTTTGCGTGCAACTCCAACAGACACTTTCACCTTTTTCGCAGAAAGATCATCAGTAGGTGGTGCCATTCGGCCTGCAGAGAAGGAATTGCAATGGGCTTTATTTTTTATTAAAAAACAAAAGGAGGACTTCTTCTGAACACATGGAAGACACATCAAAAACACTACATATTGCCAACTGAAGCGGGATAGGATAAGGAATTAACATATTTTATACCTATTTATACATGGTACAAATATACGCAGCACTATACATAAATATTGGCACTGTAATGGCAGGGGATAAGGAAATGAGGAATCAACAGTTATATGCATGTCCATTACAGGGATTTCTTTCTCTTAAGTCTCTCTTTTTTTAAAAAGATTACAAGTTTATGCCAATAGCCTATCACTTTAATACTGTCTCTTTTGTAAATTATGAAGTAACCAACTGCTTCCACAACTTTATCAGTAAACTAGTTTAAAAACATTTATTTACATTCTTGAGGTATACTGAGATTTATGACTGAAAATTATTATAGAGACATGATACGTTTATTTTCATGTGCTTTTCTAAATTACCTATGCAGATTTTGCAGTTAAGATCGAAGAGATGATTTTTATGTTGACTTGTGGTGTCCGGAGATGCAGACTCATTTATTTCTCTATCCTTTTCAGCTTCATCTGACTTCTCAAACGACTTCACATTAGATTCCTAAGAAAAGTCAAATACCTTTCAGTTAGCCTATTTTTCTTCCCTCTGTTAATATCTCTAATATTATCATTCATATTGCTTAAATGTTTTATAGTGTTTTCTCCCCTTCAGATATAAAGCTCTTCCCTTCAGCCATATAGCCTAAAATACTGTCATAAAATCTATAAATGCATTAGAATTTCTTGGTATTCTCAAATATTTTTAGGTAACACTTGGAATATTTTCTAATTTATACCTTCTATTTTCTACTATTGACAGAATTCATTATACAGTCACAATATAGAAGAAAAAAACTCAACAAATCGATCAAATCCAGAAGTCAGTAAGCATAAAAGAAAAATAGAAACAGATCTAACATATAATTACAGATCTGAACAATAAAATCATAAACAAAGCACTTCACAACCATTTTTTTTCTACCTGAATTTCCATTACTTCCTCTTGTTCTTTCAGCGGTGTTTCACTTTCAATTTCTATTTCTCCTTTGTGAGTAATTTTTGTGATAGGTCTTCTTTCAACTTCCCTCTGTTCTTTCTCAATCATTTCAATTGTCTGCAAAAACAGAGTTACATGTACTTATTCTCATACCGTAGAAGTTGGAAATCCACATATACAAGAGATAAACAGAATTGCAATTAGGAAACCCTCTGGAGAAAAAATAATACATTCTTATTTTGCAAGTGTCAAGTACTTTCATAAAGCAAATATTCAAGCAGCCCATCAAAATTCTCCTACAGGAATGTATTTAAATAAATTATAACACAAACCTTCAAAAGTAAATTAAAATACCAGTAAATTCTGATTTTCCAAGAGCTAAACTAAAAAATGCACCAACTCTTTTCCCATAATAATAGGAATAATGTATTATATAAATACAGACAGATTCGTAGCATTTTTTCAAGAGCTTGTTTTTTAGTACATAAACCTAATGCTCTGCCTCCAATAAAAATCATGTAAACAGTCTTAAAAGTAATGGATATGCTAACTCCGATCTGCACCGCTGCTTTGCTCTGTTGCAGTGAAATAAAATATAAACTATTATTTCTAATATTGCTTCTTAAAGCATATTTTCACTTCTTCAACCAGGAAGTGTTTGCTGTCCCAAAATTTTAAGCCCGGTTTATTAAGGAAACAAGGATTCTATGATTGCTTTATCTGCCTGCCAAATACCCACAGGTACTTTTGGAAACCCCAGGAAATTTAAAAAAAAAAAATTCGTAAGTAGCAGTCTCACTGTTATGCTTAAACAGGAAAATGAAAATATAGTCAAATGATACATTGCTATTTATTTTAAATGCTGCATTCCATTTCAAGTTCTAGAAATTCTGAGTTATTTCTCTGAAATAATTAGGGCTCTTCAGAATTTTTTGAGCAGCACACACAGTTGAAGCTGTTTCTCACAACATGGTCTGATTTGCATGGTCTGTTTTCAGTATTTCACTGAGTTTATAAAAACAAATGTAAAGATGATGCATTACTAAAGATGGGCTTTGGATAGCTACAGAATAAAACTTTTCATGTCTTAATAGGCTGTCAAATCAACTTCGATATAATAGAATTATTCGACAACTGTTGTTGCATAGAAACTAAAAGAAAATTGCCATGATTCATAAACAAGTCTAGTCACATCATGAAAAGGAAAGAAAAAAACATAGGAATAATTACTACTGCGATGCACACTGCAGTCTCTAAAACAGCATCCCACTGTACTGGATCAGTTATCACTCAATATTCATTCTCAGCACACAGAATGCACGAGGGTGAATTTCCATCTATTCTGTGTTACACCACCTACTCATTAATTTTTTATCAGAAATCATCTGATAAAACTCACACTTCCTAGTATCATAAACCCCAAACATAAAATGCATACCATTTAACACTGTTCAAATATCACACTTTTAGGTTCTAATATGTGGCACATAAATACCAAAGATTCTGCAACATAAATTCAGATTTTGTAAACTAGAAAAATTTTAATGGCCATTTCCAAGCACCTGCAGTTATCATTGAACTAAATGCCTAATAAACAGGGTATTATTTAAGAAAAAGGCATTGCCTATAAAAATAACAGTTTCTCATACTCCTCCTCCTTCTAAATTGTCACCATAGTGTAAATATAGTGTAACTTTCTGTTTCAAGGAAAGTCATGCTCAAAGTAACTTAATAACCTTTCTACACTTTCTTGGGTTTTTTGCTGGGTGGGGATTTTTTTTTTTCCTCCTGTTTTCCCTTTAGCCTGCTTTTCAGTCTGGCAGATCAGGTTTTCAGGTTCAAGTTTACTTCTTGGTGGGTGATTTGTCATGCTCCATCGGTGAGTTAGAAACAACACCAGTTTGGTTTGGTTTGCCCAAAGAGATCTCTCTCCATCTTAAAAAAAAATGGGTATAAAGCTCCAGCAAGAGCCTTCATTCTTGAGACAGAAGAAAGAGCAAGCAAGCAGCAACACAGTTGCACAGCAAAGGAAAAAGCATGGTTTCCCCCTTTCAGAAATTGACTACACTTCTTTCATTTCTGTCCTAACAACCTCTTTGGGTTTTGAATACTAAAGAAATTATAGAGATCCACCTGCTTTGTGAGAGTTACTTTGTATAACATGCATTCTGTTCTTATTGCATACACTTAACCTGTAGACAGAAATTACACATGCATAGCTTGTCAAATAAACAACATAAGATGAGAAATCTCACATGTCTGTTTTCTCTCTGTCTCCAGGCAGCCAGTTCTTTGGAAGCCAGCTCTTCTGGGCTCATTTTTATCAGATGGTCTGGAGTAACTTCTCCTTTTAGTACTTTCTTAAATAATATCTAGAAGGAAAAAGAAAAGTAACTATTGTCATCAAGACAAAAACAGCTTGCAACTGGAAATACATCAGAGAAGCAACATAAAACACTCTCTGTACAGCTAAATGGATCACATGGGTTTGTAATTATCTTCCACTGCAGGAACTGGTTTTATAACATAAAAAGATTAATTCCAGAGCTCCATTTATTCTACTTATCATTGTATCTTATACACCCTTAATGATCAGATGTATAATTAACTGTTGTTTCAAAGGAGAAAGTGACTTTATGCCCACTGCAGCAGTAACTCAGACATTTTAGCGGTTTTTTAACAGGTGCTAATCCTCTATATTACACAACAAAGAGAAGACAGTATCAAAGAGGATGTCTGTGCTTCTTGACTGAATGAAGCCCTAGGGTAAAAGAAAGAAAAGCAACTAATTTAATAGTATGAGCAACAAGAAGCCAGAAGTTAGCTGTTAGATAGAAGTTATACAGAAGTTAGCCTATTCATGGAATTTACAGTTGCCTAATTTTAATGGCAAAATACTATAAACAAAGCAACTTCATCAGAATAACTGATTAAAGGAGAAGACAGAAGCTGAGGAGGTACGATGTTGACTCATAGAAAGCAGAAAAGACAGTGAAGACCAAGCGTGAGAAATACGGGTATGAAAAAAGCATGGTGGGACAAGATCTTGGACATAAAAACACCAAGTGCTGTAAATAGCAAACAGTTATGGAGGAACAGGATCACCTAAGCAACAGATCAGTGGTAAAAATAAACACAAACTAGGCAAGCTATATACACTACATTTTGAAACCCAACAATAAAATGTACATTGAGAGCAAAAATTTGAAGAATCAGTGATGAGGAAGAGGACACTGGGTGCCCAAAGAACAAACATCAAAGAAACAAAAAACCCCCAAACAGTTAAATTGCAGCAGGATTAATAACATACCTACATAGAAGATGGTTCCTTTAATCTACAGCAAATAAAGGATTTCTGTAAAGCACAACAGAAATATAAAACTTACATTATTTTTAGGATCTTTGAGATTGAACATTAAACTTCTGTATTTGTTCTTATACTTTGCGTCAGTGTCCCGAAAAAAAGAAAACAGCTCTCTTTCAATCCTTGTGGCAACCTTTGCTGCTCTCTCCTCAGGAATCTTTAAAGTGGAGTCTGTCAATCTGCGAGAAAACACAATGGCAAAAATTATCAAATGTCTCCAAATCATTAATACTTTTTCCTCTGCCTTCCAAATGAAAATATTTGCAAGTAAAAATTAATAATTTAATTTATTAATATATTTTTACCTTTTCATGAGAATTTCCTTAAGAGACTGCTTGACACTCTGTCTTATCTGATCAGCAGAAGGTTTGGAAGCTGGCATGGCCGGCATGTGTGTTGCACTGATGGATCCTTTCTCATTTTTCTTTTTCTTAATCTCTTGCTTCTCATGAACACCTATCAAAACACACAGTTAAAATTCTAAAACTTTTAAACTTGTACTGTTGCTGGAATTACTGTCATGAAGTTTTATTTTTAAACTGCTAAGAATTGACCTTCAAGAAGAAGGAATGGGCCCATAGGTTGGATGGGGTTTGTTCAGTTGAGTTTTTGGTTTGGATTTTGTGTTCCTTAGATTAATCCAGAAAAAAACTTTCTTGGAAGAAACAAACGGGGCTTTTGCCCTTTGATTTATGGTATTTTCTTCTACACTAAACCAAAATCATCAGTGCTTATTAGTCTGATATTAAGTAGGATTTTTGACTCTGAATTTTTGTAACAGCATAGATGAATTTTTCAATGAATAAGCTGAGAAATAATATACTATGAAGCATGTATGATAAACAGTATAAGCTTTACTTTAAAATACCATTTTTCATTAAAATTAGCATTTCTGTATCTGTTAGCCATCAAAATTATTTCAGTTATAACAATCTCAACTTCTGATTCAGGTAACACTCCTTAAAACAAGGTCATTATAGTCTTGTGTCATAAGTAATACAAATAACAGATAAGTCTTACCAAATTAAAATCATTAAAGCAAAATTATTATTTTTCAAAGAGTCAACTGAAAGCTCATCTGTCTCAGCACGTGAACACCACTAATTTTTAGCAGTGGCATTCCATTTAGGACAGCAATAGAAAATAATACTAATTTTTTTACTTTCTACTCTGAAAAAATAAACAAAGACTAATAAAGATGTAACTGGAGGATTTGATTGTAAAAAGAAGTACTTCTTTATTATTACTTTCATTGATTGAGTGCAACTTAAAATGCATTAACACCAGAAGAAAACCAACTAGATTTACAAGTGGCTGTAAAAAGGCAGATCTGCTTTTCTGTTGGGCAGACACTGTGGGTGGATCAACTCTCATTAGTCCAACTCTTGATTCCTGCCAAAATTATCGATTTCCCCTTCCTCTCCAGCAAGGTGGTACAGACCTGAGAGCTCTGTGTCATTCCTGTTCCATGATCTTCAGTATTCCTATGCTGAACTTGTTAAGTATAGCAGCTCTAATAATGCTTCTATTTCCTCAACACATAATTTTGCTCACCTGCTTCTCCTCAGAAGGATGAAGAAACGGACTAAAACCTTTCAAAAACTGTAGCCTGATGGGGTCAGGGGAAACAGAAAACCTTCACATGCCAGTAATACTTGAGCAACATTTCAACCATCTGATAATAGAGTGGCAATAGCAGGCAAGTGATGGGCATGATTACTGATAACAATGTCACTATAAGCATAATTCAATGCAGATAATAAATGAGAAAAATGTGCTGCTAATTTTAAGCTAACTGTCCTCAATGAGACTACCAAGCCTCCTCTCTTTTTAAAAATTGAGATTCACTTTTATTCTGAAATTGTCACTGTCTAAATATTTTTGTCTTCTCCTAGTTCAATTAATGTATTTTAAAACAATTCAATTACTTCATGGATGCCAGACTCATTTCATTCCATGCAATTTGCAGTTAGAAAGGCTGCCTGCATGACTCAGTTTCAAAGTTGAACAACATAGCATTGGAAGTCTAAAAGATACTATTCTGTATAAAACACTTAAATTTAGATTTACATTTAACCCTGATATTTTTGTTTTCTTCCACTAATAAGAGTTTCTAGAATGTATCAGCATTGGCAAAAAAACAGAAGAGGAGAATTACATATTTTCAAAAAAAAATTCAAAGTCTGAGTTTAGGAATTTAAAGACATTTCTTACGCAAAATCTCACTAGCTTTGCTGCTGAGATTTCAGTCTGAAATGACAACTTCACGTTATCGCAATCTCAGAAGAATAATGCATCCGTGAAGGAAGCTGGGGAGAGGACAGAGATTGCTGGAAGGGGAAATATTTTCCTTCAACCTTTAAAATAAAATTTAGATGAAAATTTGATGACTCGGCATGCAAAATAGTGTTCCCTTTTGAAATCAGTTGATAAAACTGCTGATTTGTGCAAAAGACATCAATAAGTAAAAATATAATTTATACAGCAATTAAAACACTTCTATATACACAAAGTATTTCATAGTATTTTATGGAAGAGTATTTCAAAGTCTGCTGCAATGCGAAAGAGGTCTGTGTACTTTTTCTCCCGTTCTTAATTACATGAACATCCTCTACTATCAAAACAGGAAACACTCATACATCTACATAGGAAGAATCTATCTATTAAAAAAAATTAAAAATAAAAAAATATAAATAAAGATCATAAACATCACAGGAACAAAAAGCTCTTCACTATAGAATGCTGTTTGAAAAACTGATGCTATGAAGAAAGTTATCATTCTTCACTGCACACACGTGTATTACAGTGTGCAGCACTTCATCAAACCTCAGTACCTGATTTTGTGGATTTTTCCACCACACCAAGGGATTCTTTGCTTATTTTTTCATTTTTATCTTCGGGGGACCGCCGAGGAACTACAGCAGTTTGTGGTCCTTTCCGAGCAGGAACATGTTGCCCTTTTTTAGTATCCAAGTCTCTGGACTCTGACAAGTTCTTCCCATCACCAGATTCCTGACATAAACATTAACACATTAGCACACCACTGAACGCTACAGTCAGCCACCACATAATTACTACATATTTTTCTCATTTTTTTTTCCTTTTTCTACATATAATGCATACCCTGGATGTATGCACCATCACTGAAAAGAGTTACTGAACAATATCCCAAACTACTGCCAAGCACTGCTTAACAATCTCTTCTAAATATTGGCTGAAGTCACAGCACAAGCAATTTGCATTTAAGCTCCGTGCTAAAAGTCACTGTTTTCAGTTATTTTCAAAGATCAGGGATACTAATGAACACCCCTTAACCATTTTTAGCCAGAAATCCACAGATGTCGCTGATGTTTAGAAAGCACATGTAAACTAAAATCAAAGAATAGCTCACGTCAGAATTACAATACTGCTATTCAGAAATAAGACAGGATTACTGATGATTATATTACCATGAATATGACACTATATTCTAAAAGACTGGAGAATTGTCTCAATACTCTTTGGAAATTATCTTTTGGTTAGTAAAATCAGGTAGAAGAAAGGCCCCAATTAAAGCATTAGGCATTTCTTCTACATACAATCTGAAGTAGAAACAATCAAAACTAAAATAGTTGTCATACTGTTTTACAGGTATTCATCTGCAGTTTATAACATACAGCAAATTGACAGATATCCTACAATACGTTAGAAATCTGAAAGAAAAATGCACAAGTTCATCACCATTTCTATATACACCTGTATACAGAGCTTAATTACACATTCAGGAGCTGGACTTTGATGATCCTTATGGGCCCCCTCCAACTCAGGACATTCTATATGCATATAAAATACACATAACCCTGCTCAATAAACCAAGAGTTTAGCAATATCCTCTTGAAGGAGTCAAGCCAGTTAGACAATGAAGAGTTTTAAATGAGATTGACAAAGATGTTTGAAAGATGATCTATTAAGTGGCAATAGGATAGGAAGAAACCTTCTAACCCCAGAACTTAAGAAAACTTCAAGCACTACGTAAGACTCACCCGTCTGAAGATTTTGACTTTGTGCTTCCCACTGTCCTCCACTTGCTTTGTTTTTTCAGTCATTGTATTCAGACTACAAGCAGGTGTTTGCTTCGACATCCCCAGTTTTTCACAATCACTTGGTTTTTCTTCTCTATGCTCAAGTTTTACTTGAGTATCTGGTGCATTTTGATCAAAATACTCCATTTTTTTGTCTTCTTCAGCACAGCATTTCACACACACATATTCTTTATCTTCTTCACCCATCTGCTGTGCTTGAGAAAGGCTCAGTCCAACACAATCACCATGAAACCAATCATCACATCTACCACAACCTACCATAAACCTGAAAACAAAGTAAGACATTAAGTCAGTAAAACCTGTGAAGGACTATGAAAGAAGATACAGCACCTTGAGCAGAATATACCCTACTTGTTCTGATTTGTGCATCTCAACAACTCATTCTTACCTGGCAAGTAATTTTCTCTGTAGCTTTACATCCATCTCCAGCCTTACGACATGGTATGATCTTCCTGAGAAATATTTTTGCGATTTTGCCTTTTACAGTAGTCCAAGAGACTATCAAAACCTCATTATGTTTATGTAATTTGCTCCCAAAAGCTACAAAGTTTTTTTTTCAGACTACTATTAAAGTTCATATGAATGTTAAAGATAAAAAACCCACCAACACTCAGAATCAGTAAGCTAGTTTGAAAAATGCTTGAAAAACTTCTTGCAAGATCATATTATCCTTGCTTTCCTTCAAATAAGATCATTGCCTTCACATCACAAATGTATCACAAATGTATAACTGTTGTCTTCCACAGCAGTAGGAAGTCTAAGTGTTTTGACAAATCCAATGAGCACAGACATAGCAACCTATTCTAAATTAGTTGGTATTTTTACATCTCATTCCTTAGACCATTATTACCACATTATTTCTAAAAACTTATTTTTGTTCTTTTTACTGGTGAATACACAGCCAGGAGTTTGGCTTCCAATATCACCTGTCCAGCTTGCAGTGACTATTTGGTTTTCTATAAGGTACAGCACTCTTGTGCTGCTCAGCTATTTTAATGAGAGCAAGTGGCTATTTAAAGAATGTTTCAAACACCAAAATGACGATCATTTAAAGGACACCACTGAACTCACAAGTCACTTAACTGCTTCATTGTTTTAAAAGTGAATCAACTCTAGATACAGATATTATTCTCAAAGCATTGTAAAGATCACTTGGTCTAAAATAAAAGCATAACTTCTGACTATTTTGTGGAAGCATTTTGAAAACTTCATCAGCACTAGTACCTAATTGCACTCGTAGGTTCAACTTCCAGTGCAACTACTTGGGAAGAATATGTAATTTTAAAGTTACACAGGCTGAACACCTCAAAAAACCTACTTCAGGAGACTTACATGGTAGGATTTTTTACAATACCTTCTTATAATAATGAAGCTGGCACCATTAACAAAGACCTGCTTTCAAATGATGTAGGAAGATGTCTGGCATTATTCACTTGCATTCTCCTTTTATATTGTTTTTTTTTTTAATTTCATTTATTTATTTTATTTTGTTTTATACTTACATCAACTATATTAAAGATAGGCACTATTATACAGTATGGATGAAGAAAATCCAGAAAGACTGTGTTATGAAAAATGCAAGTTTTGCTAATACTGAATAATTATTTACTGAATTCCTAGGTTTTGAATTTCATAGAAGATACATCTGATTTTAATTAATGAAAACCTAGTTGTTTCAGCAATATATTTAAGAAGCTAAATACACTGACCTGCAAACCATGTATCTTTAATACGTTATAAATCTCTTCTGTAAGATGATTCTAAGGAAACCGATTCCTAACCTGTGTATGTCCCTATTCAGCCTAGGATCTGGTATCTGCGGACTTACCTACCTTGGAGAACCATATATATTACAGAATGTAGTATTTAGAGCAACTTTCATTCTCCAGAACTGTAAATGAATGTTCCAGGTGGCTTGATGAAGGTGTAGTATTCAAGAATACAATACTGGTGTCTCAAGAGATGAAAATTCTTATTAACAGGAGACGTTTGAACTGAGAGAACTGAAGAAAAATTGTGTCTCTATGTTCTGTCCTTCCCTACTCAGAACATATCAGAATTAGATTCTGCTGAATAAAATAGTATTTTGATGCAAAATGAATCTGAGAAGTTTTAAAGTTCCAGCAGATTGAGAAAAATACTATGATGCTGTTGGCTAGATCTGGAAGAACTGGGTTTTAATCTAGTTTGTGAAGAAAGGTAGTTTCTCATTTTAATTTCTTTTTCTGAGTGGAAAGTATATTTATAGTATTACACATCGATAGCAAACAACAGCTGTCCATCTACTTCATCATTTCAGTTAGGAAGGCAGATGTTCCTTCATGTTTTGTCAGTATCTCAATCTTTTTGGATCCATGTTCAAACAAGGGCAAATACAAGACAGATAACATTAGAGGACAATTACTTCTGATGGTCTTACCAGAGTAATACCACACCATTCGTATACACAACACAAAAACAAGAAGAGATGGGACTTCCTTCACAAAGCTGATTGCTCCTTTCTGAGAGCCTAGAGCCAAACATGTAAGGGCAGGATATATAGCATGAGTGCCTATTTCACAACTGCAAGGGTCCACAAGGGGATGCTTCACATAGGACACATCTTGTACCATTGCAAGAAAATACTAGTAAAGCTCTGGAACACTGAAACTGGTTACAAAAATTCCACACTTTAAATTTTCTGCAAAGCTGAAATAAGATCAAAGCATAAAGTCAGGAGCTTCATGCTTGAAGGATATTTTGGTGTACTAAGAAATTAATGCCTTTTGTTCAAAAATAGAAGGAAACCAAGAATTCACCATCATGGAGCCACAATTCTTACTAATTGAATTTTTATTAAAATATATGGGGGTTTTCCCCAGTTTGTAAATTCAGGCATTGGAGACTCTTCTATTAAATAAGGAAGACAGTTTGTAGCCTTTAGCAACAAAATCAAACTTTTGATTAATATTTAGAAAATGGACTACATTTGTCAAAGAGATGACACTAAAGTACACAAGATGCTGCACATCTTCAACTTTTCATGGAACTTTTCAGCTTAGCTCACACATAATAAGGGGGCAATAGAGATGGTGTATGATATAAGTAAGGCACCAGGATAGGCATCCAGTCTTACATCTTTATTTTAAGGTCTATCGAATAAATAATAAAATTTTTATAAGTTAAAAAACCCTACAATGAATTCAGCTCAAAAAATCATTCTTCACTAAGACTATACACCAAGATGGACAGATGTCATTCAAGCCATCTTATGCAAACTACTGAAGATTAAATACTCATTTGGCTTCATTCCAGTCTTCACAAGGTTTCAATTACACTATAGTTTAACACACACAATAAAACTTCAGAATTCAGGATTCGGAAATCAAGACTACAAAGAGAATCAGGAATTGTCCATGACTCCTGTACTATAAAACAGAATGTAATGTTCACCAGTCTTGTTTAAACCCAGTTACAAAAAATGGCAACAAAAATATTAGTGCTGCCTACTTAAAAAAAATTCAGTATTTCTACTAGTTATTTTTTTTTCCCCACACTAGTCAACTGCAACTTTTAAGGCTGTGAGAGAACATACTGATTTTGATACTTGTAAAGTAAATAATTCTTTTTACTGTAAGGCCACTTTTACATCTTTGTCTTTTCACCCGTGTGCACACAAAACTATGATTTGTGACAACAATTATAACTGGGTAATGGGCACTGTTCAAAGATTAAAAAAGGGTGTCAAGAGAAACTGAAGCCTGGCTTGATGGATCAAGGATGTCCTCTTGCACAGTTGTCAGTTTTGGCTGAAGAGGTTCTGATATCTTGGACTAGTAAAACATCAAAGTTTCTGACTGCAGATTGCTTCAAATTTCAAGTGTAGGCTTTTACCCATGTTGTAAGGCTGGATTGGAAGATGTAAAGCTGAAAGAGAGAGAAAAATGTGTTTTAAAATATTAAATCATGCCACATTCAATAACAGATTTACTTTCATTGGACTTTAACATAAAAACAATTTTTTAAAAGAAAAATTTAAAAAGAACTGACAGGTGACAGAAGACTACAATAGCTCATCAGGACATTTGCACAGAGCATGTTATTGTTTCATTACTTTAAAGAATCCCCTTCGTAGTCCACATATCAGCATGAAAAGAGGTACCTTAAAATCAGAAAGCAACTGATGAAACATCTCTTATTATTGGAAACCTTTCCTTGGTGTTTTATTTGTAGTAAATTAAATTCATTCATTAGATGAGCAACTCAGGCTTGGATGATTTATTTTCTAAATATACACGTCACGTTTTAAAATTAACTTACGTACATTCTATTTATGTTACAGGAGTGTTTCCAGAGAAATTCATTACTGTAAAATGAGCAGAAACCATCTTATTTAAAAAATAATTTTTCATTGTAAAGCTATACTTTAGAATAAAAGAAAAAAAATGGGGAGTTGTCAGAGTAGTTCAGCATGGGCCAATTATCAGCATTTTAAAACTAATTAATAATATAAGGTGCATTGCCACAGAAAATAATTTATTTCAGAAATAATTGCTTCTCCTTACTCATTCAAATTTGTGGTTCATAGCATATGACAAGCAGGACTCATCTTAACCCAACCGCTCCCTGTTACCCCCCAAAACAAGCAAACCCAACTATTCAAAACATCGCCCTAACCCTGAACTCACCCACAAGGAGTAAAAACCACTGTTCACACACTTTTAAAAGACTTCACTATTTAAAGCATGTTCCCATCTGCAATTTCCTCCCTTAATGGCACTGTTCACCAAATTTCTGTACAACCTATTGTGAACTTGTATTAACACTGCAACTGTGTCTCAGCTGCACTGATGCTACAGTCCAGCCAATGTTAAAGCAGAGACACCAGATGGTAGAAACTGTTTTTCCTTCAGCTTATTTAATAAAGATGTTGGTTGAGAAGATACTCATGGCATGGCTACTTTAGCAGAGTGTGTGTTCCACACCAGTGAAATAGGATGTCTCAATTCAAAGCTCAAGCATTGTCAAAAAACACTCTTGTCAGAACACACATACATGAGCAGTTCCACTTGTTTGATTTTTGATAAAGTAACCCAGGACACATGATTTTTCAGTTTCTGATCTTCTTGAAAGAAGAACAAACTATCTCAAGCAAACACTATCAGCAGATGTCTTTGCATGGAATTTGCTGCTAGAAAAAAGCACTGAAAACTCATTTGTTAAGTATTAAATTTCAATAACCCAACTTCTTTGCAATATAGGTTTCTTTTCTTTCTTAAAAGCATAATTTTCTTTGCTTTTCGCATTACAGGAACCTCTTCAAAAAGGAAGCAGTAGGAAGACAAGCAACCTTATGCTTTTTGAACTAAAGATGAATTCATGAAATATGCCAAACAGCAAAACTAAACCCAATGACCTTCCCAAAAACCCTGAAAAAAATTAGTATATTTCCTAACACTGATTACAAAACTGTATTAAAAAAAAAAAATCACTGAGGGAAACTCCATTACCAGTGGGTTTTACCCACATGTTGCATCTTGTAGGATCAGCGTCATACACTCTATAAACTGCATTTATAAGTAGTTTATTCTTATGCACACCTTTTATAAAATTTTATTTTAGACAACTTAAGGTATCCATTTGCCTGATTCCCTAGCGCTACTGGTATTAATAATAATCCTTCCAATGCTGCAGCACAGTAATATAATCTGTATAAAGTCTACTAATACAACTATATGATTGTCAATATAAATCACAGTGGAGCCCTTCCATTCATTAATTATATATTACAGTGCTATTTACTTATACTGTGATTCAGTTTTTCTACAGTTATTGGTGGACAAGCATTATAGCTTTTAATGTTGCAAGGCTTTGAACAGTGGAAGAAAGCAGTAACAGAGGCAAAAAACTTTAAAGCGTCATCCCTGTCTGTAAACTGATGACATCCTGCATAATCTGTAGTTTAGCACACTCATACTACTCAGGGAATATTTACTAGAATTAAGGCACCATCATTATTCTAATTACTGTTTCTTGTGAAGAACGTTCTCACAACAGATCATTTGCTATATATGATTCCCCTACAAAAAAATAAGTGCATGTGTAATTCAGGGATGATAATAAGTTTGGAGCCTTAAACTCCTTCCCCAACCACTCTTTTTTGTATTGGCTGTACAAATTGCACAATAACTTGGTTCCGATAGTTTACTGACAATTAGCACTATTTTCAAAATACAGATGTCCTAACAATAATCCTTCAAACAGGAAAAAAACAGTTATTAGAATGTTTTAAACTCCATCCATCAGCCAAAGTACTTTTCCATATTAAATTTGTGAAGATACCTTTTAATGATGACGTGTAAGCAAGAGATCAAGAATACTATATCTTTACTAAATCTGCACTTTCAATTAATTAGCTTTTACAACATTACTATCTTTTCCTCTGTATTAAATTAGAGTTGAAATGTGAGGAAAAGGAAGAGCCTAAGTAAAACTCTACTCCTGCGTCACTTAACTTTAATGTGAGGTCTGAGGTCAGTTTGTGTCTGACCACACAAACTGCTCGATCAAATCTGAAGCAAGAACAAAACAAAAGCAGAAACCCCCCCCACAAAACAACAACAAAAGAGAATCATCCAGCTCCCACAGTCTATTAAAAAAAAATCTTACTTGGAATTGTAGAAATCAAGAGGAAGTCACTAGGAACAAATTAAAGTTACCAGCTCTCCTTGAGATACTGCTTTCTAGAAATTTGCTTAGAAACAGTATCTCAAGTTATACATTATGAATTATTCAACCAAAATTGATGGAATTTCTGTTAAAGGTATCGGACTACAGACAAGAGAGACAATCTGAAAAACATCAGTTAGGTTTTGTCATTCAGACATCCAGCCTGCAAAGAACTTGAACATCTACACTGAAAACCAGAGAAATTTATAACATGAGCCCTTACACCAGAAGGATACCTACAATGCATACAAGTAATCTTACATTAGCAGATTTCTCAGTGTTGCAGAGTTACCATCTTCATCTAATGCTAGACAAAGAAATTAAGTATTATTTTTAAATTCAACTACCTTTAAAGACCTTTAATCTGTCTTCAGGAAAAGTAACTATTATTTGCGACAAAGCTTAATATTTTCAGTACCATTTGGATTCATTAAAAATTTGAGTAGTGACTTCAGTCTAACATTTTTTATGTGATATGTATATCCATATACGCACACACGTTTCATGTATAGGTAGATGAATTAAAAGTTATCCATATGACTTGCTATTAGCTGATGAGAAAACCTCTGAGAGCAGTATGGGAACACACTGGCAAAGTCAAACACGTTGAAAAAAATGAGTAATAAAAATTCAAACCTTGCACTGAAAAAAACCTCTTTCAGATGTGCTGAAAATTACAAAAAATTACATCACCATTATCTGACTTGTCCAGAAACACAAGGTTTAGTTTTCATACAAAAGAACAATTCTTTTCAGTTATGCAGAAAAGCTGTATTTCTGGTTGGAAATCCTCACAATACATCAAGCAAGCAAGCTGAAACAATTAGTCCTAAAGCCAAACACTGACAACCCACTCCGTGAGTAACGAAAATATATATACAAAACACTTATGTTGGTTACAGCTTATCAACTCAAATACAAATGGGAAACAGAGTATAAACAGTCATTGTTCAAAGTCCGGGTGCCAAAGAATGATGACCTATTACCAGAAAGAATATAGGCATTGTCCCTTACAAAGCAAGACATGTTATAACTTGTAAACTTTTTTGATCATGCAAGCTGCATGTTTGTAAAACCAGATTCCTCCTTTCCCAGCAGTGCAAGGTAAGTGCACTTTGACTTTGCATGTGGCCAGCAAATTATTGAACCTTATTCCTAAAGATATAAATGGACTCCATTTGTCAGGTGCTGATCTGAAGTAAAACAACATAAAAGTACCATCCTTCTACTCTTCTAGCAGGCACAGTAAGATTACCTGGGACTGTGTAAAGCCTACATAAGGATGGCCCTTTGGGGTTCCTGTATACAAAGAAAGCTGATGAAATCATCTCCACACACTACCTTCAGCTTGAATCAATTTTCCAAGCATGGTACTACAGTAACAAGTTACTGGCTTTGCATTTATTACAGGGAATACAAAAAGGTTCAAGTGACTACTATTCTGCACCCTGAATTTTAAATGTGTTACATTAACATGCATTAACAGAATGCAAAGCTTTTTCCACATTATTTCATGATTTGGGGCTGCACCTTCAGTTCTACTTCTTTTTCTACAAGCTATTTGTACCACAGCATTGAGAAAAATTTCCAAAGTTGAAATAACCACAGATCAGGATAAAAACAAATGTTGTTTCAGATCTTAGCTCTGCCTTTGACCTTTGCTGAATTTACAATAATTTGACAGTATTTGTGTCTCACACTTCCTCATTTTCCCTTATACAATGAACAGAGAAAAAAGGGAAAGAGGCTGACTAGCTCGGCTGTTTCAAAAGGGAAACAAAAATTTCTTGAAAAGTAGTCCAACAAGCAAATGAAAAAAACCTTTCACTGCTGTAAATGTTGATAGTTTTGATGGGTTTCCAAGAGACAGAACTGAAATTTACCATTTTACACTTTTTCTCTTTTGCACTATACTGGAAGTGTTTTCTTGTTCTTGCACCAATACTTAAACAAGGACAAAATGCCAAGGCACTTGAGACAGAAGTTTTCCTTCCTCTTGTATCTTAATGATAGCAAGTGAATCTCAAAGGTTTCAGTTATTTGTAGCATACAACTACAAAATAAAAGAAATTCAAACAAATTAGAACTTCATTGCTTAGACTGTGACAACCAAAAGTGCTGCACTGCAAGTCTTCAATCTTCTGCTCTTAGGCATGGGGCTCAATACTGCAGGCTCCCTCACTCCACTAATGTGTCTCAGTCACATTATACACACAAAACTTCTGTGTTTACGTACTAGGTATCTTTCTACATTTAGCAAATCTGAACTTCTGCTGAAAGGGCTGGTTGTGTCAACAGTTCTGCAGTGCAAACATACAAAATAATACAATTCCAGTACAAAAAAACCCAAACACTTGAGACTGACATTATAAAAACAAGGATACCCATAATCCCCATCTGTGGCAACTCACGGGCCTTCCCAATCCAGCCTCAGCTGTATTATTCTGGCAGCAGTAAGAGCTGGCAATGCAAATCATTAAGTATCAATACATACACATGTATCTTCTGTAATATTACCTTGACTTTATAAATTAAAAGAAGCAGGTTTAGTTCTGGCATCTTCCCAGATCAGTTAGATCCACTTAGCAATAAAAATCAAGACTTTCTGAACTCCAACAAGACATCCAAAAAAGAAAATCCATAGCATGCTTGAAAATATTAGCAAAAAATAGGAAGAATGCAGACAAGTTCAACTCAAAGCTGAATTTTTAACAGCTATCAAGCAATTTAAACATTAAGTATGTGTGTTTTGATTTAAAAATATCCAGCAAACCTACCATTAATTCTTTTCATAGACCACATTCATGCAGTTACTATAGCTACACAGAAAATGAATTTTAAGGTATTTGTTTATCAAATACGATACAGTAAGTCAATAAAGCTAACGAGGGTTCTTCTTAAATACAAATGAATGCTAAGAAAAACCCTCAGGCAGCAGAGGCAATTGTTCCGCATTTCCCTGTGATCTATGGAGTTCTAAAGCACAGTCACTGAAAGTTACTATTAGTTTCTCTCACATAAGCAAAGGACTAATTAGAGCTGTCTCCAATTTAGTATTAAAAAAACAAAGGTAGGCTGAGAGGTAAAACTGCAACTATGAAAAAACCCTTATTATTAAGTTTAAAGGCCATTTTGGATACGCCTACATGGAAGTTTTATGGGGTTTCTTGAGACCAACGTTCTTCCCTCAACTCTCCCCATCCCTTTACTGTTACATGAAAGTCTCACAGCAATGATTACATAACCTGAAAAAACCCCTCTGAATCTCTAGTTATTAGAATTGCACTTGTACCAAATAAAAGCCACATGTAAACAACTACTTGATTTTTTTGGTTGATGGTGATCCTTCAACTTTAAAGGTCTCTGGAAAGAAGGAAATTACAATATGGAACACAGATAACTTAGTCTCATTTCCTTTCTATGAAAAAAAAGTCAAGTTTAAAGTGCATAATTTAACAGCACAGCAGAAGTATACATTCATCAAAAATGTATTCATATAATAAAACATTTCTATTCAAACTTCTTGGCCAAACCAGTTTCTAATGCTCTGTTTAAAAGACCAAAAGAAAGTATATGATGCAAAGGGAATCAACTGACAGTATGACAAGCTTCCATTACAAGGCTATGACTTTTTGTTTTGGCACCAGCAGCATGAAACATTTGGTAAGTGAGGAAAAAAATTATCTTCCGAGACCAATAATACATTCCTAAGACACAGAGCCACACACACCTGTTGCCATGTGGCTTTTTGCAAAAGCCACACTGCTTGCTGGGCACCCAAATATGCTTGCTTTCACTAGCAGAGGTATGTTCCAAGCCTTCCCTTTTAACAGTTGAAATATTATCCGGAATAAACAATGGAGGCTCATCAAGTGAAAGACTTTTACTACTTCTTCTCTGGCGAGGCTGGAGAGTCTTATCATTTCTTTTTGATTTGTTTTTTTCTTTATCATCCTCTTTCGTATGTTCTACACCAGGGGAATCTTTTGTCTCTATGTCTTCCTTTGTGGAGCTGTTTGTTTTCAGCCCAGTTGCAAGCTGGTGTTTCTGCCCATGGACTTGCTTCTGACCAAGACTTGAAACATGCCCTGACAAAGAATGCACAGAATGGTGGGTATCCTTAGAACAGCTTTGATGAGTAGGAGATTTCTCACTTGTTCTTTGAACTGATGTCTTTTGCGCTTGCCCAGAAGACTGAGCTCGGGGTATTTTCTTCAGCATTGCATTAGTCTGCTTTTTTATTGTTACCCCTGAAACACAGCTCTTTGTTTTCAAACCCAGATCAGATTGTTTCTTCCTAATTTTAACTGGGTTGTTGGGATGCTGATTACTCTCCTGCTCATCAGCATTTCGCTTCAGACTTGCTGAAGATGGACTGTGTCCCGAAACAGTAGTTCCAGTTCTCGTTCTTGAACGCGTCACTTCTTGTTGCACTGTACTCGACTTCTGTCGAGCACCTGAACACAGATCTTGTTTATCCTGTATTACAGATTTACTATGCCGGGGCCTAATGTTCTTTTCACATTTTGTTGAAATGCTAATTTGTTTCTCATCATCCTGAAATTTTAATGCCTCTGAGCCTTCTACTTTAGTACTGCTGATCTGCTGCTGTACATTTTGGCTTGTTTGGTCCAGAACAGTGCTTTCTAAAATGCTATTTTCTGGGTCAGCAGAAGTCAACTCTTTGCTCTTCAAGTCTTTATTATCAAACTCTGTACTGTCCAATAGTTTCTCAGATGGAGTTACAGATTTTTCCACTCCCTTGTCATCATCACCAGCTTCTGTTCTACATTCCTTTACAGATAATGTATTTTCATCAAGAACTTGCATATTGTGGAAACCTAAACTACCATCAATCCCCTCTTTTACAGGGCTGGACAAATCCGAAAAGGACCCACAAATTTCATTTGGATTGACACAAGCACTACACGGATCATTAGCTTTTCCAGTTACTTCAATTTCATCATGCTCCTCTGTTTTCTTCTCTGATTCCTCTGCTTTATTATCATCAGTCTTTTCTTCTGAAGAATTTCCCAAGTCCATTGAATCAATCAAATCATTTGATTCATTTTTAACTGGAGTCATTTCAGTATCTGCAGATACTGAACAAACTGACTCAGCATTCCCAGGTTCAGTTTTTGTTGCAACCTCTGCTATTTCCTTTGTTTCTCCAGAAGGAGAAGAGGCTCCTGTTAAATCAGCACAGTTTAACTCTTGGGATGTTTCCTCAACTTTTCCCTGCTCAGAGGTTTCAGACTTCCCTTCATTCATACCTTCAGGAGCAGGCAGACATTTTGTATTGCTTTGGGATGCTGTTACTGCTGCTGTTCCTTCTGTCTGTCCTGATAGTCTTGTACTACGCCTAAGCTCTTTAGGCTGCTCTACTTTCGAGGGTGCAGCAACATCTGTCTCTTTAACTGGACTTCTCTCTTGTTTCTGTCCATTTTTTGGAGCAGATCCACTTTTTACAGATGATTTCTTGGTATTAACAGGAGGAGCAACATTTGAACGCTTGGCCAGCGTGCTCTGTCGGAGACTCCGCACAGGTTCTAGGAAGGCAAAAACAAAGTGTCAGCTACTCTGCTTCCTTCTCTTTGCAAGCTGATTTGCCCTGACTTTAAAACTTTAAAAACTTTAAAACTTAGCTGTTTACTAAACTTAAAAAAACTCCACAGTACTTGCATTTCAATTTTACACTGACATAGTTTGGATGTAAAATCTCGTTATTCTAAAGGCTATGGAAGTTCTGAGTAGTACATGTAAAACAAGAGATGATAAAAAGACAATTCAAACCAACTCTACTTTTCTACCACTCAATCTTTTCCACCTCAAAAAAAATTGCACAAGCTCTGTTGTGATTGTAACTATGAAGTTTAAACAGCTTTTAAAGAACAGTCTATGAATCTGAGCTCCAGTCACATTCTCACCTGATGACATCTCTTATATGTTCTAAACAAGAAATCATTTTAGAGACTTCCTAAAAAGCATATTCACCAGTTTTGCACCACAGGCTCTTATTTAAATTTTGATCTCCATATTAAGAAATATTATCTTTTTTACTCAACCTCTTCTATAGGAGAAAAAAAGCAGAGCAGTAAATAACTCCAGCAGCTCAACAAGTTAGAAAAGCCCTAACTATAACCAATTAGCTACCACAAAGAATTTAAATATTTTATTATTATGTACGTTGAGATTTTTTGAGAAAAGTCTTTATGACTGCAATCACTATGACAGAATTTAGAGCAAAGAGAAAAAATCCAAATAAAAATAAATAGAATGAAAATTTTAATTGGAAATAGAGACATGCTAACCTAATATTCCAATGTTGATTTGCAACTCTACCATGCTTTTGTTGGTGAGAAACCACAGTGCTAATCTGATGCAGGTAAAAGCATCAAAATCTCAAAAATTAGTTTAAGGACCACGAGGCATAAGGAAGACCTTAAGTATTTATTGAGAGGAATACTAATTGAGTCATACCCTATGGATGCCAAATTCTATCTGCAGCCTATGAAAGTGTCAGTATTTGAACTCACAGAACGAAAACAGCAAAGCTTTACTTTAAATTTATAAATTCTGTGGGGTGGGATTGTAAAGACTTAATTTACTTCAAGTGTGCAGACACAATCTATGATTACCTTGTGCCATTAAACGTGGTGATTTCCTTGGTGACGTGACTGATGTTTCTTCAGCACGGCTCCTCAAATTCCTGTGAGGTAAAACAAGCTCATCATCATCAAGGGTGTCATTACCACTCTCTTTAACTCCTTCTTCATCCATAGTATCATCAAGACCAATAACTGAAAAAAACAAACAAGAAAGAGCCTAAAACTCAAAATGATCAAAAATGTTGCAGTTGTAATGCTGAGCAAAACAGGGGAAGAAAAACGACAAAATAAATTAATTGGACATCTAAAAACAAACAAAAGGGGGGGAAAAAGAAGAAATGCAGGACAGAAAATTCCCATGTGAGGCAGTTTCACTGTAGAAGCAGCTATCACCCAAAGCTTAAAAATTCTGTAGATAGTCCTTATAGCTTTTTTGTGGACTCACATTTTTTGTTTTATTTTTGCCACAGGAAGGTCCCCAGTCTTAGAGGATCAGCTGTCCCTCACTGTCCCTTCCCACCTAAGAAAAAGTGAAGAAAGGTAAACAGCAGAAAGAGCTGATCCAGAAGTGCATAGAGTTTAAAATCACAATTTTAAAGCTCCTAAGTCCCAATCACATCACATATCTGCATGTGCACTGAATCTTGAGAAGGATCACAGAGGTTGCTCCTAAAAACAGGTTTCTTAAGAGGCATTCAGGCCACTGTAGAAGCCATTTTGCTCCTTTGCTCTGAGTTTGGTTCTGCAATGGTAACCTCTCCTATCATATGTGTGATTAATGAATGCTGGTTCCCGTGAGATGTGAAATTTGTGAGATCAACCCAAACACCTTAGGGATTCCACAAAACGTTAGGAGGGTCTGACAAATACAACACAGACTCTAAACAAGCAAGTATGCCTGTTTCTCACTATTTAGACACCTACCCAGAAGCATTTTTAAGACAAACTCACATGAAACATATATCTAAAAATTTGTAACAGTTGCTTACTTGAAACTGGTATAAATTAAAACATCTATCACAGAAGTCAAAATAAGCAAGAAATTAGTCTAAAAATTCTAAGGTTTCATTTCTCTCAGAAAATCTGTCAACTCCTGCTCCTTTTCAAGACTAATGTTACTGCAACTTAAAAAAACAATGCTCTTGTGAAGGCACTAAATACTTTGAAAGTAACAAAAATTGGAAGCTGCAAAACATTGCTAAAGCCAAAAGTGATGAATAACCAACCTTATCAAGACTGTAATTCAAAATACAACCACCTGCCATGAAGAATTAAAAAAATAAAGCAACCAATCAACCTGTCAAAAGTTAAAATATTAGGAAGTTTTTTTAATGGCCTCTTAAGGAAGCCTGACCTTGACATCACGCAATTGGCACTCTGGACCTCTGAAATTAGATGGCTGCCAGGAGCTGAAAGCTGAGTTTCTTAAGCTGACAATTTATCATCATACATTTTATTTTAACCATGATTTTTAGTTACTAAACTTAGTTACTAAACATGATTTTTAGTTCCTTGTACACACCAGTTACAAGGAAAAGCGTGTCTGCAGAAATTACTGGCAGCTTCTGCTTTGCAGTCCAGGGCCACCTTTACGTGTGTGCGTGTGTACAAACACACACCGACACCACACACCAGCTGCAGGGGACTGATAATGTGGGGCTCACTCCACTCAGCAGTGTTGGTTAATCACTTATTTGATATAAGCTACACACCGGGAAGAAGGACACGCTGCCAAAAAGATGACATTTTAACTGCCCTATTAAGACTTTATTTCCCCTGAGTATCTCATACTGGCTATTGCCCAAGATGGGAAATGAACAAGACGGACCCGCATTCTAACTCCAGCTGCTTATTCTCATGTTCCCAATTACTATTTCCCCCAACAGCTCTGCACTTTGGTATTAGTGTTCTCAAAATGTTCCTACAAAACATGAAACTGGTTTTCAGGAACAGATTGTGACAAAGGTGACTCCTTTCAGATCCACTTCTGTTTCTTCTGTGCAGAAATAAATTACTAAGCTATTGAAGGCAACATGAAAAATAAAAACTACTCAGCTTCTGCAACAGCTCTGCAGCGTATTTTGGGGCTAACATTGGAGGCTCAGGTGTTACAGTGCTCTTGCTCAAGTTATTGGATCTATACACCTTCCTTCATTAACAACAAAAGGCACATTCAGTCCACTATTGACAGACAGTTTGCAATATCAGAATTAAAGTTTCATACTTACAAGACTCTGTGCTGTAGCTTTAATTTTACAGAGGAATTTGAAGCACAGAATCTTGCTAATTTCAAACCACCTGAGCTACAACTCAGCTAGTACAGACAGCCTCATGAGGCCCCCAGGTGAGGAACACTCCGCACAGACCCTGCTGGGAAGAGAAAAAGGGACAGAGAACAGTAATAGATACAGAGGGGACTGGGAAAGTAAATTATGAAAGAGAAGTGGAAGTAGAGAAACAGCACTGGGAAAAGTAAACAAACAAAAGCAAAACCAGAAAGAACTAAAAAATAAAATAAAAAATAGGCTCTATCTGAGTAATAAACATCAAAATATTATCTCAGTAATAAATACAGAAATTAGAAAAATAAAAAATAAAAGAAAGGAAAAATAAAGAAAAAACATATACATATCTGAATAGGAAAAGTTGTAAACTAGTGTACAACTGAACAGACTGTAAATAAGAAAAATACGAGTCACATTCAACATATTCATACTGGAAAAGGCCTCACTGACCTTCAAATTATTATTTTGAGTCTATCCATGTAAAGTATCTAAATTTCCAAACTATTGTGCTGTACCTACTGACTCTGTTGAATGTGTTATACAATAACAGAATAACATACAGTGAGAATTGTTTAGTTGTAAATTTAAAGCAATATTTTCTATGTGCTAAAACAAAAGCATGACCATTTTTTAATTTTTAGTCATGTAAAACTGAGGGAAAACAAGCCTTACTTTCTGGTGAAAAAGGAGGTAAGGAGAGGAAAACACCTCGAAAAACATGCTCAAAACCACTGACATTTACAAATCTTTATTTTTATTCATATAAATCTACCTTTAATTATTTGCACCCACAACTAAGACAAAATTATTCAAGTTTTTGACACACTGATCAAGGTAAATCTCAAGTGTAGAAATAAACTTGTATTTCAGACGTTAGCCCTGGATTTCTTTAGCTTAGGTAACCACACAGAACAGAACACCACTGTTGTTCCTACTTTGCGCTGTTGTCAAATGCTGTGTCCAGATGAATCCTGCTAATGGCAGGAATGTGCAAGTCCACAGCAGGTTGCATATAAGCATCACAAATTCATGAAAATTGTTGAACAGTTTTAAATTTCTACTCCATTATATGTGAATAACAACATAAAAATCTAAATTACGCTTCAAGGATCTAAAGCAGTAACTAACACACATCTAGGTAAGCCTACAGAAGAGCTAATAAACTCCAGCAGAGAAATGAAACATACATAGATACTGACAAAATAACACTAAGTTTCAAGACCGTAAATGAAGATGGTGTCTTTCATATGAAAATCTTTTTACTATTGACATTTGTGCTGCGTATGTTCAAGAAACAGAATTAAAAATATTCTTTGTTAGAAAAAATAGATTTTTAAGAGAACTTATGTCATGGTTTCAGCCAGGTGGGGCCTAAATTTGGGTTTTAAAGTTTGGACTAGGCCTGAAAATTGTCAGGTGA
>JAWWEV010000115.1:90087848-90202177 GCA_035583235.1 Hafferia zeledoni
GCAGTGCAGGTGGCCATGGGGCCATGAGGGGCAGTGCAGGTGGTCGGTGTGGGGCCCTGGTGGGCAGTGCAGGTGGTCGGTGTGGGGCCATGAGGGGCAGTGCAGGTGGCCATGGGGCCATGAGGGGCAGTGCAGGTGGTCGGTGTGGGGCCCTGGTGGGCAGTGCAGGTGGTCGGTGTGGGGCCATGAGGGGCAGTGCAGGTGGCCATGGGGCCATGAGGGGCAGTGCAGGTGGTCGGTGTGGGGCCCTGGTGGGCAGTGCAGGTGGTCGGTGTGGGGCCATGAGGGGCAGTGCAGGTGGCCATGGGGCCATGAGGGGCAGTGCAGGTGGTCGGTGTGGGGCCCTGGTGGGCAGTGCAGGTGGTTGGTGTGGGGCCATGAGGGGCAGTGCAGGTGGCCATGGGGCCATGAGGGGCTGAGCTTGGCACGGGCAGGCCAGCCCAGCACGGTGGGGGCTGTGGGCACTCTGGTGGGTGGGGGACAGTAACGTGGGCTGGGACTGGTTTGGGGAAGAAGAGTCTCTGCTGTGAACACAATGATCTTGTGCAGTTTGCACATAATGCCCGTGTGCAGCACAAAGTGAGGGGCTGGCACACTGCCCACTGCAGGGCACCAGCACAGGGAGCCAGCACTGCTCTGGGGTTGCATTTTGCACCTCCTGCAGAAGCAGTTTGTGAACCTCAGGGGCTTGAGTTGGGATGTAAACTGAAAGTCCTCCTGTGTAATTCCAGTGTTTTTTCTAACAACTGTGGATTCTTCTGCTGTGAGCAGCCATCTCTGGGGACCAGCTGAAGTCAGCAGAGCCACCCCGTGTTGCTGCCAGAGATTGATGAATTGCTCCAGTGAATGGAGACCTGTTTGTTTTTCACCAACACACCGTGGCAGGAAGGGTGCTGGTGCCACTTAAACCAGTGCTAGGGACATACTGGTTGTTCCTGACACATCCACAGGAATGTTTGCCTGCACAGTGCTCGTACAGGTCTTGCTGAGGGCTCAAGTCTCGTGGGCTGATCTTTTCAAGTGATGTGGTTTAGGAAGGGGAATAGTGGCTGCTTGGCATCTTCACATGAGTCTGGATGCCTCCTTTGGGCCTGGGTGGTCTTTGCACAGTAATAGTGCCATAGCAGTTTCAGGTGGCTCTGCCTAAACCAGGCATTTTTGGTAAACTTGAATTTAAAACATTAGGATTTGTTTCCACTGCATTTATGTCTGAAGCCTTAAACCTTCACAGTAGAAGTTAACTCATAAAATGTGTGTGGGGACTCCTGAGGTGGTGAATTCCCTGCCTCAGACTCTTGCACATTCTCACAGGGCTTTGACAAAGAAAAACAGTGAAAATCTACAATGCTCACACATTTCCAGGCTGGGTATGTGCTTGCACTGGGGTACTGGCATTGTAGAATCTCTTAATGAGATGGCAGCTAATTAAACATGCCGTAACTGTTTCAAGAATAGAAGAGTGTTTCAAGAATAGTTTCAACATGAAGAGTGGCTGGTTCAGTGTCTGCAGCAGCTCATAACTGGGTAAACAAAGAGGGGAAATTAAAAATGAGCACTCGGCTTTAGTTTGTAGGTCTCTTGCAAGCAAAATGAGTGGGAACTTTTTGAGGTGCCTTATCGTTGCTTATGGAAAGGTCGTTTGGGAATTTGATTTAAAGCAGAAACAGTGAAAGGGAGGAGAGCTGGGAACAGTTCCTTGGCTTGGGAGTGTCCGTCAGATCTTGGTGTGAACACCTTTCCCTCTGTGACCTGAACCAAAGCACACCTGGTGCCTTGAGGAGCAGTTGTCTTACAGAGGCATCAGCGTCCCCCCTGCGCTCTGCTCTGCAAGGTCAGCTGGGATATGGGACAGGTTTTCTGTATCTAAAAAGCAAGAAAGCTCCTGCATTGTGAGCCCTTTGGGAGTGACTTGGTGCCAAGAATTTCCTTGGGACGGTGGTATGCAGATATCATTAATACAGCTGAATACAGAATATGGTTTTTGTTATTGACTGAAAAGCTTCAGAATTAGTTTGCATCATCCAGTCTGTAGGATTTCAGTCTCATTTAAATGTGAAATGCTGTTACCTAGTCTGGTGCCTGACTGTGCCCAAGTAGGGCCCTGAATAACTTGTTCTTAATGCATCCAGCGTTGGCGTAAAATACACACGTTACTGAGGTCTGTGGAATGTCTAAAAATGAACCACTATGCTTTTTTTAAGCATACAGAATGAAATGAGCTGCAAATGCCTTTGAAGTTTGATTCTTAGTGTTTTTACTCAGATTTTGAAGTGAATTTTGAAGCTCAGAACGCATGTCTTGGCAGGATGATGGTTTTATCTGAGATATTATTAATGGTGAAAGCAGCAAGCTGAGCACACAGTGCTTGCTGGATTCACCATTGAAGTGGATCTTGGTGCCCATGAAGGTGAGGTGATGCTGAAGGTTGAATATTCTTGTGGCCATTAATAAGTTAACATTAAAACATTAGCCTTTTTTGTATGAGGAGCAGAAAAGGCCTTGCTGCTGTGCAAGTGCTGGTCAGCAATAACAAAATCATCTCTATATTATCTACACTACTTTCAGTGGAAGTCCAAAGCACAGCCCTGTACCACCTACTGTGGAAAGAATTAACTGTACCCCAGCCCAAACCAGGACATTTTCTATTGTTTTTTCCGTACCGTTTGTGTCATGCTCAGGTTCAACACTCTCCAGTACAGCCTTGCAACCACCAACACTCCTTATCCAACCATTGTTGGATACAATGCACAGGTGTCATTCCTGCAGTCTATGGACCACCCTTGTAAAATGTCCATAAACTGCCCACAAGTGTCTTTGGGGAATTTTAGTCCATGATTTTGGGCTCTGTCATCGTGGTCTCCCAGGGTAGGAGAGGTGCTGTGGAGAATGGAGCTGTGGGGCACCAGAGCCAGCTCAGGCTGGTCCTGCAGCCTCCCCTCACCGTGGTCTTCACCACAGGCCACAGGGAATCTCACACCCTGCCCTGCCTCCAGCATGGCATCCCACCCAGGCACACAGTCCTCCTTGATCTGCTGCAATGTGAGTCCCTCTCATGGGGCCCTTCCACAGGGTCAGTCCTTTGGGAGCAGCCTGGTTCAGTGCAGGTTCTGTGTGGTCTCAGGTCCTACCAGCAAACATCCTCCAGCCTGGGCTCCTCTCCAGGGGCCAAAGGTCCTGTCAGGAGCCTGTTCCAACATGGTCTTCCCATGGGGTCATGGCCTCCTTTGGGCACCCACCTGCTCTGGCAGTGGGGGGCTCCTCTGGGCTCCTCTATGGGCTCCTCTCTGCTCCCCTGCAGTCTCATCACAGGTGACAGTCCCTTCCACTGGAGCTCACACTGGATCTCCAGCGTGCCTGGTGTGGCAGTGCTGCCCTGGGCACCTGCCAGTGCAGCCCTGTGACTGTGGCTGTTATCAGGTGTTCCAGGCACGGCAGGGAGGGGATAAGAGCAATGTGGCAGCAGCAAGAGCAGGAAGTGGCCACTGCTGGGCAATGGCCTCTAATACAGAGTCAGACAGGAGAGCCCATGGTGGTCACAGCAGGAGCTGCACAGCAGGAACAGCTATCCATTCCATCTAGCACATGCCGGTCAAATCTGTCCTTATCCTGAACCTTTCCAGACCCACACTGGGTGCCAAAAAGTGCTATTGTGGTTTAACCCCAGCATCTGAGCCTCACAAAGCTGCTCACTCAACCTGCCTCCTGAACAGGAAAAGTGAGAGAACTTAGGGGTTCAGGTAAAGACAGTTTAACAGGTAAAGGAAAAGCCACTAATATTTCTTTAAACCATCAGAATGACAATTTCTCAGACTGAATAGGGTTTCCACTACCTGGTGTGTAAGTTAGAAAAGTACTGGGTTACCATCCATCTTTGGGAGTGACAAACTGTACTTGGGGATCTTGGGTGTTTTTGCTGACTGTAAATCTCGTCTTGTACCTGGTGGGCTTCAGCATGAGCTTGGATTACCAATATAATGTCTTTCTGGGCAGAGCCCTCATGGATGTGATCTTAACTCAGAGGCCCAAGTCAAGCTGAGCTGCTCCCTGACATTACAGTGTGTCTGTTCGGTTCCTGCTTGGCCCCAGAAGCTCAGTATGGGCTGAGGGTTTTGCAGTTAGAAAAAAACTATTACATGCCTAATGTACCTCTTCATCTGCTCTGTGTTACTTGATGTGGATATTTTCAGCTTCGACAATAATTATCGGACTTCCGTAGCTCCTGGAACAATCAGTAATAGGTTTTTTATAAGAGCTCAATGGGGTCTTTCCACTTCTCTGCAGGGTTTGCAAATCAAAGCACTGGCTCTCTGGTAAGTGGTGCACTCACAGAACGTGTCAGACTTTCTCCAGTCGCTCATCCATAAAGTCTTATTTAACAAATACTTTTTTTTTGTTAGCTTGCCTTTCCATAAGGACTAGATGGTATCTATAAATTACATTTTGAAGCTGTGGGATAAAATATTTTTATGCAGATGGTGATTTGATATTAAGAGCCCAGGATTTGAGAAAGGTACAAAATCTTAAGATTTGACAGCATGTTTGGAGTGTCCTGTGGGAGCAGCTGGCTCTGGACAGCTCTGCTCCTCAGCATCTCCCAGGAGCTGAGTGAGTGGGGAACACTGTAAAATGAATACAGGACAGAATCGTGCAGGAAATGTGTTACCCTAAAATCTAATTCTCATCTGCTTTTAGGAAGTGACCTGAGTACATCAAGTGGTTTTATCCTGATGGGCAACTGGGCACTGCTCTGTCAGATGGAGCTTCTCCCGGGTGGGTGGGCAGGCATCTGTGCCTGCTGGAGTCAGGGTGGGAGCAGGGCTGGGGTCTGGACTCAGAGCTTCAATCCCGGTGCACATTCTCCAGGGCAAAGGGCAGCAAGAACACTGATGTGAGTAACGGCGGTGTATGAGCTGCCTGGGGCTCTCAGCACTGTGCTAAGTGGGCAATGTGGGTGGAAGAGCAATGGGTTCCCAGGGAGGGACAGTTCTGACACCCACATGGTGAGCACTGCACCCACCCAGCAGGCAGAGGGGACTGGGAGCACAGGCACAGCCCAGGAAAGGTGCTCTGCAGGGTGCCACGCAGGGTGGGTGTTCTGGGGGGCCGAGGAAAGGCTGCCTGTCCTTCTCACGGAACTGCTCAAGTGCCTTAACTTGGAGGGTGCAGTGGACTTCATTTTTTAAATAATCACACTGCAAAATGTTTGAAATGAATGAAGAACAAAGTCCCAGACTCAAGTTTAACTGGACAGGCATTGACAAAGCTGTGTGATAGTGCTGTGAAGGTGGAGAAGCAGATCCCACTGTCATGTGTGGTGTTCGCTTTAATTTTCCTCTTTGTGTCCTCCCCTCTTCAGAGCTGCTTTGCCTGACCTGGAGAGTGGTGCCCATCAGGGCTGTTGGGGTTTTGTGGCTCGAGGACATGGACACTTCAGACCGTGCCAGATGAGTCTGAAGTATGTTAATTTAAAATGGCATGAGTTATAAATACTTCCTATTTTGAGGAGGTTTATCACAGATAGGGCTTAAAAGAGGCTTAGAAGACAGTAAGAGACTGGAAAAATTTTCTTGTGAAATGAGTGTTCAGGACTTTTGGTGTGGGTTAAAGCTTGGTTCAGCATAGAAATAGAGGTTGTTACTCCCCCAGTTTGCAAAGCTGATCCCCTCTGCTCATATGTGCTTGGTGCTGGTACTGACAGTTCTGTGGGACATGTTCAAATGAACTTCCCTGACCAGGGTTGTTCTTCAGGACTGAGCCTGTTCTAAGTCTGTGACAATGTGCTCCATGGTGTTGGCCATATTAATTGTAAAAAGCCTTGAGTGTTTTTTTTAATGAATAGTGGGTTTGGTGTGTGTTGTGTAATTCCAGAGAGGTGGGTTTCCCAGCAGGACTGCAGCCCTTGATTTTCCCCACGTTAACTCTTTCAGACGTGGCTGTGTGCTGCTGATAGCCACGGCCCTGGCTGGGACCCTTATCAGCAGCTTTCACTGCCAGGGCTGTCAGTGCAGGAACAGACTCTGTCAGGGCAGGGCTAGGGGAGAAATGAGACCCCTGGGACTGTGGGTGGGAGGGGGATGTGGAGGGTGAGCATTCCCACCTGCCCTGGAGGGAGCCAGAGGTCCTCTCCAGACAGAGATCTGAGTGTCCGGGAGGGCAGGGACACCCCTGGCCACCAACACCCCGACACCAGACTGCAGGTGAGGGACTGACTCCTGTATGGGTGACGTGGATACAGACTCCAGACCTTGAGGCCTGGGTTACTGCCACCTGGGATTCAGAGGTGCAGTTCAGGATCCTGTTTGGCACAGTAGATGCACATCCTCACCGTGTGAGATGTGCTGTTGGATGTTCTGCACTCGCGTGTCTCTGGGACAGGCCTGGCCCTGACTGTGCCCTGTGTGTGTGTGTGTCAGCTATTAGGTGGGATCCAGGGAGAATGCCCTGGAAGTGAGGAAGTGCTTGCAGGGTCAGGGGTCCAGCCGTGTCTCGCTCTTCTGCTGCCACGGGCTGCACAGGAGCTTCTTACCTGGAGGGTGGACTTCAAGAGAAACCAGAGAACAAACATTATAACAGGTTTCTTTCTTCATGGCTTTATAGAAAGTTTGTCAGGAATAACACTAGAGGTAAAGATGCTATGGAAATCTGCGAATCTCCATTTTCCCCAGTGAGAAAAGCTGGAAAATGAGGCCAGGAATCAAAGCAGTTGATTCAGTGTTTACTCTAATGCATTTTTGTGTTATAGGTGTCATGAGCACAATCTGAGGAGGTACAGCCTGAAGGAGCTGCAGCTGTGCTGGGCCACCTGAGGGGTGGCCATGGGACAGCCCTGTGATTGTGCACCCAATTCTCGACTCTGAGCTTCAGCCTCCCAGGAACAGCATCTTCCAGGAGTCCTGTGGGTGTGTGGTTTTACCTGAGGGATACAGTAAATCTCACAGTTTTCTCCTTGTATTTACAGTGCGTCTGGTGCGAGTGTTGTTGCCATTGACAACAAAATAGAACAGGCAATGGTAAGTAAAATAAAGTTGTTGTTTCTAATAGGATTAATGTGGTTCATCACTGAGCCTACGTTTCCAGCTGTGTTTTGTTTCTGTGTACTGTGACATCCCTTCAGGTGAGTCAGTCTGAGACCATCGTTTGAAAACAGGATTTTCTGTATCTATCCTTGAGTGACCACAAACCATGATGGTCTTTACTGTTGGCCCAGAAATGTTGTTCAGTGAATTTTCTTACAAATTGATGTGAGGAAGCTGATTAAACTTAAAGGGTGCTGAGAATAAATAGTGCCTTTCAGTCTGTTACTTTAGCCAAGTTCATCACTAGTTTTTCTGAAGGGAAAGATGTGCCATCATTAACATACTGCCCAGCTTCCCTTACAGCTGTTGGATTTTTGCCACAGCTGATGTAAAAGCTTTCTTCAGTCTTGGTTCTCGTACACCTCAGTGTGTGGGCCTGTGTACTACAGACCCTGACACCCAGGTCACAGCATCAGAGCTGGTGCTTTCTTTCTGAGGAGCTGGGATGTGATTCTGGTCCTTGTGTTCCATATAACTGAGGTGCTGGAGTGCTGGAGACAAAGCTTTTGATGTCAGGGCCACTTCAAGGGAACAAAAGGGCTGGGTTGTTTGTGCTTGAAGGCTGATGTATTGTTATATTTTTAGTGATGAGTGCTTTGGTTTTGCAGGCTCACTGCAGTGAAAGCAGTGACTCCTGGGGCTGGGGTGGAGGAAGCTGTTCTTGCCCTTGGTGTGACTGTCCGCTTGTTCTCTGCAGGATCTGGTGAAAAGCCATTTGATGTATGCAGTGAGAGAAGAAGTGGAAGTCCTGAAGGAACAAATAAAAGAATTGGTAGAAAGAAACTCTTTACTTGAACGCGAGAACGCGCTGTTGAAGTCGCTGTCCAACACGGAGCAGCTGTCGCAGCTCTCCAGCCAGCAGGGCCCCCCCGGCAGCGGCAGCGGCAGCGCTGCCCCCGCGCAGCCCCCGCAGCCCAACGTGTCCTCGGCGTGAGCGCTCTGTGTTTGGCCTTTGCAGTATTAGACAATCACCCTCCGGGCGGTGCCCCGCGGGGCAGCCCCTGGGCCGGACCCCCTGCCCGGGCTGCGGGAGGGAGGGAGGAGGGAAGGAGGGAGGGCTGTCAGAGCTCTGCCGGCTCTCCGAGGTCCTGTCACCCCGCGTTGCTTTCAGCCTTGCTGTCTGGTAAGGAGCAACAATTCCTCTTCTAGCCACTGTTCTTTTCATATAAGTAACATTTGCCTACGTTAGTTTCATTTATTTGTTTTATTTATTACAGGGCTGCTATTTTCATAACGTACATGAACAATGTCACAGAACTTTTTAATTTTTTTTTTTTAATAAATGTCTGTATGGGTAAATGATAGATGGGATTGCGTTAATAGATGCAATGTCTAGGCAATAATTGAACAAAGAACCCTGGCATATTTCTAACACTAATGGCAATTGACCTTTGGTATTTATTTACGGTAGTAGAGATCCAGCTTGAATGTAAATTTTGTATAGAGTGTAAGTATGAAGACCATAGTGCATCTGTACAGGTAGTCACCAGTCCTTGTGATATAATAAATAAGTGACGGGCTATTTTGATGAAGAAAACTTTGCTCATTTCTGTTTCTACTTTCTAATAGAGAGAAAAGGCCATGATTCCTCTGCTTTTTGACATTTCGTTTTTGGTTTGTTTTTTGGGTGGGAATAAAAAGCTGTGAAATTGTTCAACCTACTTTGTAACCAAAGAAGCAAAGCTGTGTAATTTAGGTTTGGTTGTTTGTTTTTTTTTTTAATTTTTATTTTATAATGCACATTCTCTATGTATTTTTATTTAGTGTTTTCTCATTCACGACTTTCTTTGCTGTCTCGCATGATCTGCATGACCTGTAATCTTTGAACCACTTTCGTACCTCATGTTTTTATCCAGCACTCTTAGTGTAATATGTACTAGTCTGTGAACAATGTCAATAAAGAGAAAGAACAGCTGGTGTTGGTGGAGCTGAGCTAGTGTGCTAGGCACTAGTTGTTAAAACAAATAAATGAAGTGAGCCATCTTTTGTTCATTTAAAATGGTGTTTTGAATTTCGTATGCAGAAAACGTTTTGTTACATTGCAGATTTTAATGTATTTAATAAATGCAACATGCAGATTAAGTGCAGTGTATACTGAGTATTTAAATTAAAAATGTACATTTCATAAATACAGTTTCAGGAAAGACCATTTGTGTAAACTAACACAGAGTGTCAATCTGATGTACAAATACATATATATTTTAACACATTTTCTGAAATTAAACTGCAGTTTTGTTGAAGTTTTTGGCTGTAGATGTTGTTGCAAAGTAACTAAATTCAGTAGCACTTTTTCCTGAAGAAAATGGAGAAAGGCCGTATCAGAGAGGCAGTAACAGACCAGTGCCAGGGTTACCACTGCTACTTTTGCAACAGGCTGGTGCCTTCTCAGGGAAGCATCATCTGTTGCTGTCAGTGGCTCTCTGGGGTTTGGGTTTGCACTGATAGCTGTGAATTAACATCTGGGCCTGCTGTGTCACTGCTGGCACTGTTTGCTTCGGTACCTGAGCCCTGTGTCTGTCTAACTCTGCTCAGGTTTGTGTCTAAGGGAAACCAGAAGCATCACTGAAAGCTGCAAGTTTTGGTGCCTTCAGATCTCAAAGAAGTGTCCATGTCCTGGAACCTGTGAGGTGTCTCCCCTTCCCGGCAAGGATCAGCTGAGCAGAGCTCTGACAAGCCGTGTGTGTATTGAAACGTTCCTGCTGAGGTAACACCCAAGTGGTGTCCCCAGCAGGTGTGAGTGGGTGCTCTGTGCCCGCTGTGGGCGCTGCAGGGGGAGTCCCCAGTGCAGTGAGGGCCTCGCACGCAGAGACAAACCAAAGTGCTGCGGCGGCCCCGGGTGTTCCTCAGGCACAGTTGGGGGAGCTGTGGCTGTACAGGGAGGATGGTGCTGTTAGAAGGGACGATTTGGGGACTCCTGGGGACAGGAGTCCCTCAGGTAAGTAGCTGATTGAAACTTTTATGGGGGGCACACTGTGCCTGCCCATTTTTGAGTGAAACAGAACGTTTGAACCATGCCTGAGGTGGTTTGAGCTGTGCTGGGAGCAGAGAGAGGGGCACTGAGCTGTGGGGCACTGACTGAGCTGTGCTGGGAGCAGAGGGCACTGAGTGAGCTGTGCTGGGAGCAGAGGGCACTGACTGAGCTGTGCTGGGAGCAGAGGGCACTGACTGAGCTGTGGGGGCAGAGGGCACTGACTGAGCCGTGCTGGGAGCGGAGGGCACTGACTGAGCTGTGGGAGCAGAGGGCACTGAGTGAGCTGTGCTGGGAGCAGAGGGCACTGACTGAGCTGTGGGGGCAGAGGGCACTGAGTGAGCTGTGCTGGGAGCAGAGGGCACTGACTGAGCTGTGGGAGCAGAGGGCACTGAGTGAGCTGTGCTGGGAGCAGAGGGCACTGAGTGAGCCGTGCTGGGAGTGGAGGGCACTGACTGAGCTGTGCTGGGAGCAGACGGCACTGACTGAACTGTGGGAGCAGAGGGCACTGAGTGAGCTGTGGGAGCAGAGGGCACTGAGCCTACGGGGGGCTGTGCCCAGAGCCACAGGCGCGCCCTCCGAAAGAAAAACCTTTCTGTAAATCTCTTGAAAAGGGGATGAAACAGATTGAATTAATTACGCTGTTGGAAACCCTTTGTTTGCTTCGCTGTGCACCCTGCCAGCCGCGGGGCGGCGCTGTGGGGCTGACACTGTTGGGCGGTGGCGCCTTGGGGCTCTGTCCGAGCTCTCGGGGCCGCTGACAGGGCCGCTCCCGCTGCCGCTCCCGGTGCCGCTCAGGGGCCGCCCCCGGGCCGGTCTGTCACCGCACGCTGTACAAAGCCCGGTGTTCCCCCCGTGCCGCGGAGGAGCAGCCCCGCTCCCGGCCGTGCCCCTGGCCCGTCACAGCGCGGGTCGCGGTCCCGGCTCCGCCAACGGGCCGGGCCTGGCGGGGCTCGGGCACCTCTCGGTCGGCAGCGAACAGCGCCAGCCCCGCCGGGACACCGGAGCGGCCTCCCAGGAACGGAGACACGGTTTGAGAGAACAGCGAGCCGCAGGTGGGTGATTCCATCACCGCAGCGATCCCAGCTCCGCCCAAGGCCCGCCCGCGCTGCAGACCCGGCCCCGCATCCCCAGCGGGCACGCGTGGAACACTCACTGCCCGAGCCGGGAACAAGAACGGCATCTCGTGGGGAGAAACAAACCCAGGTGCTGCTCTCGCAGGTTCCTGAGAAAAAACAAGCGTGGTGCTGTGCAGTATTTGTACTTGGGCACGTGGAGCCAGAGCACAGCTGGGGCACGGAGCCCCTCCAGAGACCCCGGGCCCTGCCCCTGCCGAGCACAGTCCCGCACACGCCCCCTGTCCCTGCTGGGCACAGGCCCTGCCCCGCCGGGCACAGCCCCGCACACACCCCTGCCCCGCAGAGACACCTTCACCACCCCGAACCTCCCAGTCCCCACAGCCCCGCACACACCCCTGCCCCGCAGAGACACCTTCACCACCCCGAACCTCCCAGTCCCCGCGGCAGTTCCCCCTCGCACGGCTCCCGCAGCAGCAGCAGGAGCCTGTCAGACCCCCAGCCCTCTGTGGCATTCCCAGGGATTGCAGAGCCTGCGGGTGGGCAGCAGCCACGGGCTGACCCCTCTGGGGGATGGCTGGTGCCCAAGGGAAGGGAGCAGCACCAGGTGTGCCCAGAGCCCCGGGGGCCCCAGCCTGGCCCCGTGCCCGGACAGCTGAGCCTCGGGGGGGGTGCCCCGTGGCTCCCCTCGGGGAAAAGCCAATTCCCCTGTGCTTGGTGTAAAGCAGCCAAGTTTCAACAGCAGCACAGCCCCACTCTGACAACCTCAAGAGAACACAACTTGCATTTGAAAAGAACTTTATTTAAAATCAACAGTTATACAGACTTCCCCTGCCACCGCTCCCAGCACACACGTCCCAGCTCAAGGTCCCCGGTGGCCCGGGCTGGACGTGCCCGTGGCCACGTGGCTTACACCGGTCCCCAGGATTCCAGGTGGAATACAAGGCATACAAAAGGTCTGCTCCTTCACCGCTAACAAGCATTTCATTAATCTCAACAAATTTGTTTTCTATTACTTCTACTGTAATCAGACTTTGAATTTGTCTTTTGCTAAGAAAGACCCGGAAAAAGAAATCTTCCTTTAGCAACTGCGTGCACCAGCAGAGATTCCCACCACCTCTGTCCCCACACAGACAGCAACGGGCCAGCAGGAGGCAGGGCCATCAGCAGGGAAATATGATCAATAGCAGCATTTTCCATGTGATCTCAAGTTACAGTTGTCTACAGAAGAAGGAACTGTGATCATCCATAGGGAAGCAGTTAAGTACTGGATCCATTGTTAGAAGAAATCGAGTCGAAAGCAGGTTTTACCTTAAATAGGATTAAATATATATTGCAAGACACACCACACTCTGCAGGGGCTGCACAGAAAAGCAGAACCGTGGGCAGGGGGAGAGGGTCCCCCCACTGCACCGAACATTCCCACACAACATGGGCAAATTGAAAACTATCACCACTTGCTGAAAGTTGTCCAGGAAGTATTTACAGCGCAGGCCGGGCCGGCAGAGGCGCCGGCGCTCCGCAGTCCGTGGGTCCCGAGGGGAGCGGGGGCCGGGCCGGGCCGGGGGGCCCGCGGAGACCCTGCGGGCACGAACCCCATTGCGCGTGGGTCACACGGAGCGGGGCTGCCACGGCACATCCCGGCGGCACACGGAGCCGGTCCGGGGCTCACACCGGGCTGGGCCGCTGCTCACGACATGTCGCAGTTCCTGCGGACGGACCTACGTCGCGTTCCAGCTCCACGTACGAGAGACCAGGCTGGATCTTCAGCGAATAAGTGGGTCCACGATTGTAGATCAACACAACAGATTTTTATTGCTTTATACATGTGGTGCTGTTCAAGGCACTGTGGCACGGGCTAGAAAACTCGGAATGACTCGTGAAGGGACGTGGAATGCGCCAGGGCCGGCGCGGCCGCTCGGCAGTGCCAGGCCCGGCCTCACATGCCCATCCGGATGCTCTGGATGATCTGGAAGATCGCTGCAAGGCAAAGAGCGAGAGGGCAGCGCTGGGGGGCCCGGGGGGGGCAGCGATGGAGGGGCAGCGATCGGGGGGCGGCGATCGGGGGGCCCGAGGCGACAGCGGGCTCGGGCACTCACCTGATCCGCACACCACGAAGATGAACAGCGCCAGCAGCCAGGGCCCGACCGACGCCTTCTCCTCCGGGGCCGTTCTCTGCGGGCACAGCACCTGGGTCAGCGCGGCCCCGCCGCCCCCGCCCGCCCGCCCGCCCGCCCGGCCCGGCCCGGCCCGGCCCCGCGCACCGAGGTCTTGGCGACGTTTCCGCGCTGGGTGATGTTCTTGCTGTGCTTCTCGTTGGCCATGCGGATGCGCTGCTTGGCCACCATGGCTGTGTCCGCGGGAGGGTCCGGCCCTGCCGCCGCTGCCGCGTCAGCACCGCCCGCGGGAGCGCGCCGGGACCCGCCGGGCCGTGGCGTCACGGCCGGGCCGGGGGCGCCGTGCCCGCAGCCGGTGGCCGTGGTGGGCCGCGGGTCCCGGGGGCTGCGTCAGTGCGAGGCGCCCAGTGACAGCCACGGGTCCGGCCGTGCGCCTGACAGGCCCGTCTGGGCCGGGGGGAGCTGGGGGAGGGCAGCCGGCCGGCCGGGAGGGTTTCCCCGTACAGCCCTGGCGCGGAGCAGCAGGCCGCGGCCCCGGCGAGCCATACACACGCTCTGAGCGGTGCGTGTGTAATGATGTGGCCTTTTGCCTGCAGAGAGCAGCTGCCACCCCTCCTCGGCGCGGCCCGCGTTACACAACCTGCTTGTTATCCCATCCTGTGCGCCGGCAGCCTCGGGCGGATTCCTTCGGCTCTCGATGTGCCGGGCTCGTCCGTCCCTACACGTGGAGCAGGAGCAGCCTCGGAGCCCGCGGGCCCCGCGCGGACGCGGCTCGTGCTGCCGCCCGCTCGTGCACGCGCGTTCGCGCCGTGGCCGCCTCTGGCCCCGGTAACGATCTCTGTGTGCGCTGCGGGGCCTGTGGCGCACATACAGCCTCACAAATCCTTACTGAAGGGGCTGCTGTCGCGATGTGTGTGTGTCAGGACATCGGAACTCGGCGTAACTTGGTCTCTACATGACATACTTAAGAGCACGACGGTCTTTCTAGTGTGCATTATAACATTAGCTAAATGCAGCACAGGTTATGCTGCTTTCAGTTCTGATGGCTGGCATAAAGTGCAGAGCAGGCCAGTTACTGCATATTCCAAGTTTCAACACCCCCAAAAGAGAAACAGACTTTTAACACTCTTTCTTAAAAAGAATTAGAATTATCTTATAAATTACAATAATAACACTGCTTTTACGTATTCCTCGTATTTCGTAATGAAATGCAAACATGATGTCAGGACAAGAAGTTAAAAAGGATTCGTTTTCCTTCAGTTTCTTTTTTTCAGTTCTGAATCCTTGAGTTGTGTGTTCTCAATGAGTGTGTGGTGCCATGAAGGCTGAAATACATTAGATATTTCTTTTCCTACCATCACAGTAAGAAAGGAGGTATTAAACTAAAGGCATGGTAACACAGCAAATATTTCCAGGCATTAAAGAGGGTAGCTGCAAAATAACAGTAACATCTTTGAACAGGGGCACAGTTTAACCCACTCACGTTTTTTGATCCCTGCTCTTAAATCACTGTTATGCAAATCACCACAACGTGGGTTTTTTCCAGTTTTCTTCCTGTTTCTTCCCAGTTTTAGAAGGTCTCTGCTTTCCAAAGCATCTTTATTAAAAAAAAAATACTGAAGATGGCACAGAGCTGAGCTACTGGGCAGGTTGCACTAATTTCTTCAAAGGCTTTTTAGGCACAGTTTTTCAACAAGGTGCTAGCCCTCTGATACATTGTTGAGATTATACAAAGAAATTAAGTTACTGTCTGAAGCAGAATTCAGTTAAACCGATTTGCATTGCACAAATTTTTCAGCATTCAGCCCTTTTGACTTCGTTACTTTTGACACAAGCAGCAGGCGAAGCACTGCTGGTAATCTGAGCATTGTTCATCAGCCTATTCAGTTTTCTTTAGTCTGTCAAAATTCACATAACTCCAGTGACCCATCTGTTTAACAGAGTGTGCACTTTTGATGTGACCCCACTATGCCAGTCCCTTTATAGTCACACTTGTGTGTCACTTAAATAGTGAACTCGCCCACCTGTGGCACCTATGTCACAGTTTATTTTAACATTAAAAAGAAAAAAAGGCACCCCAATGGTTAATTTCATAGGTATTATGCAGAGATCTTTGTATACACACCAGGTGTACCCAATTTCAAATGCACCATCTGCTATCTTTCCTTGCAATATTTTTATTGTGGTAATAGTCCAGATCTTCAAATTGTTTCCATTGGAAAGCAACCTGTTTATTTGCAGGAAACAATCTGCTAATGCACTGAACACAAGTTAGCAGAAGGCAGTTTCTTTGCTTATAGTTCCAAGTCTCCATTCAGCCACAACTCTTTCCAAGAGGTTCCTGAATTACTTTCCTTACAGTCTTTCCTCACCTCTCTTATGTTTTTTGTTCTAAATGGAGTTTTAGAAAATATGCTATACACAGATGTCATATTGGTCTTAAACATGGAACTTGTTAATAACTAGTTCTCCAGTTGTCAAAATGTGGAAAGGAGTATAGATTGCTCCATAGGCTTAACTGGCTAAAGAATGCATGGTGGCAGACAAACAGGTTTTCTCCCGTGCTGCAGGGCAGTGTTTGCTACTATCAAAAGCTGAGTTAGGTTATAGCAATAGGTCAATAACTGTTCAAACAATGTCTCACAGGAACATCTTTCTGTTGTCTGGGTATGTCTGTGTGTATTTTCTCCACATACTTGATTTCAATGATTTTAAAACCCAAGTGCTACATTTATTTTGTAAATTGCATAACCTCTTAGAATGTCATAAAAAGTAGAGTTAGACTTCTGAAATAAATTACTTGTAATAAGAATTCTTGGACTTTTTCAAATGCAGAACAATAGCAGCCAACAATCTAATTTTTTCTATGCCCATAGTGCAAATCCACATCTTTTGATTAAGAATATCTGGTCTTGATGCTGTTTTTCCTTTCATTGCCCACCTTCCTTGTTTTAATTACTACAGGAACTGGAATATGTTTCCCTTTACCCACATTCCAACAAGTTTAAGACAGGGTCATTCTCTTTCCCCTCATAAAGACTTGTTATCAGCTGCCAGTTGTTGGGTCAAACAGCAGTTGCATGTCCTAATCTAGAAAGCAGCAGAAAAACATTCAGTTCTGCAGGTGAAAGGGACTGCAGCTTTTAAAATTAACAATACAGCTTGGTGAACAAAGGCAAGGTTCTGAAGACAAAGGGGTTTTAGCCAGATTTTATGACTAAGGGTAGATTTTAGCGGAGAGATGAAACATGTAGAAGCTACAAGCTAAGAATTATCCAATGGAATACACAGATTCAAGACTGAAAAAAACACATTTTATCCCAGAAACAAGAGGAGCTGCAGTTATTTGCAGAGATTGGTGTAAAACATGAAAAAAAAATCCTTGAATGAAGTTCTGGTGCACTAGAGGACAAAAACTTCAATAGCCAGCACAAAACAGGCCTTTAAGACTCACCTCTCAAACTGGCTTGGGCACTTGCCTATGGAACTGCTGCTAGAGTTTCTAACTGAATACTTGAGATTTCACTCCAGTACTGTTTATCTTAATTTTTATCTTCTGTGGAGGCAATCATATGGTAGTAGATTATACTAAAACTTAATTTTATTTTTAATAAATGCTCATTTGATATTTACCGGGACTTTTTTTCCTTGTATATTTATAAGGAGACATCTGAGAGATCATCAGTTATTATTTTAAGAAAATGTTATTCTTGTAAGTAATTTTCTATATATCATAGAACAATTTGGGTTGGAAGGGACCTTGAATATCTTTGAGTTCTGACACCCCTGCCGTGGATGGGGACACCTTCCACTAGACCAGATTACTCAGAGCTCTATCCAGCTTGGCCTTGAACACTTTCAAGTTTCTGGGCAACCTGTAGAGGTATTGAACTGACTAACCTCCAGTTATCCATTACCATGTTTGCAGGCTGAAGGAGGGGGAACATCTGCAGCTATGCATCATTAACATCATGTGATGTGGGAGTGCTTGCAGGGATGCTGGCTGTGCACCACTCAGCTCTGCAGTGTATCTTGTAACAGACCAGTAGCTAGTGAAGTCGCAGACATCAGTATGATATACCAGGCAAACTCAACTTTATTTAATTACAACAACAACCTCAAGTAACCTCAAGTAACCCCGCCTCAGGGGGCTACTCTCTGACCCTATTGTTCAGACTGCTCTTTTGTACATATAAGGTAAAGTCTGAGACCCCTTGCAGGGAGTGGTTCTGGCTTGTTGTTGTTTTGCAAGTAAAGTCCAGAATCTTCCAGGCCCATCCAGGGGCTGGGCGGCAACAATATCTGTTCTCAGCCTCGGTGTCCTCCTGACACAGGCAGTCCTCTGTTCCCACACCTCCTCAAGGCTGGATATGAAGGGAGACAACTGTAGTTGCATGGTTCAGTCCCAGCCTTAGCTGCAATACACACAAAAACTATGTCCCTGGGTGCATGCCTCCAACATTGCCACAGTACACAAATAAAGAAGAAAGACGAGAGGACAGGAGAGACCTGCACACCTTCAAGAAAGGTAAGGAAGAGGATCTGGGGAAATACAGACCCATCAGCCTCACTTCCTTTCCTTTCCCAGGAAGGTTCTAGAGCATGTCCTTCTAGAACCCTAGAAGCACACGAAAAAGAAGGGACTGTGTGTATAAGCCAACTTGAATTTACCAAAGTCAAGCTATATCTACCAATCCAATAGCACAAGAGGAGATGATGCTTCAGTAAATGAAAGGAGAGGAACAGATGTAATCTGTGCTGTTGTCCTGCATTTGGCATTTAATAGCCCATACACCAGTACAGGCTGAGGGTCAATTGGCAAGAAAGAGGCTTTGCAGAAAGGACCTGGTGGACAAATTAAATAAAAATATTGCATCAGAAAGAGCAAGCAACAGGTCAAGGGACATGATTGCAGACCTTATCTGGAGTACTGTGTCCAGTTTTAAGTTTCCATTAAATATTAAAATATTGACAAACTGGGAGGAACCCTGGTGGAGGGTCCTGAAGATTATTAGAGGCTTGGAGAATACAGCAAACTGCTTCTTCACCCTTTAGATGAGGCCGAGGAGGGAAATTTCCTGCTGTCTCAGCTACCTAGCCAGGTGGACGTAGAGAGGAAGAGACAGACTCTCTTGGAGATCACAGTGAAAAAATGTGAGAAACAGGGAAACTGCATCCAGAAAAATTTTGACTAGCTCCCAAGGGAAGAGTAGTCACCTGGAGGGCAGAGATTTGAAAGGAGCTGTTATCTCCATCCTTGAGGATATTCTATACAGGCTCCTAAATAACCTGATCTAATTGTGAAGTTATCCCTGCTTTGAGCATGGGGTTGGACTAGATCACCTCCTAATGATTGCTTCCAGTCTTAATTACTCTGTGTCCTAAATGGAACAATTAGGGGTTTTCCTTCAAAAACATCCTAATGTTTCAGCCCAATACTATGTGATGATTCTAATTCCCTTCCTGGACATGGCTCAGAACAACTTCCAAGGGGAAGGGCTTGCCATTTAATAGAACTTACTGAGACCCGAGTTCAAAGTAGCATAAATACCTGGTGGTGCTGGCAAGCAATTGAGATGGGAATGTAAACATCAAGTGCCATTGAATAATATTTCTTTTTTTCCAGTGAAGAAAACCACATACCAATTAAGGAAGTCTAGAACAGTTTTGAGAAGTAGACAAATGAAATAGAAATGATCAAGAATTTCAGAAAAGAGAAAATGAGAACAAAATAAGGAAGTCAAGAACTTGGGAGAGAAAGACTCACAAGGTATTAAATAAGCCTCATGCAGCAGATCAGACAATTGAATGAAGCCTGAGGAGGGGAGAAGTAAAAATGGTCAAGTCAGGTTTGTGATTAAACACAAATGTGGGGAAGTCTGAATGCTCTCTATCAGGATAACCTACTTAACACAAAATGATTGGATCTTGTAAAAATGTCTGACTGATTAGATTAAATTGGGAAACAGCCACCAAGTCTCAGCAGAAGAAAAGTCTGCCCATTAGTGAAATTCTGTCTGGATAAAGACATAGTGCAAAAACACTCCATGTGGGGAGGCCTGAGGAATCATACAAGAGCATCAAGGCTACATAGTTCCTGCCAAGTACCTGTTCTCCATAGCACCCTATAAGGAATTCCCAATTAGAAGGAAGGATGAATTAAGAATCCTGCCACACAAAATTGTGGAGAGAAGCGTAGCCCATCCCTGGGATAGGTGGGAGGTGTGTCACTGTGGAAAACCTCATATATCAAACATAAAGGGATGATTGCACTTGCCGTATGAGGGAACCCCTTCATGGTTTTGCACATCTACTACGTCCCCATTGTCTTTATGTGCTTTTATTAGGATGAACTTAAAGTTGTTATAGAGTTGAATTGAAATTTTAAAGGCAAGTTCAGGATTTGCCCTACCTAATGACACACAGATTTATTGGGGAATGGAAGGCGGGAGACTAAGATGCCCGAAGCTTCCTACAATACCAATGAATTGCGTGACAATGCTGAAGTGGCACTGTCCTGATCAGATCAGTATCATAACTACGGTCCGATGGATTGAGAAGAGTCTATCACCTTCAATTCTTTCTCCTCTAAAGCCCAAATTCAATTCAAGTTCAGTCTTCTTCAGAACAAGCATCAGCGAAACTTGATGATATTGTCATGTGCCAAGTTATATGAAGGGTAAAGATCTGCTACTGCTGTTCCTCCACCAATAAAGTGGAATTAAGACTCCAGCCCACTAGAAAATACCCCTTCCATACATTTAGGTTTTGTTACACTGACACAGGTACACATGTGGTGTTTGAGACTGAAGGTCTTCTACTATTTAAGCATTTCTGTCTTGAGCATTCCTATATATCTAAACACTGTGGTATCTGGTTTTCTTCAGCTACACTTTTAAGAGTGCTCATTTGAATCAGAAATCGAAGCAAGCAACTTGATCTCCTGGCACTGTCCTTATCGTTTCTTGTCTGACCAGTTTAACCACTATTACCTCACAAAGAGGCTGTCCACTGATAAGGAACTTGTGTTGTTATTGAGATGATTAATTATCAATGCATTAGAACCATATGTATTAAAATTGACAGCATTCATGAAGGCAATCATCAAGAGGAAAATAATGCCTAGTAAGACTTGCTGTGGTTACCTGTCGCATAAATCTGTATGAAAAAAAATCAGGTGACAATTATCAATGTTTATCACACATTAAGAGCAGGGTGCATTGAGAGAAATACTTTATCTGACACTTCAAACTATTGCACTTAAAGAAGTTAGGTGAGACTTATTTAATCTACCCACAGATGCCAACATGCAAACGGAATTTGCTGTCCCATACTCCCTTTACAGATTGTGCTTTTAACCTTTAGAGAACTCTTCATCTAATCTATTTCAGGTATTCCCCTTAGTATATGAGACATATGCCTCAGAAGCACAAAAGTCCTTTCACTGAGTGTAAAGGAAGCTTCTACTCACGTGTAAAAATCTGTATTTATTTAGGTAACTCCATCCCAGCTATTAATAAAACCCATCAAATTTCAGCCAGATTTTAAGATCTAAATTCCAGTTATGAAATGCAACTATTTTCTTTTTATTACTAAGGGATTACACAAATACAGGCAAAAAGATACTGTTGTTCCAAGTAGATTACTATTATCTCAGGTTTGATAACTTTCCCTATATTGGCAGAAATTACTTGTTTAATGATACAGCAAAATCCCAGCAAATCTAAAACACTTTTTTGAATGCTATCACTCAGTCACTATTTAAATCATGTTGCATATTAAAAAAAAAATTAAAAAACCAGTGTCATTTATGCTGCAGTCAAGTACTCAGAAGCTTAAAAACCGCTAAGGTCATCTATGAACGCTCAGTCTGGCCCTCTCAAATAAATTTAATTACACAAGATTTTTTACCCCATCTCACTTACAAGGATAAACAATGTTCATTACTTGTCTTACGGCCAAAGATCTTAAGTCTAACCTACAATTCATCCTCAATACAGAATTACACATTTTCTCACTGTTTCTTCTGCAATAATGCAGATGTATCTGATTACTTCAGAAATTACTGCTTATCTCCACAACTGCCCCACTTACATGAGGACTGGAATTGATTTTTATGCATGGAGAACTGAAGACCAGAGAGATTAACAATCAGAAGTATTAACCAGTTTTGAGTACTAAGTCTGAAATGGTTCACGACTGTTCAGAATAATGTAGTTCTACATAATTTCTTACATTTTTTAAGTGCACTATATAGCAATTTAAGTTGAAACTTTAGCACTTCTGAGAATCAGAATGCAAAAAAATCACATTGACTTTATACCTGATTTTGGATAACCAGTAATAACGTACCTTGTTTGACTATCTTTACTCAGCATTATTTGAGGACCACGTGACAGAATATAGGGAACCCATCAGTTTTTTGTTGCAATTGCAAGATCATAAACCCTTTCTCCTCCCACTTCCCACAAATATTTCTGCTAAACGTTAAGGAATTCCATAAATACTACTACCATGTGCAAACCACATTACACAGGCCATTATGGCCACAGCACAACAGTCTAGCAGATGACAAGAATGTGCTACCCTATGATTAGGTACTGCTACAAGATACCTCTTAAAGAGACAAAGCAGTTATAGTCATTCTATGCATCCAGAATTAGATGTGACATTAAAGCCTGTCTTCCATGCCAGCTTTTGCCTTAGGACACAGTAATTCTGATTAAGCTTTTCTTCCCCTGAATTTGTAAATTCATATACATATATATATATATAAAACACAGACTTCTATTCAACTCGCTCTATGTTACTTCCACCTGCTCTCTTACCTATTTTGAGTGTTAAGATTTTAGTCCCAAAAGCCTACCAGAATTGTTAGACAAACAAGAGAAATACTCTGTTCCTTCGAGTCATGTCTAAACATGGAAACAGTTCAGAAGTTGACTTGATCTTTGCTTTATACGGACATTCATTATGCAAATTTTTCCTCTTCAGAAACCTGTTTACTGAAATCAACTAAAGTCAAGCCTAGTCTCAAGTTTAGAGTTTGAAAGAACCAAGCTCACATCACTAACATATTAAGAGCTCTTAACCTAAACACAATCCTTCTTACCCATGTGAATTCTCTAGAGACAGAACAAAATCTGATCTTATGTACAGAAATTGCTTTAATAAATTTGAGTCAAAAAATTCCAGGCATTTTACTGGTAGTTGTTTTACTTATTCCTCCTAGTTTCATGACTGACGAAATCATTATTTTTAACTAGATTTGGATACTGATCTGTGTCAAACCACTATTTACATCAGCCTGCTGTACTGCTGAGTTACAGAATTTTTGTGAATTTTCTCTGTGACCTTGTTTCTATTATCTAGTCCATCTTGACAATAGAAACACTGAGGACTTTGGATGTCATTCCAAAAGAAAAGATCTTATGTCCTCAGTCAAATGAAGCTGTATTCCATTAAACAAAATACCCTTGAAACAAAGTTTAACTTCCAAAGGAAAGCTGATTTCAAGTTTATTTTACTACTTCACAGACTAAGCTGTATTATATTCTTTCAGGCATTTTTAAATCATAGAGAGTGCTCTTTATAATGAGACTATAGCTTTTTCAAAAGCAATCCTTCAAGTCTCATTGCTGATTTTATGCTCCCACTTCACTGTTTAGAAAGGAAGAGATGTTTTACCAGTTTAAGCAGACTGGGCCTGAGGGGATGATCACCCGTGAGAACAGCACCTCAGATGGCTAAGAGCACCTTCCAGTTCTCATCAGCAGTGGTCACCACACTCTCAAAACTCAGGTCTTCGCTCACAGAATTTTTGGGACATCTTCTGTTTGGACATACCTTCACTCTTGAAAATGAAGCACTATATAATATTTTTTATTTGAATTCTAATGCTACTGATATGAGTGTTCTCCAAGCTTTACCAATGCATATATTCTTCTGCCTTTGCTGCAAAAACAGCTTCCAGAATACTACTAAGCAAGTAACCTATTTTAGCACTGTGGAGGACAAGTCACAAGTAAGCTACATAAAGAAATACTGTACTTTCTACCATTAATTTTTGTCCACATTTATTTATGAGTAAAACAAACAGCAAACATTACAGCAAAGGGGACATTCAGGCCCAGATATAAAATCAAAAAAAAAAAAAAAAGAAAAATAAAGAGAAAAACAGATGCCTGACTAGATTCTGAATTTAGGCACCTCAAGATTGCTGACAAAGTACACAAAAATAAGTGAAAGTGATGAGCATTTCAGCAAACTTTATAAGTGCATTTCAGTATTTATTTAGATGTTTTAAGCTCTCGCACTAGATTTTACAAGCTGGTGAACACTGGCAAAAGTATTTCTCCCACAGAACTATAACCACACATTCCCAAGACAGTATAAATATATGGTTGAACTAACATTAATACACATCACCATTTTATCAATTACATAATAAAACAAATTATCAAGTATCCAAATATTAAGTTACGCAGCTTGAAAGGCATACAAAATATTACAGAGGTCTGCCCAAGTCATAGCAGAAACTCAAGGATGAAAAACAAAAAGAAAAAAAAAAAAATCACACTTTCAACAAAGCAATAGTTGGTAAACAACTCTCAATAGGTACAGTAAAAGAAAACTACAAGATTTTTCAGAAATTCTCTGATTAAGAATTTTTAGCTACAATAACAAAGCATTTCTACATTTTAAAAAAATATTTACTAAAGTAAAGGGCATGTTCTATACTTCCTGCACAAGACAAAGGCAACATTTTACTAGAAATATTAAATAGCCCCTCCCAACCTTTTCAGGCCCTCTGTTAAGTTGCACATGAAGTGCCAACAATAATTTTACTGTAAGGCTTTTTGTCTGGAGACATTAAAGACTTGTGTGCTTCTGTACAATTTAAAAGATCATCTACATGAATAACCAGAGAGTAATGACTTGTAAAATGGAGAGGTCTGCACGTAACAGAAAAGTACAGATGCAAGGGTAAAAAGTTGCTGTAATTCATAGTATTAAAAAGACAGACTGTGCAAATCCTGGTAATTCTAGTGCGATCGTGGGAGACAAAAACAGAGTGAGCAGGCAAGACTACTTTAGAGGCCATATTCTTTAATATTGAAATGACTGTAGAAAAAAAGATAGTAAGGTCCAGATAAGCTGGTAGTTCTTATATCATCAGAATTACACTCATTTTAAGGAAAAATACGTAGCTGATATGCTGGGTGTTTTGGCACCTGATCTCTCTACAGACTGATTTATTTTAGTATCCCAATTTTTAGCAGTTGAAACTAGGTGGATAAGACTCCATGGCATGATTAAAGGGTACTTGATCTGGTAATCAATGAACAAGGAGACAGCTCAGAAACAGGGTACAGCAAAAACATTTACTGGGCCTCCAAACAGATGGATATTTACCTAAACATAGAAGTTGCATTTCTACTGAGCCTTTAGCCTATTAAATACTCCTAAGGAAGCTTCTTTTACTACTAAAAAATATCAGACTGATGTCTTTAGCATGCAGTCTGCTTAATTCTAGTTTCCATCCATTATTCCCAAGGAAGTACTAAAGGCTGTTGAGCTTTACTGAATACAACAATTATTCCGGTGACCATTGGAGTCTTTGAAGCGCAGACGCATCTTGGGGCGGTATTTCTCCAAGTACAGAAGCTGCTTGCTATTGAAAGCTCCACGTCGCTTCCTAGATGGAGAAAAACATATTTTAAACAGAACATAAATCTCCTGCCCAGTGAAATAATATCAGCAAGCAAAGAAAAATATTTTTAGGTCACTTAAAAAAGCCACCTTTAAGTCAAGGCTGTAACCAAAATAGGGATAATTCAAAGTTCACTGCCAGGAAAGAGGGTGGTAACTTCCTTTCACAAATACCTCATTGGACCACGTGCTCAGAGGAGTACAAAGCATTTTAGACAGTGTTCTACCTCTGATATACAAAAATCAGAAACCTTACAGTATCAAGAAAGTACATAAACATTTTAAGTCCCCATAATAAGAAGCTGAACAAAAACTGAGCTTTGTTTTCTCAGACTAAGTATGTGAAAAAAGGTACATGTTTGACTGACTGTTTGGAATATGTACCAGGCTTCCTATTCCTCACTTTATATACAACCATTAAAAGCTGAATTTAATCTTCAAAGACTTGGCAATTATGTAAGAAGTATTTTGGTACTGTTTATAATAGTTGCAGCTTCTTTTAAATATAGTTGAAACCTGCAAAATTAAGACATTGTGACTAAAACGGTTCTCATCAAACTTACATGCAATTATCAAAAAAATCCAAGGAAATATTTGTCTTCAGTAGACCACCAGAAAAGACGAGGAAGAACTTCTTGGCACACTTTGGTCTAATATAGAATAAAGGATCCACCAATGTGAATAAGTGTTAGTTCTAGCTAGGAGACAGAACCTAAATTCCAAAGGTATTCTGCCTCTCATATGTAAAATAAATAAAAAGAAATCTGATCTAACCAAAAGTTAGGGGGTTTGTTGGTGGTTGGGGTTTTTTTAAACCTCAAAAAATTATGCACTGATTCTGGTTTCCACAGGAATAGAAAATACCCATTGCACAGGCCAAGTCCTACAACACTGACTGTATGCAGTACAAATTCAGATATAGTAAATTAAGTATCTTATTCTCCACCCCTCCCCCAAAAATCAAAACAATCACATTCAGCACTTCCTTTAGTGCCCAGTGATGGATCAATATGTTAAATATTGGAAACAGCTACATATTAGCTTCATACTTACTGTCTTATGAACTGCACTGCATCTTCATACTTCATTCCACATTCTATCAGTGCAAGAGCAACTAAGACTGGAGCTCTGGTTAAAAAAAAAAATTATATTCAGTTTAGCTTTTGCCAGTGCATACTCAGAAAAAAGTCTGCTTTACCTGGTTCTCTCTTCTGTCCATCTGATGTTTCCTCTCTGGGAAAGCAAAGGAGGCAGAAGGCATTTCTATATTAACTGAGCCATTATACCACCTGTTTTTGAGTTACCCATTCTCATTAAGATAAGGGTTTAAATTAACTCTAGTCAACCTCAGCTTTGTTCATCTAACTTTAGGTGGAGGAGAGTACAATAGGAATAAAATTAAATTAATCTTTAACCATTTGTTTCAAGGCAGTTGATTCTGGGGAAGAGTTGCATATGGTTTTCTATTTCCCACAATGAAGCATTCCTACAAGCAGTCAGGATGCCAAAGCAGAAACCAGAAGAGGGGTCAGGTTCAGTAAGAACTGACAAGACCTAGTAGTGCCACAAGTTTTAAAACAGATGAAATACACAGGCTGCTGCACTTCCCTGAGGATTTCCTTGCTTGCCAGTATTCTTCATCTGACAGAATACAGTTTTCAGTTAGGAAAGCTTGACAGAAATGAAACAAGTACATTAGCAATTTATGGGTCACCAAAAAAAAAAAAAAAAGAAAAAAAAAGAAAAATCATGCCACACATGAGCGACAGAGTTGTGCATTCAGTAGCAAGCTTAAGTGATTTTGTATGTTCAGGGCTATAAGAAAAAATTCACATGATAGAAAGCTAGGATATTCTTTTCAACTAATTAACTGCCCAATTTTGAGGAAAACCCAACAGGTATCACTCTAAGTAGCAGAAGACTTTGGTTTTGGTAACATTAATCACTACAGTCAACTTTGTTACATGTGAAGCCATAATGCAGTGGATAAGGCAGGCTTATGGACAGCAAGACAAGAAACCTCCATTTTAGATACTGCTGAAATGGAGATGAAGAGGAAGCAGGCTAGTCACTAAAAAACAAATCCATTAGAAAAAAAAAAAGACTAGCAAGACAAAAATACTAATGGGACACTTATCAATGTGCTTGGTACAAGAATATACTTGTTTACTTAATCCAGTAGACTTTGTGAGAGCTGTGATTGTAGCATCATCTGTTGACCAAAAGGCTTTAATATACACATGCAACAGTTCCTGCCATTTTAACTACTTTTAAGCATGAGGTCATTCCAATACTGGATATCTGACTATTTTAGATTTGCCTCAAACTTTTGTACTAGATCTTAAGAAGTCTGACCAGGAATTCAATAGATCTTTAAAGCTTCACCCACCTTCCAAGACCAGCAACACAGTGCACAGCAATACAACAACCAGGTTCTTCACGAAATTTAACTTTAAGGAGGTTTAGCCAATCATCAACAATCTGGTTGGATGGTGGAGCACCGTCATCAAAGGGCCAATCCTAGAATACAGGATGACAAATACATCAAGACAGAACTCTTTTTGCTTCTAAGATGTGTGCATAGGCAAGAAAAAGGGAGGGGACACAATGGGTAAAGTGCTGACAGCTAAGGAAACCACTCAGCCTTATGATTTTCTAATAGTGTAACTATAGCAATATCACAAATACATTCCTTCAATCAGTTTTCATTGAGCATATGATTTTGCTCAAAACTGAAATTTTTTCCTGACAAGAAAGAATGACGGCACAGCTTCTTCCTCCCTCAGCTGATAGACTACACTTATAGAGTTAATCAGGTGGTATCAAAAGAATTATTTTTTGGGAAGGGTAAGACTGGGGAGAGGAATGGGTAGGTTTTAAACTATGCTTTTACACTACTTACCAAAACTTGAATGCCTTCTTTTTCCACCGGAGCAGTGTCATAAGTAGCTTCACACACTCTTACCACTGTGGTAACACCATATTTCTTAAGTTCCTATGGAGTGGAAAAAAATTGCTGTAAGAGTAAACTAGCTTTACTTACCATTTAATTTTCTTAGTAAGTTTACTCAGTACGTCTTTCAAAAAGTTTCAATAAGTAACCTCAATACAGGTGCTTGCCAATCTGCAAGAACACCAAAAGCTGAAATAACTAAAAACCAGTGTGCTAATGCCAGATACCTTTAAGCTCTTCTGCAAGTGTAGTCTTATCTGCAAACCAAGTTTTGTTATGTTGGATCAGACTTTTTTGACCTCAGATCCAGCTAAATACTGATTAATCAAGTAGTCCATCTCCAAAAGATTATTCCTTTTAAAGGAACAGGAAGTTTCCTGGTTTGCAAGGCTACATAGTTCCATAAAAGCATTTCCGAGCAAGGTTTAAATCTTCCCTTTCTTTCTCTCTCCGCTTGCAACAACAGGTTTGTAAGATCACTTACTGTTAAGAATTATGAGCACAGGACAATAAATTATTCCAGATCCTGAGTTGTCCTAACTAGAGAATAACAAAATTTAGCTTTCCATTTTATTGTTATCCAAAAAAGCAATCACTCGTCATTGTTCCTGCAACAACCCATCGCTCACACTGTAACTACCACAGTAATGACTGAAACATAGCCTAAGTGTACTTTATCTACTTGTGAGGGTATAATGCCATCAAATGTTATCTCACTGTGTTTCCTGTAAATTATCCCACACCAAATGCAGAACTGAGTCATAATACACCTAAAATCTTGCAAATGAAGATTTTGCAAACTCTGACCTTACCAGAATTAACTTTGCAGGAACCCACTTGCATACACTTTATACATCTGTGCTCTTTATAGTTGCAACATGCTGGACACCAGGCTTAGATGATAAACTCACTACTAGCAATATTTGCCAAGCCACCTGGCTTTAGTAAGTAAATGATTTCAGCATGTGCCAAAACACTTGAAGTGGTTTCAGCAGATCTGGATGCAGAGTAAGCCTTCTGCCACAAATTTCACTCAGGTAGACATCATGAACCAGAGGCTACATTAAAACCATGATCTGCTAATACTGAAGGAAGATAGGCAGTTAAAGCATTTTGCAAGCCTGTTGTTACTAAGGTTCTGACCCACAATATATAGCGAATTATTCCCTTTTTAATCACTATGTAATAAGTGCAAGGAAATGTTATACCACTTCAGCTTAATCTGAAATCAAGTTCATACCACTAGCAGATATTTGTATTGTTCTGCCAAATAACTTCTGTTTTCAGACCTAAACAATGTACTTAATATATCGTATACTAGACAGTATATCTATTACTTGGCTTCAGTCTCAGAATTACATTTGTTAAGGACAAAGTGTATCTGAAGAGATTTGTCTGTAGGTCTTCAAAGCACAGCACCACTATTTGAAAAAAGTCAATATACAAACAGTTTCAGTACCTCCTCATATGGCTTTCACAGCAGTTATCAACTAGTGAAGAAGGAAACTGTAAATACTGTAAAAGCAGCATGCTGTCCAGGTATTAAAAAAATACATCACTAAGAATTCTATCCTGGCCTTACCTCTATAAATTTGTTTAAGGTTGCATTGGTTGGGTTGTGTGTGATCAGGAATCTCATGTTCTTGTAGGTGATTTCCACAGGAGCTGGGCGGTTCATTCGGGCCATATTGATTTAGTTAAACATGCAACAAGATTATGAAAGGATTAAAAAAATTCTAATACAGAAGTGATGTTGAGAAACTGAAGTCTACTTCACTATACTCCACGTGAAATTCTCAGTGCTTGGAGGATGAAGTTGGGAGCAATGGGAAATGAAATGAACCTCCTAACAAGAAGCAGCAATTCTTGAATCCAGTAATACTGAGGCAAAAGAAAGGCAGTGCACTGAGGTTTACCCCATCCAGGTCTGAATTCTGTTGTTAAATGCTCTGCCAATTTCAATTCAACACTTCTTATCCTGGTTAACCACTCTTAGGGGGGCTTCTTGGTGGAGTAGTAATGAATTTCTACAGTTCACTTGTCTGCATAGAGGTCGTGCTGTGCCTGGCAGTAGTCTCCACTGCCCTTCAGAAACTCCATAAATGTGTGACCAAGAACACCACAGAACTGCTGCAAAGAAAGAGGGAGAAAAAAAAAGCATAATGAGCACAGGTGAAACAAAGATTTTAAGACATCAAGCATTATAAAATCAAAAAATAAAAACACAGCAACTATGCAGTTTCACAAAGCTTATTTTTTACTCCCAGAATTAGGTTTGTGTAAGAATCCTGTTACCCTTCTTAGCACAGATTACCTGAAAATATTTATTTAATACAAACTTTCCATACAGGGTTTCAACACCAAATCCCAAAATGTATTAAAATACCAATTCAGATGTGCTAAACATAGCAACAAGTTTTAAGAACCCCAGTATTTATATAAAGCATAGTTTTTTCCAAGGTACCCATACAACTGCCCCTTCTATTCTGAATTGAGAGACATCACTGTAACTGACCTTAAGTAGTCCCATGAAAGCAAGGATGAGATTCCTTGAATATTGAAGCTCAGCACTGGACAATTTTTAGTGTTTGAACAAAACTATCAGTCTCTACTTAAGATGTAGAATCACTTGTCTTAATGGCTAAAAACTCACTTTGCATGTAAGCATCATTAATTCACATACAGAACAGCCAGTAGAAAAAAAAGTGTATAAATTCACCTGACTCAAATAGGAGGCCGTGAAAGCAAATGTTGTCTTTGGGGGCCGAACAACAAAATTTGAGCTTTTGATCATACTTGGAGACTTTCAAAGCACACAGATTTTTAACTAAGGAACATTTCACATACTAAAGGCTGAAGACCCACGGCAACCTTCATATGCTTTTAACTGTCTTTTTACACCAGGACTTAGCAATTTACCAAGGTAGCAGTAACAGTGTTAGCTAAAAAAGTACACAGACAAGTTTATTGAACAGGTTATTCCTGTCCAGTAGTATGCTATCTAGCCATGGTTAAATTTATATATATAATTACTGCAAGAGGTAACCAGGAATTAAGATAGCAAATGCACTGCTCTGAGTTGGGTATTCATTTGCAGATGTTGCAAATGAATCACCAAGATATGCTCTTCTGCACTACAGAACCCTCAGAGCAGAGGAGTTAGTTTTGTGCCCAGGCACAGTACCAGTGCTGCTGCTGCTGATACCTGCCTAGGGAACAGAAGGGAAGATGAGAGGAGTTCTGTTTCCCAAAAGAGGTACGAGTTAAACCACGTGCCCACTAAATATACTTAGGTACTAGAAAGAAACATAATTGTTCCTACAAGTATTTCACAGAAAAAAATATTTGGGTTGGTCAGTCAACTCTTTTTCATTTTCAGACAGCTTCCTGCTAAGAGTTTTAAGCGAATGTTAATCACAGGCATAACTTGTAAAAGAGAAACAAACAAAACAAAAACCAAAAAGAAAAAACTAAGCAACCAACAAAACCCAAAAACTCCCCAGTCTGCTAACAAATATGAGAATTAAGTTAACAGAAAGAAACTAAGATGCCAATTTCACATGCACTTTGGTGCCATTCCAGAGATACTGGCTGATAGTAGAGATTGCAGGATTAAGTTTGCCAGTTACTTTCAAAAAAGCTATTGCAGCTTTTATTTTTGAACAAGTTGAGAGACAGCAAGAACTCTAAATATAAAAGGCATGAAAAAGGAGCAAGAAGGATCCTTTGAAGTCAAAGGCCAACGGAGTAACAGGAACCAGGAGAATTCAGACTCAGAAGAACTCCAAGAATCAACCATCTGACTGACCAGCCATGCCGTAGCAGAAGGTGGCAGGTGTGCATTTAAAAGCCTCCTCGGACCAGACCTAGGAAACGGCTAAAATAGCAACTGAAAAAAAAAAAAAAAAGAACTAAAGATAACTTATTTAAAGTCGCTTTCAATTAGTTTAAGAAGCAGAACAGCAAAAAGGGACAGGACAGCTTTAAGTAGACACAGCTGCACAAGGTCTTGTGCAGTTCTTTGCATGCACTGACAGATCTCATGTTTATCTCTTCTTAAAAGAAGACTGCTAAGAAGAATCATAGACAGTCCTTTTCCCTGGTAGAGGATGAGGGAGTGGAGGCTGTTGGAAACAGAAATGCATGAAAGTGAACTTGAGGACACGGAATGAGTCATTAGGGGGAAAACCTTTCAATATGCAAGATGGAGATTTGGGGAAAAAACCAAGAGTAACTGGAAGCAGTTAACACATAGCTATACCAGGGCAGGTAGGAAGAAAGAAGTAATCAGGACTCATCCAGCCTGCTAAGTAGTCTGACCTTAGCATGCAACTAGTAGTACTCAAGATACCAGACAAACTCATTGTGGGGATAAGGAAAAGGGCAGGCAGCAAAGTATTATTTAAGTAAAAAAGCCTTCATTTAAATGCAAATTGCTAATCACATCTGGAAACTCGGTACACAGTTCAAGTTCTTATACAAATGTGAAGCCAGTAGATTATGCAATGTTACAGTTGGGTTCTATGTGTCATTAACCCTTACAAAGGAATTCATTTTGTTAATTACTGACTTAACAGTCAGTACTGGACACATCAGCACCTTAATAATTCACACAACTAAGGACCTAACCAAGCATGTATTTAAGTCGCACTGTTTGCCTTGGCAACTGCTGCTGCCACATTATAAAGAAGCAAAGCTCACATTTTCCTTTGATGTGAATGCCATCACTTCTCACCAAACAGTAAAGCTTTAGCAGTAAAGCTTCACATGCAGACCTATTCGTTTAGGCAGCAACACAATGTACTAACCTAAGACAGCTCCGCCAGCCTACTTTAGTTCTGTTCTGGGAGTCAAATGAAAATTTAAAAACAAGTAGTATATGTGCATGCTGTTTGTGTTAGGGCATTAAGCCGCAGGACATGGCTTTGCCCATCTTCAGCAAAAACACCTGGAAGATGAGAAATCAGCTATAAAAATAGTATTGCAGTAATTAAGACAATCTCAGGCTTTGAGGAAACTCAAATGATGTCAGGAACTTTCAAGGAGGGTGGAAAAACACCTTTAAAATTACTATATCATCTCATACAGTTTTGATAGGTAAGCTATCAAAAAAAATCAAGACAGTACACGAAAGCATTGCATAAGTGAAGCTCAAATGAACAGTGTTGTATGCAGAGAGTTCTTTTAACAGAGTAACACTAATTCATTGTTTGTATTATTAAGTTGGTTAAATCCAGCATATTCTTTTCAATTCACATGTAAGTTTTCCTTGAGGAAAATTAATACTGAAGGATTTTGGAAAAAGAAGTAGCAGCTTCCATCATAACAGAAAGCTAAACAACATTTAGACTGTTAGAGCCATCAAAATAAACCTAGGAAACAAAATTAACACTAATAAGGTAGGGTCATGTATAAAGAGAAGGCAACCCGTCCATTATAGGTTAAAGCCATCTTAGTTATGATTGTACCATCCACTATAATTTATGCTAGGAGAGGTTAGAATAGTCTATTCAAGTAGGAGGAAGACTTCTTGAAAAGAAAGGCTTTAATTAATGCCCTTCTTTGGGACAGAAAGCTATAGTATCTGTCTTCACTGACAAGCAGATTCACATGTATGTTAATTCATGGTTTGAGAAAAGCACTCATGTCTGACAGAAACAGCTTACGAAAGTAATCTATTAGATCATTAGTAATCTGGGGAAAGCAGAGAGGTGTATCCCGTGCTGTAGACATCCTTATTCACAACTCTGTAGCATCCTGAAAAGCATGCAAACAAGAGTGCTTGTTTACGCAGTTACATGACACTTCACCTTCAGAAGATAAGCAAGATGGTTCAATCGCTCAATCCACCTGCCCATAGACAGAAAACATTTATACCTGAACCAACTATGTGGTCTCACATTCTCTGAAGTCAAGACCTGACACACCCTCACCTACTGAAACCACAGGGTCAAAACTTGAAAACTAAACCAAGCTACATTTCCTGACAATTTGAGAACATCTGCAAGGCAGTTTGTTGTTCTAACTTACTACCCAACAAAAAGTTACTGACAGATGGCCCTGACTTCCTCTTACTACTCGAGGCCAAAACACAGTAACTGCCACGGCAGTCAGGGAAGAGTGGGAGGGTAAGGGGTACAAGCTGTGAAGCCATTACACAAGATAGAGGCACACCTTCCTAAGGTGCTATCCACAAGGTGTGCCTCCCATCTACTGGGCACACGAATGCCTGTACTGTGACATCCACAGTGATAACACTGTCCATTTTAGACCATGGAAAGCAACCCATGGCCTAAGAAAATACACTCATATCTCACTGACAGGAAGGGAGAATCCAAAGGTTTATCAAATTTGTTGCGACATGTAGGATGTTCTTGTGGTACAAATATGCAGCAAAGGGAGAAGAAAAAATTATCTCAAAACTTCCTGTATAACAAGTCAATGCAACTTCCAGAGATGATGAAATTGAAGCCACGTGACTGGGTTCAAAGTTCTGTGTGGACCACAAAAACAACACGCAAAGAAGCATGACAGCAGATATTGGGGAAAATAAGACATCACAGAACCCATTCCATCCCCTTGTCTAGTGCTTCCTTTTGCGTTTTCGAAGGTAAGTAATCTCAAAATGACTTAACACCGTCACTTCAACAGCAGAGTACATAAACCCTGTCGTTCTACTAAATAGTATTCCATTATGTTTTAAGCAATAGCATGAGAACATACACTTAAACACAGTTATTGCTGTATTTCATTGACTTTCGTAATGCCATGAATACCTAAGAGGAATTTGCAACTGAGAAGGAAGTGGTAAGGATTTATGGTTTAACACAGAAATATATCTTCTATTGATCCAACAGAGAAAGCTTTATTTTTTTAAAAAAGAAGGTGAATATCTGCTGCTAGTTTACCCTTATCTGGGCATTCGGGTTAATGTTTAGAAGTGATCACTTACAGTCAGCCTACACACTGGGATAGACTCACCACTCTTATGTGGCACGTATTCTGTCAGAAAAGGAAAGTTTCACTTGACAGAAGATATGAGACAAAGCTAAAATCTATTTATTTACTGCCTTACTGACACATTTGGTTTCAGTAAGACAATGACATCCTTCTCCCTTGGCTCCTACTATATCTGTCACTCATTTTTATTTTTCACTCATATTTCCTCTCATGGCCGTGCAATTTCTATATTGCTTCTTCCACACTTTCCCCCAAAACAACTCTGTCTTGCAGGAACAGTTTGAAAACTCTTTGCTGTTCCATCACTAGAATAATATGAGCTGACATTTAAGTGTAATCTTCAGGTTTTCTTGATTTGGCAGTTTTATGAGATGACAAAGAGACAGCGTTCATACTTCTGAGTCACTGCTTTCAAAAGACTCAGCAGATGCAGGGAGAACATATTGGAAAGCTGTCTCCAGTACAATCACAGGACGACCCTCATGCCACAAAACCAGTACATTTATCAGCTCATAATACTTGCAATGTGCATAGCTGGCTACCGGAGAGCAAACAATCCTCCTCGTATTACCGTAGATTACTTGCTTTTGTTAATTCTTTGTCTTTCTTACTTCCCTGCTTTTGGAAGGCATACTACCACCAGCAAGCCATGTGTTATTTGATTGTGCTTAAACACACACTGTGCTCTGTGGTCACAGATGTTAGGCAGCACAGGCATCGAGATTACCAAGAGTGTAAAAAAAAAAAAGAAAAAGAAACGGCAAGCGTATGAAGAAAGCAAAACCTTCCAATGCTGAACTGTGATCCACCTCCAGAAGGAAATGCCCTCCTTAAAAAGCCAGATGGCAAGATCTTAAAAGCAGGTTCGGTCAAAATTAAGGTATTTGACTGCAATCACGAGCTCCTGAGGTTCGAGGCTGATTGTTACAGAAACAGCCGCTTCACCGTATACTTAAATCACTCCTCTGCGGACGTTTCCTGCCGAAAAAGGCCGGCTGCACACCCGAGTTCGGGCATACCCCACCTTCACTGCATAGAGCTCATTTTGGAAAGGACTCACGTCCCCGTTCGCAGCCGGCGCCGCTGCCTCCCCGCCCGAGTCCGGCGGAGACAAAGCAGCCGCCGGGCCGCGCCGCGCACGTGGGGCCGCGGCGGGGGGGGAGCGCCGACCGCGGAGCCGAGCCTGGCACCCGGCCCGGCCGCCACGGCTCACGGGCAAGCCCCGGCTTGTCCGGACAGCCCCGGCCGCCCCCAGCCGCGGGGTGCCGGGCTCCTGGTCCGCCTGTCCCGCTCTCCCCGGAGAGCAGAAGGTGTCCCGGCCGCGTCAGCGCCCCTCGGGCCGGGCCGGGCCGTGTCCCCGGCTGCGGCGGTCACGGGTTCGCATCACGCCTCGATCAGGCTCCGACGCGGAGCCATCTTGTCCCCCGGAGCCGCCGCCCGGCTCGGCCTCCCCCCGGCAGGGGGCTCCCGGCACGGCCCTGGGCGCGGAGCCCCGGCCCCGGCGGCGCTGCCCTTCCCGGCCCGGCCCGGCCGCCGCACGGACCCGGGCGGGCGGGGCAGGCGGCAGCCGCGTTCACAAAGCGGCTTTGTGCCAGGGCCGACCCGCCCGGGAGCCGCGCAGAGGTCGCCGCCTCCTCCTTTCTCGGCGGAGGAGGGGAGAGAGGCGTCGGCAGGCAGGGGCAAGAGGAGAGGGGCGCCAGGTCGTGATAGAGGCCGAGCCGTGCCGCAGCTCGGCCCGCCCGAGGGGAGCCGCAGCCCGGCCCCTTGCAGCCGGCATGGCCCGAGCGAGAGAACAAAGAGACAACATGGAGGAGCGGGGGGAGAAGCGCAGGAGTCGGGCACGGGCGGGCGGACGGCGGGGCGAGGGGCCGGGGCAGGGGGCGCGGGCGGGCGGCACTCACAGGAATATGGTTACTCATTGAAGACTGTAGCCTGATCATACAGCCGGGGTGCGGGCGCCACCGCCGGGGGCAGGAGGAGCAGAACCAGGAGGAGGAGGCGGCGGAGGCGCTGGAGGCCGCGGAGCTGCCGGCGGGGGTTCGGCGGCGGCAGCGCGGGGCAGGACCATACAGCGGCTGCGGCGGGCGGGCGGCTCTGCGGGCGGCGCGGGGAGGACGCGGCTGCACCAGGAGCGACACTCGGCGCCGCCTCCCGTACGAGCGCCCCGGCCTCGCCCCCTCCCGCGCGCGTCACTGACGAGCGGCGCTCTCGCCCAATCAGAGCCACCGCTCGCGCGTCCGGGGCGGGCGCGAGCCGCATGGGGGCGTGGCGGCGGCGGGGCCGGTGGCGCGAGAGGCGGAGGCGGCCGGCGGGAACCGGTTCGTGAATGGCGCGGGGCGGGGGCGCCCCCGGGGCAGGGCCGGGCAGGGCCAGCCCATCCCGCCCACAGCGGGGCCAGCCCGCCCCGGCCGGAGCTGCCGCCGCCCCCGACTGCGCCGGGAGGACTCTGCCGCCACGTCCGGCTCCCCCGAGACGGCGAGTGCCGACTCTGCGCCCGCAGCCCCTGCAGCCGCCGTGGCGGGTCGAGGCGGGACAGCCGCTCCCACGAGGGCCGCAGGACCCGGAGTGGCGCAGCGCGGCACCGGGCGGGTTTAATCCCTCGGACCCTTCGTCCGCGGGCTGCAAAACCGCTTTGGCGAGTTAATGCCGGCAGGAAGCTCTTAGCGCGTTTTGTCCGCAGATTACCCCGTGTTCTTTAAGTCGGGATAAAAACCCTGATTTCTGGTGTTACAGATGGGAGATCAGCCCAGTAGGCCAGAAGTGGTGTGGGAAAAACATCATGGGCTCTCTCATTCTTGTGCTGCCTCTGGCTCCTGGGAGGCAGCGGCTCCCACGGCACAGGATTCCCGAAAGGCAGATACCAGCACTCGGAGCCCGCCCGGCGATGGGAAGCACCGATGGTATCCCTGCTGTGCCCTGGGGATCGAGGCACGGCAGGCAGTCCCCGGCTGGACACCGTCAACCTGGGAAACACCTCAATGTGGGTCAGCGCCAGCTTTGTGAAATAACAGCCTATTTTTAGATTCAGTTCATCTGAAACTGTACTAGTTGTATTTGACTAGTTAAGTCTTTCTCCTGTATGTGACTATTGTTACTGTACAGATCACAAGAAGCAGCCGAAGTTGTTTTTTGATCTAAAATATATACAGCTCAGTTCCGAGTCTCGTCAGTGAGTGCTGCCTTACACAAAGGAATGGCTGGTTTGTGGTTTTGCCCAAATTTCCTAGTTTTGTCTAACCTCTATAAACCATGGGTTGTATAGAGGAGGTTTTCATGGTCACTGACACGTGAGAGGTGTGTTACTCAGAACGTGACTGTATTGCCTTTCACTCCATCTGGCTTCACGTGGCCATCAGCTAATTTCTGACAAGGAGCCGTATCTCTGCTAGGGTAATATACTAATCTTTTCTGGCCTAAAAATAGATCTGGGCTATATTTATTGACACTGCATTTTGTGTTTACTGACTTAGGACACGTGGCTGATGAACTTGCAGCTGTTTCCACTTCTCCATATAAAACTTCTTGAAAATGTGCTCAGAATACTATATGATGATCCCAAGGTTTTGGAGAATAAAAGAAATAAAGTCAACACAGCTTCTTATATTTGTAAAGCTTGAGGAATTTGCTCTGGATAGAGTTCTGAGATTAAACAACTCTTTACATACTTTAATCCATGCTGTTTGTTTTTTCTGTTTGTTTGGGTATTTTTTTTCCTCCTCCACCAGTACAAGCTTCTGTTTCATTGCACATTAAACTGATCAAGATTTTAAGATCTAGTTACTTTGTGCTGCAACATACTTGCAGTGCCGTAGCAACAGTAGTTTACACTGGCAGTTTCTTTGAAAGGATATACTCTAAAGAAAAAGGATTTGACTCAGAAAACTTTTAATCTAAAAGGATTTTTTTTCTATTCAAGGAAAGAATGTCTGTCATTTTAACTATTTGATATTAATTTTTATTATGATAGTCCCTATCTGGCTCCCTTCGTTGTGATTAATTATGGCATACTAGTTGTAACTTAAGATGCAGTTCCTATATTTTACGATCTGAGATGACACGAGATACTTGGGAATGTTTGAGCAGATAGATGACAATAGTCTCTGATTTCATATAGCAAAGAGGAGAGTCAGAGATATTTATAGGGGAGAGAGAGAAAAGTGAATAAGTAAAAGGTGCCAACTAGTGAAGTGATGAAACAAAGTGAGTTGAGGAAACAGAAAGAACTCTGTGGGGTATAATCAGGAGAGACAGATAGTAGCAGCCTGAGAAGCAAAGATGTGATCATCACCACTGTTGTGGTATTAGGAAGATTAATACAACTTTTGTGATAAGAGGCTATAATAGGATAAAGTTTGAATATATTTCTGAAGAAATGGGAGTAAAAAATAAAATATGTGCATGGCCTGAATGCCCAGTCCTTACTTAGTTGAGTATTATCAATAGTTTCTGAAGGTTTTAGTGGGCAGTTGTACATTAAGCCAGTCAATTTAAAGGATACTGAGGTTTCAAAAATCGTGGTGGTATGATTTACCTCATAAGTACTTTCTTTTGCCCTAAGTTCAATAGTGGAAAAAAAGAAATCCCAATTCACTTTATTTATGTGAAAGTCCAAATGCTTTTTATGCTTTGCTAGCCATTTTTGTCAAGAAGAGGAATCCTAATATGATTAGGAAGCAGCTTTTTACTTTTAAGTCATCTTTGTCAACCTTTCTGTACTTATAAAAATATCATTATATTATTTTTTAGCCAGAGGGACCAGAACAGAAAGTAGTTTTCAACATGCAGTCACATAGTTCCATGTATCACTTCAAAGTGATTTGTATTAATTTCTTGCCAGTACATGTGTTCTCATTTGAGAATGCTATCTCTATGGGATTAAAGAAAATTAAATTTTAAATTAACTCTAAAGTTTGAAATATGTGTCTTTATGTAGCAACCAATATAAATATTATCAAAGACTAAATAAAAATACTGGTTGTCAATATGCTTGTCTTTTGCAAACACTTAACTTCCTTAGTCCCTCTAGAGAGAAATCAGTCAGCTGTCCCTGACATTTTTGGGGGTCTTCTACATCATAAGGGCAACAAACCCCAAGTTATCATAAACTGGAAAGAAATGTCAGAATCCGAACTGGTTAAAATCATGTCTGTTACTGTTCTGTATGTATGGACTTAACATACACACTTAAGGGTTTGCTGGTTAGATCTTCAATCTGCTGATATTAACTGTAGCCTTTTGTGGGGAAGTTTCTGAAGGCTGTGTTAATGGCCATGTCATGCTAATGTATTAAAACTTGAAGTGAGTTGGGTAGGACTGGGTTAGACTGTCATCCAATAGGTAACTCATACATGACTAAGCTGATTAAAATGACAAATAATTAAAGGATAAGAATATAATTAATGCAAATCAATGTAGTTCTGGGGAAAACAGCTGTTGTAAAGAAAGCTGACTTAATGCTTTGATTAGATTACAAGACTGGCATAAAAGTAACTGCATAGATTTAGTGCCAAATGTGCATGTTTTCAAACAGTTTTATCAAAGGAGTATAATCATAAATCACTCTAAAAAACAAGTGTGACTGATTCTAAGACTGACGAATAGCAAGTAGCAATGATGCCAATGTAGTTCTGCAGAGTAATCTAGATTATTTAGTAATTTATGTTCATTCAAAAATGTGTTTTAATACAGGCACTTATGAAGTCATCCAGCTAGAACCAGGAATACAAGCAAGGTTTATAAGTATTAAAGAATGCTTTTGTTACTCTAAAGAGATCAGATATTATAATGGACAAATAAGTTAATATGAACTCCCAGGGCGGTGCTGTGGTATAATAACAATAAAATGATCCTTATGTAGTCCTTGGGTATCTAATGTGAAATTGTGAGGAGTAGAGGGATTTGTTGTTTTGTTTGGTGTGGGTTTTTTTTTTTTGAATAGCATCAGTACTAACTATTGAATACCATCTGCAGTTGACCACAGACCTTCCAAGCTACCTGATTTTCTGATATATAAAAAACCCCAGTCAAGGTGTATGGAGCCTGTGTGTGACATTTTCCATGTGACTTATTACCTACTCCTTTGTCTATACTTACTGCCCCACCTCTTGGTCCTTTTTACCTCCCTCAGACTTAGTGCCATAGTGTCTCAGATTCTGTCATCTTCTGAAGAACAGGATAGTGGAGTGGAAGGGACTGCAGGACAGCATCAACTGTGTAAAATTTTTGTTCGAGAGTGGTAGGTCCACAGCTGTGTCATAGAAGAGAGAATGATGTATTGGTGAGAATGCAAAGGTGCAGGAAAAGTTCAAAGACCAGAAATAGTGAGACATATAAAGGACTCTTCCTATTTAACTCAAAAAAGTAGATGCAGCAATATCTCACAAGGAGAAAATATAGGCCTCTAAACGCTTCTTAATTTGAAGAGTAAGGTAGGTTGGTTTAGAAATATATGATAAATTCACTTGCTCTGACACATAGAAGTTACTGGTTTCCCTACAGGAATTTCTGGGTGAATTTTCGTATTCTGTGACATGCAGGAGATCATAAACTGTAAAATACAGATTTTCATATCTTGATGTGAGAATTTAATAGGAAAAGAAGGCTTTTAGAAGATCCTTTATTTGAGGGTTTTTTTAGTTTGTTCAAATTCCTTATGGTATTTTTATCTCAATGGAGATGTAGAATTTCTTAAATTGTGTCTTAACTGGGAATTCTGCTTTTAATATTTCTAAATTTCATTAATATTAATAATTCAACTGAATGCTTATTTTTATTTTTCCACTGAAGATAATTTCATTATGTATATGAAAACCTTCTAAATTAGTTAGGTTCTTGTTCTTGTCAGTTTTTACTATGTCAGCTTCATTTCTACAGTTTGGTCTCATTTAATCTCCCCTCTAGCATATTTTCCTCTTTATTCTTGGATGGATGTCTTCAGTCAAAATCTGTTTTCAAGCTTCTTCCTTTTCTTCAGTTCTTTAAGAAGTCTCACAATCACTAAACATTAGTTTATTTCTCTTATATGTCCAAGTTTCACTCAATAGTGCAGTTAGGAAGCTGTTTCTATTTCCATGGTCTGGGCCTGCATGGTCACAGCACACCTTTGAGCCCTCTGCTGCTGGCACGTGGCACCTGAGGAACACTGTTCTACTGGGAGATTGATGGGACAGATCTGTGTTACAGGGGGCACCTTTCTGCTTTGGAAACATCTGTGCTGATGTGCTGGAGATGCATTTGATGTATTTGTGAGTTTGCGTAGAATGAAGTGGTTGAAAAGTGATACAGAATTAAGATTATTGTAGGAAATTATGTGTTCTACTCTAGCAAATTATCAAAACTGAAAGAATTTACAGTGGATTCTTCATATTTGTTTGGTTTCTTTGGCCATGCATATTTATAAAAAAATACTCTGAATTCAATATGAGGATTTAGCACAGACCTTTTCACCCATTAATATAAATGGGCACTTGATATACAAGAAGTGGTATGCTAAAGGTTTCTGGTATGGCATCATGATCTTTGGCTAGATCTTGTCTATATGCTTTCATGATAATGAGAGTTATTTTCCATTTTCAGCTTCAAAATGGTTTCTGGTTTTTGAAGAGAATGTCAGTTTCCTTCTGGAACCCTGGTAATATTCATTGGCCATGGGCTGGTTAGAGGGAACAGAGAACTATGACTGATACTTGACAAATGCAACCGTTGCGAAGCCCTTTTTCAGTTGGTTATTGGGCAAATTCTGTGAATTCCTCATGTTGCTTCTGTCTGTTCAATGGAAGAATTGTACCTATTAATGGACTTTATGCCCGGTTTGTGCTAAAACTCTGAAAATATGTTAAAGAAGGATTTTTCATGAATGAAGAAGTGATGATTTTTACAGATACGTGCTGAGATTGCTACTTGGCAGGTTTAACATTCATAATTGGCCCTTAGGCAACATATAATACAAGTAGATGGTATTTAAGTATTACTGGAGTAATTATAAAGATGAACAGTTTCAGAAAATATTTGTTCAAAAGAAAGTTTTCTGGTTTTAGGCTCTTTTACAACAGGTCTGCTAATTTATTCTTATTGAAGTTAAGCCTATACATTAAGAAAGCCTGACCTTTCTGATTTCATTTAAGTTAGATTTTCTCCAAATACTTTTTGGAACAGTCCAATGGTCTGATATTCTGCATATATCAAAGCGTTTATCTCAGCAAGCTGTTCAAGCTGACAGCCTGGAAATATTTTCTCAAGGTGTGTTAAAGGCCATAGGGACAATGAACAGGGACTTTGGTGCTAAAAGTGCTTTCCATGTTTGCTAGAAATTTTTAGGAAAGTTTTGCATAAAGATCCTATACAGCTGCTATTAAAGCACTGCAGTACTTTACTTCGTTGTGTTCCTGTTTTTCAACACTGCTACTCGTGAAGACTGCAAACTGGTTCTCTCAGTAGTAATATTGGACACTTTAATGGTGATTACAAGAGCATACAGCAATTACAAGGACTCATAACTTTTCTTTTTTGAAAATTGTTTTTGGATAAATGTTGTGCTGGTTTAAAGGTAAACTGGCAGGAGAAATTAATCCAGCTCAAAAGAAATTATACGTCAGAGTTGCAATTTAATAAAAATATTACAATAAATGTAATGATACAAAGAGAAATTGGTTTAACCCACAAAACCCAGATGTATAACCCAGCAGCCTGGGGCACAAACAGAATGATGTTCATTAGCCCCTATGCTGAGCCCCAAGTGGTCCCCCTGAGTCCAAAGTAAAAGCAAAGGAGAAACCTGTTTGTGCAGATGATGTTTGCAGTCTGGTTGAGAGTGGTGGTCACAGTCCTGTTGAGGTTCTGGTCCTCCTCTGGATCCAACAAGTGGTACCAGAAGTCCCCAGACCCTAAGATTATATACCCTCAGGTTCAGGTGGGAATGCCCAGTACCTCCCCCAGGGCCAGGAGTTTCACAATGGGTGATTTACTCTGAGTCATGGGATACTTCTGGACTCCTTGATGGCCCCTCAGCCTGGATGTGAAGGTGCTGATGCCTCCCCATAAGGGAGTTATCACACCTGAATCATTGGTGTGAAGACCCTGTCTCACAGGGTTCTCTAACACCCAGTCTGTAGCCTGAGGGGGTCAGGTGTGCCCTGGGCAGCTGCTGCAAATGATCCATTGTTAAGTTAGTTAGAAATGACGTAGAGGATATAGAATGCACAGTTTTGGTTACATCCACAATAATAGCTGGTCCTGGTTGCTCTAACTAGGACAAATGTGAAAATTCATTTATGGGGTTTTTTTTTCTAAAATGTAAAACACAGATTCCAGTGCCTTGTACTGTCGGTGCTGCAGCCAGAACTAAACAGCAGTCTCTTTGCTCAGTCTGTTCAGATTACTGCAGCTATCAGTCACTCACTGCCTGTTCAGCATCCTCTTCACATTGCTCCTAATTTTTTTTTTTTTCCCTCTGTTGCTAGGGAGGAATGTTCATTGATTTTTCTGTGGGGTTTTTGTTGTTGTTGTTTTGTTTTGTGCAGCAAAATAACAATTTATCGACACAGGAAAACTTCGCACATCCACTTATATAACTCACTATATTCTTTTTTCAGCTGATATGCTGTACTGTCACTAGAATAAAAGTTTATCTTGTCATTTACTGTTAGTGTTCCATTATTGTTAAAAATCATTGTCTTTCATTTCATTTCTGCGATTTGAATTAAAAATTGAAAAATAGATGCTAAAGTTGGTAACAGAAGCTCTACTTCAGTTCTGTTCCATGCTTAAATATGACCTTATATCATTAAATGATAAAATTGTTATACAAGAAGGAAATCATTGTATTTTCCTCATAGGCATACATGTCCTTGTGTTGTTTCTTTGATTAGTAAACATTTTTCTTTTTGTATAATACTATAATTATCAATGTATTAGAAAAGAGATACTTGTATTCAATTTAAGACTCAAATCACTTGGAAACCAAAATATCTGTAATCTTATGATCCAAAGCTCACAAACACAGAGAGAATAACTAGTATTAGTCTAAATGGAGAAAATCACATGTATTTAAAAAACAAGATGGAAGCTGTAAGCTAATACAGGGAAAATATTAGTAGTTATCTACATGTTCTAGAAAAAATGTAGTGGCTTTTCTATTTGGACTTAAACAAGAAAGCATCAGATCCATGATCTGGTGCTGATACTGTTTTGGATCCCTAAATTCTTTTGCCTTTTGCTTGAGTAAAACTGGTTGAGCAAATCAAAAATAGGCTGTCTTTGTTATAAAAAAGGACTTTTGTTTGGTCTTAAAGCATAGACTGTTTCAGGCTTTCAATAAACATATACTTTTTGCAATACAGATGACATTCAAATGGTATTCTAGGTCTTAGGCTATTTTGCTTTCAATCTGCCAGATGAACTCTGCACCAGTCTTGCTATGTGTGTAATTAAGTTGTCTTTTGCCCGGACTTTCACAGTCAGAGTATTACTTTGGTCAGCAGTCAGAATGTTGTCCAAAATAATGCAGACCAAATTAATGGTAGGGACCTGTACCCCAGTGAGAATATGACTGAATACACTGTCATTTGCTTGTGCAAATTTCTTTAGGCAGAGCAGCTTCCCTTTTACCCCTAGTGCCATGGATCTTTTTAAACTTTTCAGACTAGTGTTCCTGTACCTGCCATCAAGCCCAGAAACAGAGGGTGTAATATTCCTGCAGTTCAAATACTCCAATGTGCTCTCAGCACTAGAAGCTGTAGGCATATGAATTTCAGCAATAATCCTGTTCTCTGAAGCTGTTACTTCAACACGTTTCTGACACCCCATGGGTAAGTTTTTTAATAGTGAGAGTTAGCATCTCCACACCAAGAAGAGTGGGATAGATTTGTTTCTACATCTGTTTAGATACAAAATTCTGGAGCCTCTGCAACTATTCCCTGTCTGTGTCTAAATGTTCCCATTGTAGAATTGCACAATTCCTGCCCAAAACACTAGTGTGTATTTGGGAATAGAGTAACAATTCCAGCAGTTTCTATGACCATCCAGTTCGTCATGAAAACGTTATGGTTGTAATTTCTTTGATCTTCAGTATCTTCTCACACTCTAGTGTTGTCCTAAAGGCATGAAACATTGCATGGATATCTCCATTATAACACAAATACTTAGAATTAGGACAGCATGTTAATGTGCCTATGATACAAGTGAAGCTACAGGGGCCAGAAGTACCCCAGCTGTATGTGGTGGTAAGCTAAAATAACTACTGTCCTTAGAGCCATAAAGGAAAAGTAATCTCATTGCTTTCTTCCTAGAGACACACCACTCAGAAAGGCAATATGTAAAGTGGGAAATACCATCATACCATCATAACCATGGGAGTAAGCAAGCGCACCAGTGTACATTCAGTATGTACTCGGTTTATGGAATTGTAAATAATCAGTGATAGTTTGGCTTAAGATTGCCTGTGTAGATATCAAAATACTCTGTCTTGTGACACACCCACTGTGGATAATTGTGTTGAAATTCTTGTCCTTGATGCTGACCTTTGGAAGGGAGGGAAAAGGAGGAGAAAGATATGGAACTAAGTGTTTAGTCTTACTAAAGAGGTCACAGCAAGTGTTTCAGTAAAGAATATTTGCAATGACAGAAAAAGTAAAGTGATTCTTCAAGGTGTCACTAGAGCCACTATTTCCTGCAGGCTCTGTCAGATATGGAAAGATTTCAATATACCAGAAGAAACTTGATGCAAAGACCTCCTAGGTATTAGAAGAAAATTCTTAGGATACATAAAAAATTAATGTAAAACTGATAATATTTTTTTTCTGCAGTACTCTAGGATTACTAAGGAAGCTTAGAAGCAGACTGTAATATTTTCACTGCAAAATGTATACTTTTAATAGAAACCAGATTCCAAAATTTTTTGGATGTCTTTTTCGTAACTTGTAACTTTATTAAAAATCACAGTATTTGAATAAACTCTATTGTAGAAAATGGAATAAAATCCCAAGATACATTTCAAGTTCTAATTTTGTTTAATCATTTGCAAGCAAGCAAGAAACACTCTGGAGACATTTTCAAGTGTCTAGACAATGAGCTGTGCAGACTCCATTCCTGAGGATTAAGACTACAAACTTTGGAGACAACCTTTGGAAACAAGTACATTATGCAGTTCTGTGGATCTTCTGCTGTCTTTATTGTTAGGCTCAGAAGGCAGCTCTGATCCATACATTTTCTGAAGCCTCTAATCCTGTTAGTGACTCGGTAAGCCTGGACTTGAAGCTTTCAGAACTAAGCACTGCTTGTACAAGATAAAGGCTACCAATCTCTTTCCAATTTGAATAAAATACATTGCAAAGTAATGTAGGAATCTTGACTTTTTTTTTTTTTTTTCCAAAGTGCAAGTGTGAATACAACTGGCCATAAATACTTTTCCACTGCTCATATTTTGGGGCTTTTCTACTATGCTATTTCTCAGTTTTTATGTACTTTCACTATCCTTCTTTAGGGAAGGACAGTATCCTATTTTAGTCTTCTTTCAGAAAATAGCCTAAGGCCTTTAGTCAGATATTACTCTGCTTTATTCAGGCATATTCTTACATACGCAATTAATTTTGGAACAAATAAATATTACTTTATCTGTGATCAAAAGTTGAAAAAAAAGGTAAATTTTGCCTTTGAAAGGTGCCTTGTGGTTTAAAAGATTCCTTTTCCAAAGCATCTAGACTATCTCAGAGCATAAGTCAAGGCAATAGTCTCTTGGAGATGCCCAGCTTTAGACAGTTCCAACATAAGGGAATTCACACCCTTAATTAGATGTTACAGATTCCTGTTCAAAACATGAGAAGGACGGGAAGACTAAAAACAGAATCAGTAGGAGTCAGCACGGCTCACACAGCAGACAAAAAAAGTAGAGGAATAAAACTTAAATTAACTCAGCCAAGTCTTGGGGAATTAAGGTGACTTTCTTTAGTCAGGATGCAATTAAAAGGAAGGAAGAAAATAGGCAAACATGGGGCTAAAGCTTCCCGAACCTAACCATGAAATTAAAGAAACACATTTTAAGAACATACTATGGTTTCTAAGAAAAAATCTACTTAAAATGCTGAAGCGTTAAAAAAAAAAGGAAGAGGTATTGACATAGAGTCATAGGTATCAGCAATGTAAATGACTCCTCCAGTCAATTCATAAATACATTTCAGCATGTGCAACATCATCAGGATAATACTGTTTGAAACAGATTTATGTTTTGTATTATCTGCTTATCCATCATAGTCATGAAAAGAAGGAAATAAGTTTCTAAAGATTCCTACTAACAATGTTCTTGTCCATACACTGCTTCACTCAAATCCATTGATTTTGTAGAAACTAAAGCAGCAAGCACTCTTCATTATCACAATTATGAACCATTTTAACTGCTTTTGTGTACTGGTTTTTTTACTTACAGTACAAGTTATTTATTTTTAAACCTTTTTACTTACCTGTGTTTGACAATTCTTCCTTCTGCTTTTTCTCTTCCGGCATTGAAGGGATCAACAATGTTGTTTTCTTCATCTTATTTGCCACAAAACTATGTATTTACTTTTTTATTTATTCCTGTTATCTCAATCCTGAATGTTTTGCACCAAGCTACCTCAGCCTTCTTTAGAACATACTTTGAGGATTGCAGTTTTCAACCTCAGAAACAAAACTGAAAATTTATTACTCTATTTCTCCCTGCTGAATGTCAAGAATGCAAGTTTACATTTAGTCTTAGGGATCAGTTGGCTTTCCTTTCCCTTATACTCTATATTTGTATTCTGTCTTTATCAAGTTCCCCTGACCTGAGCGGTCCATTCCTTATGTTACATCTTCTGCCATGTCATTATATGGTAAAAAATGGTGTAAAATGTTTTCTTCAAAGTAACTGTCATTGCTTTAAGAGAGTAAATTATAAGGAAACTCATTGATCTGATGTTGCCTTATATACAATATAATGTACAACAGGAAACAAAGTTATAAAAACAAAAAACCCTAATCAAAGGTGAATTTATTAATGGGTATTTACACAAATTCAGACATTTAACTCAAGCTAAATCAGAATCATTTCCCCTGAAGTGGAAAACCAGAGTCCTAACTTTGAGCTGTACCTCATGTAGAAACCTACTTTAGCAGGATACATCCCACTTAGCTTTTGCCACCATGAATTAGGTGTCAAAAGTGAGATAGCGGTCTAAGCTTCCTCTGTAATTCAGAGAGAGAGAGACAAAGTCCTTCCAGAGGGTGGTAAATCCAGTTTTGAAACAAGTGTTAAAGATGGGATAAACTGCTTTTCAACAGTATTTCTTATGACTGCAGAGAAAGAATGAAGTATTAGAGTGAGCACATATATTTCAAACTGGTCATGAAGTAAAATGAACCTTACCAATCTTGAGTGACATGGAGACTTCTCACCAGTGGCTGTAGTGTATCATTCACCTGAAAAAATACACCATATGTAAAACCATGCTACATGTCCAGCTTAGTTCTGAACAGTATCTCTTCCCATACTCTGCCTGATATTTTGAATTGTCCCACATACCCATTAGACCCTAATCCACTCAGTTGTGAAAACCAATAGAATTGCAACACAATCAAACATTACTATTCATAAATATATTCAGTCAGTTGACACAAAGCATCTATTATTCCACAAGACATGATTTTCTACTTTTCTTCTGCATGATTTCAATGCATTCTCTTAACTCATCATCCTCAAGTTGAACAATGATACTGTATTTAGAGTATCAGGTTAGAAGCACAGGTGGAGTACTTGCAAGTCCTAAGAACATATGTTCATATTTCAAATTATGCAGTGGAATCTAAATTTCTTATCTTTTAAATGAACTTGTAATCTTTAAATTGTGGGAGAAATTTCTTCTTTTGCTAAGATTAAACCCAGTCTGATCCCTTCTGAAGATCACACAAAATCTGATCCTAGCTAAGAAGCTCTGGAAGTCACCTAGTTCATTTTCTTCTTCCAAAGTTATGAATCAGTGCATGGCTTTCCTGACAGTTGCTTTTGTAATCTGTCCTGACTGTGGTCTAATATTTGGGATGCTACAGTCCCTTAGACATCTGGTTTAGTTCTTTGTTATCGTTACCTTGAGTATAGTCAGAAACCAGAGAGAACAGAATCCATCATAATTTCATTTTTACAGCACTAAAAGATGCATTTGAAAAGTAGGGCCTCACATGGTTTTCAAATACAACCACTTCACAATGTTGGCCAAATACTGCAGGGTCAGGGCACTTTTCAGGACTGCAAGACTTTAAATTTAATTTAATTTAAATTTAAATGTAACACCTATCTTCTGGGATTTGAGTCTGCATCTCTCAGAAGATTCCCCTAATCCTCAGACTGTACTATGTCTTCAGTATATGGTGAGTGACTGTTGCTTCTCTAACAAGATGTAAAAACCTTTGCTGAAACATGTGCCATACTTGTGAGTTAACTAACTTCTTATTTTTTTAATCTCTGACTCACTGATAATTTGTTTTTTGTGATGGTTGTGTGTTCTAATGGAACAGTATGGTCGGTGGTCCAGTATGGTCCAGGAGAGGCTAGTGATCAAAGAAACAGGATTTTAAGTTAGGTCCATGTTTTTGTGGCTAGTGACTTCAAAAGAGGTCTCAAACATTTCAGGAAAGTGCATTAACAACTAGTAATATATTTTTTATTCCTGGATTTGAAAGGACAGGAAGGTCTAATGTATTTCAAAAATATTTTATGCAATCCAGCATAATATAAAACTGAACACTTACAGACTGGAAATGAGATTAATGTCAATTTAGAAGGCAGAAATCCCTAGACTGTAGGGTTCATGAAGCCCTGTGCTGTGAATATATACCTTACCTGAACTATGGACATAACTTTAGTTAGTGTGACACAAAATGAGGAATTCGGATCCTGATGGAGGCAATCAGCTAGACTGAATTCTTCTCTTCCATGGCTTATTTAAAAGGTTCAATAGCTCAGTTTTTAAATATACCTTTAAAAATGCTCTCAACCATACATGGTATTGAAATAAAAGATTTCAGGTCTGATTTTGAACAGAGTTTACATTTGTCATGCCTTTTAACACAAAATACAGTCCTTAGGAAACACCATTTCCACCCATTTTTATGCCTGCTATAATTTATGTTTGTTGATTAGTAATGTCTGACATTCCTCTGTAATTTGGGAGGGAAGTCCAATAACCTAAAATAAAGTTTTTTTAAGTAAACAGTTTGCTCACTAGACAAAATATGTGGTAACTTTTGTTTTCTGTATTGTCCTTTCTAAATTTGCAATATAAGTTTTAAAAAATTTAAATTGAGGATTAGTAGTTAAATAATTACTTTTAGTGACTTTTTGTCTAAGTTTTTATGCTGTACTAAACAGTGTAAGGAAGACTTTGCTAATGCCCTGCATCCTACTAGTAGTAGTAGTCCTCTGTTTGAAAACACAGACATACTGCATTAAATGACTTGGTTTTCAGTAAATATTCCACTACCTTGAAAAGGGTAAAACTGATCTTTTAAAGTATATTAACAAATATAGTTAAATATTTTAAATATGAGTTCCAGAAGCATTTGGACAATGCTCTCAGACACACAGTGTGACTCTCAGGGATGGTCCTGTGTAGAGCCAGAAGCCGGACTCGATGATCCTTGTGGGTCCCTTCCAAATCAGCATATTCTTTGATTCTGTGAAATATTAAATATTTTTTCCCAGTTTGCATCTAATTTTAAGCTCACTACATTTTTTTTTTTTTTTTCCAGATATGTTTTCACTTGTGTTTACTGCTTTGAGGCCTGGGATGGGATGTCTGCTTCATCCCTGTGTTCTTCCATTTATTTTGTGATTACTTTGCATTGCTATTAACGGGGCTACTTATGAAAGTAAGACAGACATGGGAGGCAGGAAAAAAATCCAGTAGCAATAATTTCCTTGCAGTTCTAGGTAGGGATTGCGTGGTCCCAAAAATCAAACCTTTTCAGTTTCGGTTTTCTCACTCAGAAGAAGCACAATGGAAGGAACTTAATACTTCACAGCAGTTCAGACACATCTTTAGACTTTTTATGGAGCAACTAATGGACCATTTGCATAAATCCATAGCTGTATGTTTCTTCTGAAATTAAGCAAACCCAGTTCCTTCAGTCTTTTGCTCCTAAGCATGCATTTTGCCTCTTATCCTGACTACTTTCTTGAAGCCCAGTACCCAATTCAAGCATCTATCCCTTTCTGTAGGAATAGAAATTCTAATTCATATTCAGGGTTTGCAATACTGCCATTTATGCATCTCAGTATGACAATTTTTCACATTAATAAGACAGCCGTTGATTAAGTTTTGCTTATGAACCAGAGTGACTCACAGGTTCTTTTTTTGAGAAATTTTGCCAAGTCATCTTGCAGTTGTACTCCTGGTAAACCCTAAATAGAATAATATTTTACACTTATTTGTGTTTGTTTTCTTTCTTTCTTTTTTTTTTTTTTTAATTGCATTGGTCTACTCTCCAATTTTTTCTAATTCTAATTCTGTCATTCAATCTGCTTATGTACCCTCCACAGCCTAGTATAAAGTACAACTGTAATAAATTACTCTTTTATTGGATAGTCAAATTCACTGATAAATAAACTTTCAATGATTCTATACTCAATTGCCTCTACCTTTGGACAATGAACTATTCATTTTAATTTTTTAAAAATAGTTAATAGTTAAAATGCTTTTCCAAGTGCTTTTGCACCCATATTCCTTTAGTTTCATCATAATACTTTTATTTTATTGCTTGTAATAAAATCTCATGGAAGTATCAAGAACCTTTTTGTAAGTTGATACATACGATCTTTTCTACTTCTATCCACAAGGCCTATTGCCTGATTTAGAAGGGGACTAAACTGGTTTAATGCCAGGAATTCCCTACAAAACTTTCAGGCTATCTTTTAAAGACCTTCAAATTACTTGCTTGTTTATTGCAGTATTTCTCCAAGTATTGCAGTTGCATGACTGGTTTGTAAGTTCCTAATTCTCTCTATGCTCCTTTTAAAACCTGTTAGAATGCCTTCTGGAACCCTATTGACCACCTACAATTAGCCTGGAGATTACAAATTTCTTGAGAAAACAGAAAACATGGATTTGAGGCTAAAGACAAATTTTGAACATAAGACATCCCCTACTTTAGCAGTGTGTTAACCTCAAGGCAGTTATGCAGAAACCATTTCAGTGCAGTCTAGAAGGAAAGGAATAAATCAAGATCCAACCTACTCTCAAGCAAGAATTCATGAGTGTGGAGCACAAGGAGGCAGGAATGCCTGTCTGGCATGTTGTTTGGCATGACACAACATTTCTGGAGAGGATGGATTTCAGACATGTCACTATCCTAAGATTTTCATTGTCTGGGCAGCAGGGTAACACATTTTTGTGTTGTCATTCTAAATCACTTGGATACTGTTATGTGCTATATATGTCATATGGATGCCAAATTCTCAGTTTTGAAAGCTTCTCCTGGGATTAACTTCAAGTATTTCTATTTGGTCTCTTTTCAGATTGTCTTTGAATAGAGGATCCAATGTGATTTTAGGCTAAGGGTTTCCAGCTGAAAATACCAGAGGCAAGGAGGGCACAAGAGCAAACTATTGGATAAACAGATGCTATTCAGTCTTGGGAGCAGAACTGATAGACGCCAAATTGAGCTTTCTGAGGGAAGAACTGTCTGACTATAGGCTTACTGGATTTTTGCAAGGTTAATTGCATCTTCATAAAAAATAAAATCCAGGAGTACATGTGTAGGGCAATTCCCTTGCAAGGGGAAACTTATCCTTTAAAAGCTCCCAATGCTCCCGCAATACTGTTTGGCAGAAGTCCAACATTTTTCTATTGGGATTTTTTAAGATCATTGCTTCCTATACAAATTGCTCTTTGTCCCACAGATCTTGACCAGACAAAGTCTAATTTGATAGTGCCTTTCCTCAGGCAAGCCAGATGTCATGAGCTGTGGGCCAGTGCCTGTAGATGGTGGGTGCTCTCTGTACTACCGCTGCCACTGGGGGCATTGGGTACCTCCCAGCTGTTACAGTGACATCATGTGCTCTTTTGCCCTTATCCCACTAAACTTCCACTTCCTACCTTTGTGCCAGGCAGAAATGTTGCCTTAAGAAATATGAAGGAGTGGTAGGGAGGAAAAACAATAAGAAAAATTATTTTTAATCTCAACTGCTCTTGTGATTGCCTAGCATTACAGAATGCTGATTTAATGTTGTTTTATGAATCATTTCTACAAAATCTTGAAGAAGAGGAAAAGGACATGGTTCTTTTATAAAGCACACAGGACATTCAAGTGCTTTGACTCTGGTCATTGCAGCAGTACAAACAGTAATTAGAACCCAGGAAAAAGGGAGGTTGCTTCCTACTACTGGTTCTTTTTATCTTGTTTGCAACCTGTTTTTGCACAGAACACCACAGCTATTTATAAACTGCAAGTGGGAGCTGAGAATAGGAAGAGCTTTTTGTTCTGAGACGACAATGTCAGGAGAGCAATACTATAGCTAAATTGGGATGGCCTTTACATAGTCCTATTTTTATGATTGTTATTCTACTGATATTCTGGGGACTGAAGTCTCACAGACACAGGCTCAGCTTCATGTAATTTATCTTTTCTTACATATAAAAATAAACAAAGCTATGTTAAAAATCTACTGTCTTTATTTTTTTTTTTTTTTTTAGTAAAGCAAAGATGAGTAAAGCTTTTAAGCCTCCAATTTTAACTATATGAAATTAATCAATAGGTTCACCAGAAAATACTGTTTACCAGAGAAAGCCAAAAGGTGATTGTTACAATACTGAATTATTCTAGGAGGAGAATAGGGACATGGGTGAGACAGGCATTGAGGGAAAAAGCATCTTCTAAAAATTATGCAATGGTAGAAAATTCAGTACAGTTCTAACAGGTCTGCATGTGCTTTCAAATGAGCACCTTGGATATTATTTTTCTGTTTCTCCTTTTTTTTTGTTCTAGTTTAAAAGAAGACACTGTGCAAGGGAGTGGAAAACCTAGAATTTCCAGTCTGTCTTACCCTTTTTAAAGGGAGATACCATTCCAAAACTTTAGATGCACTGGGATAAGATGCCATAGAAATACTAGCTAGGAGCAGATTGACTTAGCACCAGTCTGAACACCTATCAAACTGTTGGATTCTTACTAGAACAGGCAACTGCAACCCAGTGCACTACCTGCTTTTGCTAAATAGATGTTACAGAACTACACATTAAAAGACATACTTTTTCGTTTTCTAAAGAAAATGTTTGAATCTGTCAAAACTCTGCTTCAAATCTGGCAAGATACTTGCCTCTGATTTCAACATAGCAACAAAATAACAGTACCACATGTCTGATTCCCTTCCTAAAATTATGGAAAATGAGTTTGCAGTTTTGATTTGCAACCTTTTTGAACTGGAATTAAAATTGATGCATTATGCTCAGTTCATTGTTAAAATACATTTTAAACCTACTGTTCATACTCATTCAATGCAATTGTCTTCAGAGGCAATGAGAAGTGAGTCAGCACCAGAGTAATTATTAGTTTTAACACTTCATGGTTATGACTAGAAAAATATAGCTAAGAAAATGATAACTTCTCAATTTCTACAAAATGCCATTTAAGAGTCATGTAAATTATACAGCACTTGTAAAATGTAAAACAAGCACAGACAACTCCCAGTTAATAATTGCCCATTGCCTTTTGTCACTGGTGAGTTGGAGATTTGAGATGAGAAAGGCATAATGGATAAATACTCCCTTTAGGTGTCCAGATTGTCAAAAGAAATAAAATAAAAGAAAAGTAGAAAAAAGACAAGAAAATAAAGTGAGTAAATTTGAGTAAATTTCCTTTTTGATGTACATGAGGAGCAAGTAAACTTGTTCTCTCATAAAATTACAAAACAAAATCAATGGTGTTGGTATCTGACAATGGCAAGTAAGTTGTACAAATACACAAATATTGATATTCACAGAGCGCTGGTTTTGTTCCGATATGTATTTAAAGAAATATTTTTATTTGTTAATATTGCTAATTTTTCATTAATAGTGGAAAGGGCTAGATTAATTAGAAAGTTAACAAACTTTCTTATTCAGATTTTTTAGAGTCACTGTGGTTGTACTAGAAGAAACAAATGTTTGTGTGTGTCAAAATGCCCTGTTGAACTGACCATCTTTCTTCTTTCATGAAAGGAAATCAAGTGATAACATGGCAACAATTTGGAGTAGTTTCAAACATTATTCCAATTACTTGACAGAGTCACAATCATTATCTGACTCAGATCTCAAATAGAAAAATGTACAGGAGGAACAGGTTTTGGATAATGTTCTGACAAAATGAAACAGTATATATCTCTGGAGGAAGGTTTGGAAAAGGCAGATTAGAAAGGGGATCAAGACAGGTCTGCAACAGCACATCTATGAGGTTGGTCTTTACAGGGAATTTATAGAGGACAAAGTTGATGGCATGGTCCTGCTATCTTTTACTACATCTTTAAAGCTCCTGTTATCTTTTGAGAATTCTGGTGAAGAATTCAGCAGGAGAGAAGATAGACCATTTTTTTATGATACTTGAAATGTTGGATTCGAACTCTCTTCTAACTGTAATGCAGATTGGTCTCTATGTATTTTGTAGGAAAGACTACAAAATTGCTATTACTGATATTACACAGGGAACCACAATGCAGTGCACAGTTAACTGAATTTTAACAAATTTTAAGTTTAGGCTGTAATGTTTAAAAGCAGGTTTTTTATTGTGGTGTTGTATTTGGTCCCTAGCAGCTTGCTACATGTGTTTGAGTGCTATCATAACACCCGGGATTTATATGACCTTCCCTATGGATAAATTTACAGTAGCAAAATAGGTATATTGAAAAAAACCCCATTGTTTTTGTCTTGAAAATGCTCCAGTGAATAAAATAAGTTCTGTCTGCATCTTGTTCATACTGCATTGCTTAAAATAGGGGGTTTCTGTGCATGGGACTCTGTTTCTATCTGGCATCTTGGTATATTTCTCAAATGCAGGATTCATCAAAAGTTTTATGTTCTTTTTATATTTGTGATATTTACACTTACTATAATATGGATGGTATTCCAGGCTTAACTTTGATATATTACACCAAGAGTTGCAATTATTTTTTTGCATGATTTTCTTCTGCATATTTTTAGTTTGTCTCTGAATTAGCACTGACATAAATGACTTTTCCTTTGTAAAATTAATTTGCTATGTTGAACTTCTCCTCCTACTATTTTAATCTTTGTTGATCTGGATTTATAGTGACCTCTCTTAGAGAAATTGTTTTGTACAACCTGTTTTGGGGATTTTTTTTTTTTTCATTAGGATTTAAATGACTGTTTCAAATATATCCCTGAGGGGGTTCTTTGGTTGGTTTGGTTTGTTTTTGAGGGGTTTTTGTTTGTTCGCTTGTTTGGGTTTTTTGTTTGTTTATTTTTTGTTGTTTTCACCTTCAGTATTATTTCTGTTTTACATTAGTTGTGTTGCTGTTTTCTTGGTGACCTACTTGGCTGTCGCACTGTCCAGACTCGTCTTTTTGGCTATGCTCTTTTTAATAGTCTGTTTCCAGAAGTCTACGTGCTTGAATAGCATACAAATAAAACAACAGTTTAAGTTTTCTTTCTGTCAATGAGCAGAATTTGCCACAACTGTTAGTTTTGGTCTCTTTCTATGTTGGCTATGGTATTGAAGTGAATGTATAGTCTTCTTTTCTATCAACTCTAAGCTATTGAATATTACAATTTCCAATTTATTCCAATTCTAGTTAAAACATCAAGCTGTGATGTTCCTTGGACATTATTTATGTAAATATGGCACTTTCTTGTGAAGTAATTATATTACTTCATTAACAGAGAGCCACCCCTCTAAAAATAACCCATTGACAAAACAAAGTTGAAAATATTTTCCTCCTAACACCACTCATATATCTAGATTTAACATCAAGGACATGTTTGTATGGTTGTCTTTAGCTGGTAGCAGTTAAAAATGTTATGAAGTGTATGGACATGTAGCACAGACTAAAATTTCTAACCTTCAAAGTCAAGTGACGCTAAAACAAAGTGGGCAGTAAAAATGTCCCTTAGTGGTGAAACAGGACAAGAAATGATAAATTGTTATCTGTCTTGCTATTAATTTATGTGATTTCATAGCCTTTAGGCAAAAATCTAGGAGTGAATCCTTTCTCCATTAGTGTATTGGTATTTTATTTTTCCTTATGTTCAGCAACTGAAAGATTAAGAGCCTTGTGCTCAGGTAGCACAACTACAGTTCAGTGAGCAAGTTGCAAAACAGTGAGAGACGTTGTTGCTTCTGTGACTCTTCAGCTCATGTGAGAGTTGCAAACATGCAAGGCAGGTCATACAGTGAGAAAACACTGTAAATGTAAAGTACTGCTAGTAGTGATCAATAATAATTACAAGTAGAGACAATTGTAGCAGTCAGAAATAAGTAATTTTCTATTCATTCTGTAGAATTTGCCATTAACTACAGACTTAAAGTACTTCTGCAGCAAAGTTCACTGTTTTAAAGACTACAGACACATGCACAAACATAAAAATATGAGTAAGGTTGAGAAACCAAGCACTAAAAAGTTTTTAAGTACCAGAATGAAAAATGTGTCTGCAATCTTAATTTGGTATCCCAGTGCTTATGTATTATGCCATAGAAGCACATATTTAAAATATTACCTAATTCATTACAGCTGACAGTGCACACTATTGAAATTCTTCTCTGAATCATTGCCTTTCTCACAGATTTTTGTATGAGATGTATCACTTGCATCTGGAATCAAAACAAAGTTCATTGATTTATTACTCTATGCCATGTGAAACAATGGAATATTTTACCCCATCTGATTTGTAGGAAGCTGAAGTATGGAGAGGTCAAAGGGATCCATTAATTTCACGTATCTAACAGAGAAGACTGAGGCCTCGTTTTTCAAATAAGGTAGTATTTTTAGCAAGCCGTATGTCTAGAGCAGAGATTCCTCTGACAACTGTTACAGCCTGAGTGCTTAATACTTAAAAAAACCAGATTCTATGGTTGCAGTTTTCACTTTTTGTCCCGGGCAGTGCAGCTGGGACAGCCATGAAGGGAAAAAAATTCCTAAACTCATGTGTGAGCTTCATCATTCAGTTTATGGAGAAGCTATAGGAACAGTTTACTCATCACTACAAGTCTTGTAGAGCTTTAATGTGTTAAGTGAGTACAGAATTTCTAAGGATTTTGATTTGTCTTTCACAGGTCTCTCTTGGTATGTGTAGGTGGCATTTTAAAGCTTTAAAATGTGGCCATTTAAGATGATATTTCACAGGGAGAATGACAGGTTCATCCTTTAAATGTCCGTATCTTGCTCGAGTTCAAAACTGCAGCACAAAGTAAGGAGGAGTGGAAGACAGGGGAAGAATGAGATGGGGATAAAATATTGCCAAGAAAAGATCTCAGATTTTTTTTGTTGTTTATAAAACAACTTAGTTTTCTGTATTCTCTTCTAACAAGTAATGAAAGTGCTATTGCTAATGTTTTCTGAAAGTTTCCAGGCTCAGCCAGATTTCCAGTATGGAAACTGTCATCTGAAACAACTGTTGTTGGGCAGGTTATAATAAGTAATCCAACTTCTACTGAAAAGTACTGGCTGTGACTATCTCAGCCACCTGCCCTTTCAGTAATTCTAAGAGCTTTATTCTGCTCCAAATCACATCAGTACTAGACCAAAATATTTTCATTTTTGTCAAAGAAATAAAATCAGTGCATAAGTGGTTTCAAATAATAAGCTAAAAATGGGGTAATAAAGTATGGCTTTTTTTCTTCATTAAGTATTTAACAAATATTTCTAAGTCCAGTTGCTTTTCCAGACACACTCTGTCAGTTTTCTAGGAGAAAGCCTAGCTTTTGTTCTGACTTGTTTTAAGTTGTCTGCATCGTGACAATCAGAAATCTCAGATAAGCAATTTCATTTATATCAAGTCTTTTTTATTTTCCAAAATGAAATCAATACCTCAGCTAAAGCACATGGAGAAGTGTATATATATCTTCTAGAATGAAATCCTGTGTCAAAGAATGAGAGATCTCTTGCACTCTTATTGTGTAGAACATAAGTTATTTCAGTGCCATAGAAGAAAATACATGATTTTAAAACTGGGGCAAATGAGAGGAGTGAAATAATTTTAATGAAATTACAAGGAATTAACACTGTTGGGGCACCTTCTATTTGTATTTTCAATTGTACATCAGATAAGAAGATAATACAAGTGTATGTCAATAAAAAAAGAACAGTCATGAGTTTGAACTAAAAAAAATATGAATTATGATAAATTAAGCATATTTTCCCTATTTCTTTCTGCCTTTTGCACACTAAAGTAAGAAGTTAATTATCTGTGACTTTTCTCCCTATGAAAATTCCACTGTCCAGAAAACTCTATTTTGATTAAGAATTATAGTCAGGAGTCTGACTTTTGCCTTTTTTCTGCTGTAGCAAGCACAACAAGAGGGTATGACTCTTTTGTTGCCTTTATTTTCTCACTAATCTGGAAGTTAAAAGTCTCTGATGGCACTTTGAACTTTGTATGTACCTGGCACTAAGTTGCATGTTTCACAGAATCACAGATATGCTGAGTTGGAAGGGACCCATAAGGATCATCAAGTCCAGCTCTTAGCCCCCAAGAGTCACACCATACATTACACTGGCTTATGATCATAGCACCAGGTGTCTTTTTTTCCCTAGAATCTTTCTTTGAATTGTGATTTATTATTTTCTCACAATAAAATGCAGCCACTTTTCTTTGCTAATAATCATATTAATCTACTTCAAATCTCATGCAATAATTATAATTATTATTTTAAACTCATGTTACTTTAATAATAGGACAATTGCACAGAAAATATGTGATATTCTATTCATGTGAAATTAGTCATTTCAGGAACTGATAAAAATCTTAGGCCTCTTGTGAAATGCTTGGCTTTACAGATGTTACTGGCTTCTGTCAAGGCTTCTATGAACTCTGAGACTTGGGTGGAGCTAGCTTTTACTTCTGAAGGAGCATACAAGTGTTAGCTCCCCTTCTGCCTTACCCATATATATACTTCTGAAAACAGTTAATACTTTGAAATAGCATAGTCACTTAATGAAATAATGCTTGTAGAATATTGAGAAGTGTGCATGTTACTGTATGGTTGTGTTGGTTTTGGCTGGGATAAAGTTTCTCCCCAGTAGGTCTGTGTTTGGGATTTGTGCTGAAACCACTGTTGATAGCACATCAATGTTTTAGTTTACTGCTTAGCAGGGCTTCCACAGCATCAAGGCCTTTTCTGGTCCCCATCCCACCCCACCCCATCATTGAGAAGGCTGGGGATGCACGAGGAGTTGAGGGGACACACAGCTGGAATAGATGACCCCAACTGACCAAAGGGATATTCCAGACCATATGACATCATGCTCAGTATAGAAAGTGGAGGGATGAAGGAGGAAGGTGAAGACATTCAGAGGCATGGCATTTGTCTTCACAAGTCACCATTACATGTGATGAAGCCTTGCTTTCCTGGGAACGGCTGAAGACCTTCCCATGGGAAGTGGTGAGCGAATTCCTTGTTTTGCTTTGTTTACTTTACCCATGAGTTTCCTCAGTTTTACTCTTCTGATTCTGTCCCCCATCCTGGGTGGGTGAGTGAGTAAGAATCTGTGTGGGGATAAATTTTTGGTAGGGGTTAAATCTCAACACCATCTATCCTGGGTTCACTTCAAGTGTCCCAGAATGCAGACACATACTGACAGGAAAAAAAAAAAAGTGCAAATTTACTTTAATTTCTGAATCTGATAAAGTGGTTCAAACAAATAACTATCTTAAAATAGTCATCTAGTTTTCATTGGTTTCTTTTTAATTTATGTCAGCTTCTCAATGTGGTTTATCCATGGCCACAGAAAATAATGAAGGAATGGAACAATGCGAGTAGCACACACAGAGAAATGAACAACTGAGATGGAGAGAAATGGGTTGCTTAAATTCAACTATTGTGGGAAGAATTGGTTGTGAAATTCTCTTTAGATGAGGGACTTGTCATCCATGAGGTGCTTATCTTTTCCTGTGGAGTAGGGAACGAGATATTGACTTGGGTGATCAGTCTGATTAGGCTCAGAAAGATTTCCGATACAGTTGTAGCAGTAAACTGGTGGAATAGCTCTATCCATGGTAAGATATAGCTCAAACAAATTCTGTTTGACTAGTACATAGTCAAAACACTTAATTCTGTTTTATTTCCTGCTTCAGTGAGGTTTCCTTTACATACCTGTATTTTGGAAGTTTTGAATGTTATTGCTGTAGAAGAATATTGTCAATGATCACCTTCACCTTCCTAACTTGATCCAATAAGAAGGTAAACAATGCATATTTCAATTGACTTCTGTAATGGTTGTCTTAAATTCTTGGTGAATGGGCCTTAAAAGAGGAGAAACATTTAGACGAGCATTAGTTCTTATGTTCTTTTTCTACCAACTGTAATGTCATTTAACCAAATATCTTCTTTCTAACAATGGAAGCAAGTACTTATACCTTTGCAAAAGTAGTGACAAAAGGAATAAAAAAGAAATTACATTTTCAATTAAAGTTCTTAGTTGCAAATATAATTATAAATATTTTTCAAAAAAAGATGCAAAGTAGAAAATAATCCAGTCCATCAGGGAATCCAAACTACTTAACTGACAGAGGTCAAATATTTATCTCTCATGGGTAAGACATACAGTTGTCCCAGATTATGAAAATTAATTCATATAAAATAACTAAGTGACTTGCAAACTGCTGGCCAGTTGCTACTTTATGTAAATTTTAGTCAACAAGCCTTTATATTAAATCATCTCTTTTTAAAAGTCTAACCAACATGAGAACATCAAATGATGATTATGCAGCAACAGAAAACCTCCTAGTTTCTAAAATTCCTAAAAATGTGGAGTTCCACAAGATATAGATGGAAAGTTGCGTTACTTTTCTCAGTATGATGCGTGAACTCTGGTTTTGCTGCATTTAGTAAAATAGAAAGAGAGGCAATGGTGGGGAGAACAGAAGAGTGAGACTTAACTGCTTCCCACCAGGCATTCTGGCAACATTAGATTATGTACTTCTCAATGAGCTCATGCTTAGCCGTAGTGGTCATGTCCTTTCTTTCCCTGATTTATCCTAACCATGTGGGCCATAATGAAAGTATATTCTATGTGAATAATTTTTAAAATATTAATGCATTTAATCTTATTGGTATCTTTCTATATCAAGGAGTTATTTTCCAGTGCAGTTTTAACAGCCCAAGAGGAGAAACTTTGCCTTTTCAAACATCTCCTTCATTGAAGTAAATATGCATTTTTAACACAAGAGATCTGATTTAAGTCATCAAGAACGATGATCACAAAGTGTCTCTGTTTTCCATTGCATTTATTTCCTCTTCATTTTAACCAAGTTCCATTAGAAGGGGCAAAATAGTGTTCATGTTACTAATAAGTTGCTGCGTTTGATTGAGCTGGCAAAGTGCCAACTACCCAAACACAGAGCAAGAGTTCCTCCCCCTGCCCCTCTTCAAGGGAAAAGGGAAAGGAGAAAAAAACCTAAAACTTAACATAGATTTATATATTTATACAGAAAAGAGAAAATTGAAACTACAATATAACACCTACATTAAGTTAGATATAACAAATAATTCCTTCACCTCCTCACGCAACAGAAAACTGAACTCTTCTGAACACAAATCCCACCATTCTAGCTACAAAACCACTCAAGAGAACTCAGTCTCCCAAGGGACAGACCCAAGCAGAGAAAACCAAAAATAAATATTTTACTTTCCTATAGATAACATAGCAGTGAGGTGGTGCGGCCTAATCAGCAGAGCATCACAGAGCACATCCACCTAGCCCCACAGCCATCAGGAACTGAGAGAACCCCTACTCTGCTGTATTTATACTTGAGGTGACATCAGAATATGGTATGAAATACCACTGGCCAGTAGCAGTCAGCTCCCTGCTGGCCTGACCCAGGTCAAGTCAGTTGATAATCTGAGGCATACTCTAAAACCAAAGCCTAAATTTAGACCTAGCTAAACCCATAACAGTTGCTTACACTGTTGCAAAAGAGGAGTGTTAACATTCATGTTAGCTTTCTACACGATTACAAGAAATTTTTTTGTTAAAATGGAAAGATGTTCAGCTATCCACGTTTGCCATGGATGGAATATTTCTCAGATGCGTCCGTTTTCATGAATCTTCAGGATAATTTAATATTATATTGGATCTCTGGCAGGGTTCTCTAATTACTGCCAGTGATCATACTCGAGTGCTTGAAATCTAAAGAGTTGTTTCAACAGAATTTCATTTGGGAAAAAAACATCCTGGTTTTTCTTTTTACTCTGCATCAAAATGAAAGTAATCTCAGAAGTTATTGACAAATGGAATTGTTTTCTATATAATCTCAGTAATTAACTTTCTTTCCAGTAGAGTTACTAAGTACAGTAGCTACTGCAGTTCATCTTTATTAACAGAGGCATGGCTGGCAAATTCACTTCTGTTACACTTCCTGAAATGCAGTTTAATAACCAGTGTGTGTCAAATGTCAGCTCTACTGTTCCTCTAGGGGTACTTCCAACAAGAGACTACATATTCTGTCTGTGCTATGCTGGCATTTTCTGAAGCCATTCTCCAATTTACTTGCCCAAGACCCACGAAGGATTCAGAAAAACAAGGAAAGAAGTTTTCAAACTACTACATGAGCAGTTTTAAATATACAATGCTTTTATCATCATAAGTGAGGGAAAGGCAGAAATGCCATTTCAATCAACTGTTCCATAAAAAAATCTATCTTACTGCCCATAAAAAGAAGTATTTCTGCTGTGTAGCAATCATGAATGAGGCAAAGCATGGTGGGGAAGAGGCACATTCTTCTCTAGGTTTCCAAACTCACTGCTGTGCTGGTTCCTTTCTGAATTACACATTGTTGATTGGTCACTCTCCTTTAAATAACTATCTGACATGTAGTTATTATAAACATGCTGTCCAGGGCTTTAAAATAGAGATAGAACATTTGGAAAATTTGTTTTATTTCCACACAGGAATATGATTGTCTCCAAATATGATTTGGGAATTCATTTCAAGAATCATATGTTCATAATGCTTTCACATAGCAAAATAAGTGCCCTTCAAAGAGACTGTGGTTTAAGAAATTAAACAGATTTAATTATATGGCTTTGCTTATGACTGCAATATACTCTGTTTATTATGGTGAGACACTGGAAACATGGAGTGAATCCACAACTCTTCAGGAAAACTACTAAATGTATACGGAATTTACCCTCAATAATAGCAAAACTGTTCCAAATTTGGTAAAATATTGACAACTTCTTGATATTCATACCGTTATCTTCTTTTCAAAAAGAAATAATTCACTGACATATGATCTGCACAGAAAAATGGCATTAATTTATGTGTAGAAATCAATAACCACTTTATTTTAGTAAATCCAGGAACTAATAATAAATCAGTTGTTTTTTGGAAAGTAAGAGTTCAGTCATTTGAAGCCTGTATGTGTTCATACGATAGATTTTTATTTTATATTTCTAATCTGCTTTTGGTTTTGAAATTGTGATATATATGCACTGACATGCACAGCTGCCCATCCTTCTGCTATGTGTATATACACACATAGTGTACATATAACCACGTGTTTTGATATGTATTCTGAAGTGTGCAACATTTTCAGTGAACTTTATAAACTAAGATAATGAATTACTATATGATTCTTTGTAATCGATTTCTAAAAATGTATGATTGTATCCAATTTAAAAAATCCTCGTACTAACAGAGTGCTTAATTTCTTAAATATGACTACAAACAGTGAAGAATTAATGTAAGTTAATTTGATCTTTTTATTATAGAAGAAAAAGAAAGGCAGAGGTAAGAAATAAGGTTGTGAAGACATGACTACGGAAAGAGGACAGGGAAGAGGAAAGGGAGAGAAATGATAAATTTTAGTCTTATAAGGCATTGAGTAAAAACAAAGATCTACGCTAGGTTACAAGAAGAAAAATAAAGAGAGGAAGTTAAAATCATCTGTCCTGAACTCATTATGTCAGTCAGAGATAGGAAATACCACCTTCAGAAATCCGAGTAGTGTTGATCCAATGACTTGTCAATCACAGGAGGATTTCAGTACACTGATTCCAAAGCCTTATTTACACACTATAGGAGTTACTGAGTGAGAATTAGAGAAATACAAGGCTTGCTTAGGTAATTTCAGAAGGAAGTTAAATGAGATAGAAAATAGAATGAGCAAAATGGAAAAGGTAAGCTAAATATGGTAAAATAAGAGAGTAAAAGGAAATAAAAGGTAATCTTGCTCTGGAGTCTTCTATATTTTAACACAGACTGTCATGTTTGCTGTTTTCCTGGAACAAATTTTTATCCAAAGAAATCAGTTGACGCCCATGAGTAACTAGTGCTGGATGCTCTAATTCTTCTTCAGATAATCCAAAGTGATTGTGATACCTGGGAGTCAGGCTCTATGGATGGCTACTGTACGTGAATATTTCATGGCACGACTTGCTTGACCTACCTTACCCCTAGATTGGAGCATTAGAGTGAGCAACAGATGAACATTTTCAAGCTTGAATGCTCATTTAAGTCTAAAATTAAAATTAAACCTGAAATAAATAACCAGGGCCAGGCCATGTTGGTGGAGCTAACACTTCTGAGCAACTTCTTTCAAACAAGGTGCTTCTTTCACTGTGTGCATGGTTTCTGAGAATTTACACTTGAAAACCTTGGTTTCATTTCTCAGAATATTTCTGTGCCATCTGTAAGTTTTCCACCCCCCTATTTTGCATTGTCCATCTGTTTAGACCAAGCATTTTCTCATAGGTCCTGAACACAGTGTGTTATCCTATAATCTTATGTGAATGACTATTTATCTGTTGCTCTCAGAGCCTTGAAATTTTTTAGGCATGCATTTTCTCCACAATCCCTGCAAGGTGGAGAGGTAACGGTTCTCTCCATTTCTTGAGGCACTAATGTCTAATACCAAAAGATGCTTAATGCAAAAGTCTTTACTCAGCTTCAACTTTGCAGAGACATAATTCTGCAATTCATGTACTGTGTGAACTTCTGCCACTGACCTGCTTCTGCCACCTTACACTGGATGTCACTGCATTGCTTGGGGACCTACAGCAAAAACTATCTCCTGCAGGATCTTCTCAGTTATCTTACTTTAGGGAACCAGTTTAGAGGATGCTTTCATGCCATTTCCAATGAATGACATAAAGAATTTTATGGTCTATGTGGTAGTGGATATATTAATTCTTTCAAAAAAAACAATATTGCTTTTGTTTGTTTGTTTGTTTTTTCACTCAGGGGAGCAAAAAAAGCATATATTCAAATTTTCATACTAGTATATCAGGATCTGGAGCACTCTTCCCCTTTTATGTGAGAGCATCTTAATCAACAAAATATAGGTTAGGGTAAGGAGAGAAAAATACACACTGAAGCAGTTTCAGTTTTATGAAGTAATTATTTACTTGTAGAGAAAGAAAAGACAACAGAGCAGTTTTAAACTGGAATATAAGACAGGCTTAGATTTCACTTTTAGTATATCTTATATTTTACAGTAATTTTGAAAAGTAAGATTTTGAGCTTGGCAGAATGAAACAAGACAGTAAAATCAATTTATGAAAGATAAAATCTACAATTTTAAAAACAATTATGTATTTCAAAAATCACTGTAGGCAAATACTAAACATGACCAGATACTTTTTTATCAAAACAGAGAAAGAATCAATTCAGCCTTTCGGCTAATGACAATTTATTTTGAGGATAATTTACATAGTGATTTTAAGTGTTTTTGGCAAAATTAAATGGCAACGGGACATCCCCAGTCTGTTTCTGCAACAAGAAAGAAAAGAGTTTCATATTCTGCCACTCATCTTTCATTTTTCATAAATGTTTTTTGTATCAAAGCTGTCCTGGCAGACATGAAAAATTAATGATGGGACTTGAAAACTGTGCACTTTACACCACGGACAGGATATATGTGGACTAGTGGAAGGCTTACTGTATCACCTCTAGAGCTCTTTTCCCTTGCACTTAGGCATATTGGCCTCTTGGATGTAAAAAAGAAAGAAATAAAACTTTACTAAAATCTGCAGGAATATCCAAGACTACAGCAATACAATCAGCAAAGAAGGCATAGAATCACAGAATGATTTGGGTTTTAAGATACCTTGAAAGGTCATTTAGTTCCAACTCTTCTACAGCAAGCAGTGACATCCTTAACCAGATCAGGTTGCTCAGAGCCCCACCATGCTCAGCTCTGTCAAAGGTGTGTGGGTGGAAGGATGCTGAACCCTTTGTAAAACTCCGCAGGTTCCAGCTCCAATTAAAAGGATGAAGAAGTCGTGCCTGTTTGGGAGGAAACATTCCCATTCCTCCTGCACTGTGAGTGCAACATTCTTTCCTTGGCTTCACACCATAACCACAGGGAAGAAGCAAGCAGATTACTTCTTCTGGAACACTCTAAAGTGACCCAGATCTAGGCAAACATAAACACAATCAAAACAAAGTTTAGAAGGGTCTTTTAGTGTGTAACAGCAGGAAGAATAATCAGGACTTGAGAACTGGCTGAACAGCAGATTCCAGAGTGTTGTGAACAGGTCGAGGGAGGTTATCCTGCCCCTCTATTCAGCCCTAGTGAGACAAATCAGAAGTGATGTGTCCAGTTGTGGGCTTCTCAGTACAAGAGAGATGTGGAGCTCCTGGAATGAGTCCAGTGGAGGGCCACGGAGATGACTAAGGGACTGGAGCATCTCTCTTACAAGGATAGGCTGAAGGAGCTGGGCCTGTTCAGCTTCAAGAAAAGATGGCTGAAAGGGGACCTCATCAATGTCTGTAAGTCTCTGAAGGGAGGGTGTTGAGAGGGTGGAGCCAGGCTCTTCTCAGTAGTGTCAAGCAATAGGACAAAACACAACAAGCAGAAACGATGCACAGGATGTTTCACCTGAACTTGAGGAAGAACTTCTTTATTCTGTGTGTGACAGCACTGGAACAGGTTGCCCAGAGAGGTTGTGGAGTCTCCCTCACTGGAGACATTCAAGAACCATCTGGACACAATCTTGTGCAATGTGCTCTAGAATTACCCTGCCTGAGCAGGGAGGATGGACCAGATAATTCAATTTGATCCCTTCCAACCTTATCTATTCTGTGATTCTGTGATTTTGACTTCATTCAAAAATCAACTGGTGTTGAAGATGAGTAAAATAGATTTAAACCGCAAAATTTTGCAAACTACAAGATTTGTTAAAATTTGTTTGCCTACTGAATTATATGACATTCTGGACTATACAATGAACACCACACATAAAGAAACACAGAAATGAAAGTTAAGGTACTGCACAGGTCTAAACAGCAAAAAATGGCTAATGAAACCCCAAAATCTTGGTTTCTACTGGTACTCTCACAACTGTATAGTCATAGTGAGCTTACACACAAGAATAGCCAGAAAAAAAGGAGAGATTTAGTCTCATTCTTTGAAAACTGAAAGTATTTCATTCAGCCCAATGCAGAGAGAATTTACTTTATCGCTAGATATGAATGTTTATATGTGACTAAACAAGAGATTTCAGATATTGTTGTCAGGACTTTCAAGAACAAGAGTTTACTCACACTATTAAAAGTAAAATACAATCTGATCTGTTTCAATAGAAATATCTGAACATTTTTCCATGGCATGTTATCTGTGAAAAATGGAAAATTTATATGATCTAAACAGCAAATAATTGCTCCAGATATACTGAATTTCACATTACGTAATCTGTCCATTGTCAAACTTTCAGTAAGCATTAACCCAGTGTGCATTCACCCTCTTGCACTAAGCATCAATTACACTAAACAACTAGAGCAGTTATGAATATGCCAATTTTTGACAGTTCTACTACACAAAATGAAACATGAATTCAAGAAATACACTATTTAAGCATGAATTAAGAATATTTAATACTGTTATTTGAACAAAGTCAAAAAATATACAAATTGGTCACATTAAAATGTCTATCATTAAAAACAGAGGGACTTTAGTAAAAAAAACATTGCAGAAATATGATTTAGAGGCACATATAAAGGAAGACAGATGGCATACAGAGCAAGACATATGCAAGACAATGATACTGGTCTAGACATTAAGACCTTTCATTTCATGTTTTTTTTTTTATATATAGATGCATATAGACATGCCTTTGGCCCCATTATAGTCAATGGAAATCTAATCAACACGGAGTCAAAAGAGCAGTTTAGTTCACCTTAGAGCAGACATTAAAGCTATGACTTGACTAGCAAACATAACAGTTGCACTGCTTAGATACCTATAACACTTAGATTTTGGTGTTTAATGTTATAGTGAAGTCACATCCTTTTTCTCCTCAGCTTTGTGGGAAATTCATGGAGCAAAACTTGTGAGAATTAGAGAAAATTATTTTTAACCCCCTGGATTTCAGTTAACCCTAGATTTTCATTCACTTATACCCACTTACAAGCACAGAGATGTGCTTGTCTGAGTGGCCTAGCAAGGATCATCTGTGTGTTACATCAGTGGGAGAAGATATGGTTGTTGATTCCTCTCTATGACTCTTGCCTTCCTACTTACTGGAGAACACAAACGGATTTTTGCACTGCGGTTCAATACCATTTAGAAATCAAGCATTATTTCTGGGTGATTTTTCTTTTTCAGAATTTAATTTCTCTTTTCAGGAAACTTTGACAGTGGGTTACCCATTGCATATATTTCCTCATTTCAGGTACCTTTAAGGTTACAATCTGCTTTCCTGTTAGGATAAGAGAAACAGAAATGATATATACAACATGGTATTTTCTTTATTTCCATCCTTATGTTCTCAGACCACAGGTCCTCTGACCATGACAAAACCACACTTCTCAGTATTTGCCAGTTTGATTGCTGTCAGTTTTGTCCTTTGCCATCAGCACAAGCCATTCTTTTAGCTCTTGCTTTATTGTTTCTTATGGAATCAAGCAACAGTTTGGGTTGGAAGGGGTTTTTAAAGGCCATCTTGTCCAAACCCCCTGCAATAAGCAGGGACATCTTCAGCCAGGTCAGCTTGCTCAGAGCCCTTGGACATTTCCAGGGATGGGGAAGCATTCAGGGACTGACTGAATGGAACTCAGCTCTATGTTGCCCACCTCTCTGGGCAACAACAGTTTGATAATCAACACACAGGTTGTTAGTCAGTGAAAAAACTCTGAAGTTGGTGTTTTAAAATATAAAAGCAAAAGTTTTTCTCATATTATGCTTTTCAGTAAGTAATGACAAAATTTAATCTCATGTTCTATTAACACAAGACAGTCTTTCTTTACTATCTGGTGGAATTTGAATATGAATTTATAAAACTTGCAGGTTTGAGAACATAGGGTTTATTGATTTTAGACATAGTTACAAAGGCAAATGATAAAAGGAGTTATGCTATATTGTGCAGAGCCAGATTATCTGGAAGAGCAGATTAGGACCCATTCAATATGTATTTGCAAAGTCAGGTCATGAATGGTCACTGCCTGCACTGGAAAAGTCATGTATTATGATTTTGTGCTAGTTTTTCTTGTTTCTTTCATGTGATCTTTGTTATCTTGTGTCTAACTCTATCCCAGTCAAAGCCAACACATGAATCTTCCTTTATTTTTCAAAAATCTGCAATATCCAGCACTTCTCTATGGTTTTTGCTTCAGAGCTCAGTGGCTGCCCCAGGAGGCAATTGCACTGGAAGCTGAGTCTGCCAGATGTAGCCACTGCTTCTATTTGACTTCCCACCTGGGCTGGGGTGAGAACATAAATATGGCACAGGAAGGACATTTACAGGTGAGTATTCATGTGTCCCCAGCCTCTGAATCACTGCTGAGCTCAGTGCAACACCTACAGAGAAGAAATTGTGCGATCCAGACTGACCATCATAACCTCTGTGGGTTCCATCCTCATTCCACCATATTTATGAGTTTTTAAAGAGGAAAATGGATGTTAGCAGACAGTTATGATGTAAGGATTATGAATGGATGCAGAATTTTTACATGGAGACAGTGACATTCCCTTGTATCACATGGTTTCATTTCCTGCTGTGCTCTGCTGTGAGCTCAGGACTGTCTTTCTCCTTGATATTCTGGAGTGCCTAAGACCATAGCAAGGGCAGCAAGTGGTCTGTTTCAGGAAAGGATATGAAAATCCCTATTTCCTTGATCTGAGAGAAGACTGGATTCATATGTCTATTGTTGGAATACATACATTTTCAGGCTAGTGAACCAAGAACAAATTTGCAGGTGCAAGCTGCTGAGATAAGAATGGAATTTGTCTAGAAACCTTGAGCTGGTGCAGAAGTGAGAGAAGAAGCCTGCAGAAGCTCCACGGAAGAACACATCTTAAGCGCTCTTTATATAAAGTTAAAAATACAATAGCTAAAACTGCTTGGATCCAGCAATTTTATAAAATATATATTACTTAATATTTAGCTATGGCTGTGTGATGTTAGATAGTTTGCATGGTGTGTGTAGGTTTTAGAATTGTGTGTAACTGTGTGAAAATATAGTCCTGTGTAAAGCTCTTCTTATAGTTAGTAAATCCCTGCGCAGAAGAAGATAACAAGTGTTAATGTAAAGATAGTTCGGCGTTCTGCCCTTGTTTCACCATTCCTCAAGTAACTGTAACCTATGATGAAGAGGACTTGAATAAACTGCAAAAAATTAAACCAGATGCAGTCAAGAGTTTTATTTAATGATAGAGGTAGAAGCCTCTTAAAGCCTTACTAAAAGCTCACTAAGAACTGTGTCTATGGAGATTCAGGCGCCATGATACTGAAACATGGTACTGCAAAAACAGGCAGACATCCAGGCAAGAAATATCTGTGTGTCACTGGAAAAGCAAAGTTTTGCAAAATGTTCATATCGTAAGTGGATTGATAACATATTTTGTTCTGCTGGATATCCTTCAGTGAAGAGGGTGTTATTGTTCCCTGAAGATTAACTGATTCTTCTTGGGGAGAGAAATGTACAGAGCTGATAGAATAGGTCACGTGGAAGAGAGTGATGAATTGTTTCAAAAAGCTTGGTGCCTGCATATGGAGGAAAGACTGTGTTCAGTTTGTGAAATCAGTCCTTATGTGGCTGTAATGTGAAAGGGACATAAGTCTATGGGATATATATGTGCTTTGCACAGACAGGCTGCAGCTCCAGAGAGGAAAGGGAGACTAGGGTAGGATTCCAGGCTGGACTTCATTGCTATAAATTCATATGTCAATAGAAGCAGAATGGGTTTGAAATCCAACCCATAAGATGTCCCTGTTTGCAGAACACCCAGAGCCCTGTTACATGCCCATAAAATAAAATGGAACACAGTTAGAAGCCATAGCACATAAATTTAGATGTACACAATAGGAGATGCTTGTGCACTCCTCAGAAAAGCCATTAACAGATCCAGAAACAAGGTCATTATCTCTAGAAAGGATGAAGCGATCTTCCCATAATTTGGAATATTTGATAGAGTTTCCTGCAGACCTTTAAAATGCACTTTGTTTCCTCAGGTTCCTCAGGTATTCACTAGTGGCCCCTCCACCATGTTCAGGACTCAGTACAAACTAAAGCATTAGTGAAAAAAGATATGAAAAATCTCTGCTTCTGGATTTGTTTTCCTTTCCCTGCTTTCACCTTCCCTTGGCTATTCAACAGCATGCCTCCTTAACTATTAGGAAAACACATGTTAAATGAATAGGCAAAACTCCAGTTCAGCCTCATCACTGAAAGTAATGAAGTCCCCTAAAATGGGCTCCACTGGTACATCCTACAGTAATACCTGTCTTATCATTGGCCATATTCTAGACTGGAGCTCTTCCATCGATACTGAACGGAGAAATAATTTGAAATTTTCATTCCCTAGACTATGTAAAATTAGACAGGGGCCCCAGTCCTAAAAACTGCTAGGTGCAGAGAATTATCCTGAATAGTATCAATAATGTTTGGGAAATTACTCTCCAATTACATTACTAAGTGTTTGCAGAAGCACATTGTTTGACCTTGCATACAATAATTGGTTATGAGTGCAAGTATTGTGATGTATCCCAATCCATGTGCTTTTCTAATGACAAGCACTGAAGTATACTGAAATAAGGGGCTTTTCATTTGAGGTTTGATTTGTGAGTATGGTTTTATGATGCAGTCATCTCATCTCTGGAAATCAGACTGACTCTGTCATACAAACCAGCCATCAAATGACAAAAGCTTCTATTCATTGCCAGAGCTGGGGCAGCATCAAACCAGTAATTTCATTGCTAGCTTGCAACCACTAATACAAAGTCCAAGCATGACTTTTGTTTTAAAATATTCTCACTCTATAATAGGAGTGATGTCCATACTTCCAACAAAAAATAACCCTCAAAACAGTTGAATTCTTGTGTCAAAGTATAAGCTCTGTCTAGCTTACTGATCTATCTCTAACAATGGCTTCTAGCAGATATTTTAGGAAAGACGAGAACAGAATTATTTTTTTCCCATGGTTATGACATTAGAAATTTTAGCCATCTGAGGCTGGAAATTTTGCATTAATTCATTAATTAATTTTGTCTAATTGCTTTTTGAGTCTATTTCTATTTTTGGCATCTACAATATTCTATAGCAATGAGCAATACAGTTTTATTATGTGACACATGAAAAAATACTTCCTTTTATTTGTTCTAAATCAGTTGCCTGGTAATTTCATCGTGCTCTACCTTGTCTTTATATTATGGCAGTGAATCATTATTCCCTATTCACCCTCTCTGTGCCTTTCACAGTTTCTACATACTTCTCTCCAATTTCCCTGTTTGTTTTGGGTTTTGGTTTTGGTTTTTTGTTTGGGTTTTTTTGTTTTTTTTTTGTTTTTTTTTTGGTACTGAAGAACCTTACTACATTTAATTCCAAATCTCCAATTATACTTATTTTCTGTTTTTACTGTGTCCCTTTGGAGTAGAATCACAGTATCTTATTTCCATTTGATTCTTTACTGTTTTCATAATAGTTCTTGCTAATCTATTTTCTGCTTTGATAATTTCTTAACATTGAAAATATTTTTTTCGAAGAACTTTCCATGAGATCTACCTTCCTCATGGTCATTTGAAATCTAGTATTTATAAGTTTGTAAATTTATCAACTTATGGTTTGTTTCCCTTCATGGTGATAGATATAAATTTGCTTTCATGAATGATAAATTTAGTTTGCCTCTCTATCATGCAGATATTCTGTATCCTAAGACCATTCTGAAATTTGTCCTTATCATTTCCAGTGCTTACTCTTGTAATTCATCTTGTACCATTTGGAGATTTTTTGCTTGCTATTTACCTATTAATCAGATAATTTAAGAATATGTTTCATTTCATACATCTAAATACAGATACCAGGGGATTCTGCTGGTGCCTTCCTTCTTTGTGAAAAATCTACCATTTGTTTCTAATATTAATTGATTTTTCTTTGGCCAGTTAGTAATTAATGAGAGGAATTTCCCTCTTCCTCTCTTGACACTGGACTCATTTAAAAGAGCCTTTGTGACAGAATATTTTCAAAAGCTTCTTGAAAATCTAAATTCACTGAGAAGATTAAATACTAATTCCTGAAGATAATTATTGTTTATAATAATAGAAATCATTTGTAGTTGTAGATCAGGGGGTAGAACTCAGCCATGCTTACACTGATGAAAACCCAGGCTTGACACTTACCAGTCTCTAATCTATCATGAAGAAAAGCTCAAGGAAGTAGCAGAAAGCTGGTTTTTGAATATCTCTAAGGAGCATTTTCAGTTGGTCACCTTTTTGTGGTTCAGTGGGCTAAGAAACCATGTAGGTTTTTGGCATGTAAGGATGAAAGATGGAAACTATATTATTTAAAATCATGATTCAGATGGCTGGTGTCTAGACATTTGTAGTAATTTCCAATTTAGAGGACTTGCATATCACTGTTACCAGACATAAATATCAGTATGCATTTCACTGCAAATCTTCAGTAGTATGTCTTGATTATGAAGACAGAAGTAGTTTCCTAAAGTTGAATAGCTTCATGGAAAGCTACACTATAAAAGGACTCAGCAAACTTATAGAAAACTAGGCTGAATGAGATTCTGATAAATCTCTTCCCATTTTCTTGGACACCAAAACTACAGTTTCTGTATTTTATATTCATGGCTCTGCAAGATATTGTGTTTATCCAACAGAGATATTTTTTCTCCTGTATACCTCTTTTGGTCTCTTTTATTGCTCTTTAACCTTATAGGCTAGACATACTAGTGTACACTGATAACAGTGATTCATTTGGGATCATGGGATAGCAGAGAAGCAGATGTTATAAAAGTGGATGTACATGGTCTTAACTGCAGGAAATATGTACCAAGTGTAACTTGGCTTCACTGTGCAAAGTCAAGGAAAACCTTATTTTAATCAGAGGCAGATGCAATCTTGCCAAACCTTCCAGTATTTTTTTTTCACTGTTTTGCTGGCTGATAGCCATTCTTAATTGGAAATAATCTCTAAGCAGTAGACGAAATTTACTGTGACCCATATTTATTGTGGAAACTGAATTTTCTTTGTCTAAGAAACGATGTCAGAATATTGCACGTGATGCCTGTCAAATATCAGCTAGTTTTGAGAAGAAATTTTTATGCTTGTGAAAAATACCAGGCTCAGGGAAGGTATAGATGGAGAATGAGAACTGGAGACTGATCCATAAGAAATGGTCTTTCTTTTCCGTTTTGATTTTTTTTCTACAATTTATTATATTAATTATAATGCCTTGAGCAAAGTTTACTGTGGGCAGGAATTAGCTTCAGCTGTGGAAAAAACTGGTGTTCTATTTTATACTTGTACACAGTACCTGCAATGTAGAACTTAACTGAAACACCTATAAGGGATAAATAGTAATAATTTAATACATGGCAAGATAAGAAATTATGCCCAGTGTTGATATGTATAACTAGTACTAAGACATATGATAGTCCTTTAGAAGGTTTTCAAGATAGATAAAAGAAATGTGACATTAGGTAAACTTTCTACTGCCAGACTTGCAAGAAATATTTTTGATACCTCTGATATGGGTATAACCCTTGAACTGAAACTTTTTTCATGTAGGAAAGTTGCAAAAGAGAAAGACATATTAAGTAATGCTGCTTCTTCATGGTGAGACATGTCAAGGCCCTGAGAGGACCAACTGACTTTCATGGCTCTGACCAGCCTCACGTGGGACCCCCATCCTTTGTTCCAGGGCTCCCTGTCCTTCATTTCTCTCCTGAAGCCTAAGCTGTGGTGCACATGTACCTGTCTCTTGGGTGGACCTTAGACCTCTGGTGTAGGTGTCTGGTCTTCTGGATGGACCTCTCAGATCTATGTCTGAGTCTGTCTCCTTCACTCCCACCTGAGCACCCTGGATGGACCTTGGACCTGGTACATCTCTTGCTGTGCCTGTGGGGGAACCTGGCCACCTGCTCCCATCGGGCTGGGTCTTACTGATGGGGTCTGGTTCTCCCTGTGTTGTGATTGCCCTTGCCTTCCAGTTCACCTTTCTGTGTTGGATGCCTCTCAATAAACCTGAGCATAGGTTTCATCCCTGTTTGTAGCCAGAACTGGTAATTTCAAGGGCAAATTTTTGCTGGAATTGCAAATAAAAGGCAGCATAGAAGAAAAAATAGTATTGTAATATGGTTGGGGCACAGTTAAAGAAAAAAAAAAAAGGAAAAAAGAGGGGGCTAGCAAAAGAAAAAGGATATTTTATTCACAGAATATTTACTTAAGTGGCACTATTTATTGACTAATTGTTTACTTTGCATAACCTAATACTGTCATGTTGAAACATTAGATGAAAAAAGAAGATGTTTCCATCTGAAAGGAAATAGTAATAGAAATAGTAATAAAATTAGTCAAGTAGTGCTTCCTGCAGAGTTCAGTGTATGTAGTCTAGGGATGTGACAACAGCAGAAGCATTTATGAACAATTCAATTTTCAGGTCTGGAGAATGAGGAAAGCTGCTCAAAATTGATTTCTTTGACCACCAGAACCAGTGGTGTTTCTTTGGCACATTATTTTGCTTTTTGCTAATCCATTTCTGCATCAATAACGCAGGCTGCTTTGTTTTGTCATAAATCCTGGAGTTCTCTATTCCTAATGCAGTCATGTGTGTGCAGATGACTTAGAAAATGATACCCTCAACTTTGCACCACGATTTAATTCCTGGAATGGAAGCTCCTTGTACCACATACTGTCACAGTCCATGAATATGACCATGCATGTTCCAATTTGCTCTAATGAAACAAGAAAAAACATAATTTGAAAGCTTACTGAAAAGGGAGATCCTTGTTTAGCAAATATCCTGGTTTTTTGCTGATCTCTGAAAGGTACTCAAAACACATTCTAATACAAATCTTTTGCCTGCAGTAAACAGACTCTTTGGATGAGGAACATAAACTACAGAAAAGGCATCAAACAGACTATAGGAAAACATCATTTCTGAATCTATCTATCTCAGCTGAAGCCATTAATAGCCCTAAATGTTCCACCTAGTTGTTTATGACTGAGCTGCCAAAATGCTTGTGCACTCAATTTCTAACCTTCTCTCAGACAAGATTGACAAGATAGTCAGTGACAGAGGTGAACCAGCCCAAACACCTTTGCCTGAAGTCAACTGGGGATTGCTCACAGATTTCACCAGCAGCCTCCTACAGACAGACAGACAGATGACCAACCTAGGACTGCCAATGTTTTCAGTTGTCTAAAAAAAGTTCATGACTGCCTAATTTTTTAGATTTGTAATGCTACCTTTTCACTTTCATGTCCTTTGTGACCTAAGCTACAATATGCTTGTTTCAGATGTGGTGCAAATACAGTGGAATACAAATTTAGTTTCCTGGGGGCATTAGCAAATTAGATGGTGATGACTAATCTGTACTTTCAGATTCTCACAGAGAACAGTTCTGAATCTACAGTCTAGCAGATGTGTAAAACAGAATATAAGCTCCATCAAAGTGGAATATTCAACAATCATTATCTTGCAATTTTATTTAAATAAATTTCAACTGCCAATTTCTCATCCTGTAGATTTCTCAATATCACATCTGCGATAAAATGTATGAGCCTGTCTCCTAATGTAAGATGGCTAGACTGGGAGAAGAGGCATTTTTTTACCTCCTTTTTCCTTATGTGTATATGAATACTTGATATGACATCAGATGTTTTTATTTATAAAAGTGGACTATTTACTTGTCTCTGTTGTGTGCCACTCATGTTTATAAAGAATAAAATATATCAGGACAGATATCAAATCTTCCATACATTTCACTAAAACACCAATGCAAATTTAATCTGATTTATCATCTGCTGGAGGGTAGGAAGGCTCTACAGAGGAATCTGGATAGGCTGGATTGATGGACTGAGGCCAACAGTATGAGGTTCAACAAGACCAAGTGCTGGATCCTGCACTTCGGTCATAACAACCCCCTCATACAAGAAAGACATTGAGGTGCTGAAGGGTGTCCAGAGAAAGGCAACAGAGCTGGTGAAGGGTCTGAAGCACAAGTCCTAAGAGGAGTGGCTGAGGAAGCTGTGGTTGTTTAGCTTGGAGTAAAGGAGGCTCAGGGGAGACCTTATCACTCTCTACAACTGCCAGAAAGGAGGTTATAGCCAGGTGGGGGTTGTCCTCTTCTCCCAGGCAACAGGTGACAGAGACAAGAGAAAATAGCCTGAAGCTATGACAGGAGAAGTTCAGGTAGGACATCAAGAAGAATTTCTTTGCTGAGGGTGGTTAAACATTGGAAGGCACTGCCCAGGGAAGCGGGCACGATCCCTGGGCATGTTCAAGAAATTACTGATGTGGGAGTTAGGGCTATAGTATAGTTGATGTGATAGTGTTTCATCAAAAGTAGGACTCAATGACTTTAGATGACTTTGATTCTATGATTTTAAGATTCTATAATCTCTTAAAAATTCTTCCTTCAGTTAGGTTACATTAACATTTTATGATGACAGAAGCTATCATACAATTTAGTCTTACAGATGACAAAGACAGTATGTGCCACCATGGAGAGATAACATTTGTGATGATGCAGTAATATTATTTTTAGTGACTATAGAAGTTCAAAGTGAATTACACAGAGAAAAATAATTTCAGAAAGTTAGTTAAATGCAATGAATTTGCATAAGGGTCTATCTTTTACTTAGTTACTGGATTTGTTTGGCATTTCACATAGAAAGAAAAGATCCCATCAGAGCAAAGGAAGTCAGATGGCGCTCCTACAAGATGTGATTCACATTCCTGCCAAAGTCAGCAACCTACACAAATTAAACCTCATAAAATAAGCTACAAAACTCTAATCAATCAACAAAGCAGAAAAATTTTGTCTAAGTTTTTTCCCTGTTGTCTAGTTGAGAATTGATTGATGTTATAGAATATTTTACAATGGACAGAAGAGACCACTCTTGTTTTATTGCCACACCTTACTATTTCTAAATATTTTGGTGGGAGGTTTTTACTTTGCCACTGTAGCCAGCCTGTCATTGAAGAATCAAGCTCTGGCAATTTACTATTGTGTTTGTTATGTGAGCCAGAGCTGCTTTTGACCTTTGAAGAAAAACTAGAGGTTTTCTAAGATTCAAAGAAGTATTTTCAGCAAGATGGACACTTGCCATCAACACTACACTTTGTTCAGTGGCTGAAACTCCGGCATGGAGGGACTTACTGCAAGCAGGTACATCCTCTGGCAGTTTTCCAGCCCTGAGTTCCCTTTGAAGCAGTACCTGTCTTTGTTCAACAGCCTGGGAATTAGTATACTTGCCCAAGAAATGCAAGACCTTGGTCATCACCCTTCTTCTGGCAGATGCTGGAACCACATCTTCCTTGTCTTAGAGCCTGGGGAAGCACCAGACTGCTGCATCATCAACAGTGCAGATGAAGCTGGACCACTGTACCAAAATAACTGCAAAAAATTCATGGAACCAGGAAGAGAAAAACTCGTGTGAAATGAGGAAATGTGTATTCCCAATACTGTTTGTGCTTTTCATCCCATGTCTCTTAAATAAGTATTGCAGAGGACAGATCAGGAAGCTGGGTAACACTGTCTGAAAAGGCTGTAGACCTCTGTGCCCTCTTGTTTGTCCTCTCTGGATAGTGCACCAAATGTGGACAAACTTGGTATAAACAAGGCCTGGGTGCCCTGTTCAAGTCCAACAGCTGCAACATTGCTTGCAGGTAAGGGAATCTCAGCAGCATGAGAAATCACTTCTGGTCTAGTCACATTCAGCCCTCAAATCCAAACTATAGGTAGAGGGGTTCAGTTTTGGCCACCATGACTGTCGTCTGCTTGAATTTGTCCATGATTGTTGCATTTCACAAACTATGTGTAATAGTGTTAGACTTCATTGAAAACCATGGGGAAATGTTGTGAAAACAAATGCTAATAAAGTAGTTTATTACAGATATGGGCCTATTAAATTAAAGGACATTAAGTGGTAAAATAAATTATTAAGAAAAACAGACAATCGCATGCATTCTCTTGGGGAGAAATCTATTTTATGTTCAGCCACAAGCTCAGTAACGGTGAAATATGATCCATTTAATGCAGTTTGAAATTTAAAAGCACTCACACTTGATCCTGTTGTATGAACTGTATGCTCCAACACTGTGTTAAAAAAAATATATTGCAGAGCTGTGCAAGAAAAACATACACAACTTTTTATCCTTCAGGAAAACTCAGCACCCTTTCATTTAAATAACTGATTTTATCACCTCAGAAAGTTCTTCTAAAGCTGTCACAGTTGTATTAATGTTGTGTTCATCCTCATTAGTAAGCTAAGAGGTGCTTCTCCTTAGCATTCAGAACCAACTCCAACACTTCAGTGAATAGATAATAATGAAGAGAAAGTGGGAGAAAGCTTTCCATCCTTTAAGAGATAGTTTAGACATAAAGAGATTAATAGCAGTCCCTTGGGAATCTGAACCAAGAATCAGTCTTCAAAAACTTCCCAAGTGGTAATGGCACAAAGAAGTCAAAGCAAGATTTAAATAAAAATTTTGCAGATTCCTATGGGCAGCTCCAGGTCCTAAGGTCCAGAAACCCTTGCATTTTAAATCCAGTAATGCATCTTTTACAGTGCAGACACAGCTTAATGTAGCAACCTTCAGATTAATGCAGTCCAAACCCTCTTGGAATCCGCATTTTTAATTATCCGTTTTAAGTTTGGGGGTTTTTGTTTGTTTGTGTCTTTGCCAAACAGAAATTATGTAATTCTGCATATATGGTGATTTTCTGAGTTTTCCCTAATAACTGTAAAATTCTGTCTGACTTCTACTACATTCAGCAAAGAAGTAGACAGATTTCAAAAATAATTAAGCTCCAAGATTTATGCAAATAAATGAACAGTTAGAGGTGAGGAACAGTGTTAATTAAAGTCTGCACTAGAAATGTATATCCTATTAGAATGTGCGTGAAAAAAAGCTGGGAACCTGGAATGAAAAACTTTATTTGGGCAGCACAGTTTGTGAAATGCAGTGTTTCATGTGCCAATGTCTGGCCAAAGTCAATCAAGTACAGACTTATAAGGATACCAGCTTTAATGTTCAGGAATATAATTGTTTTACTTAATAAATAATTTATCCCTTTATTTTTTTACAGTCTGATGTGCCTCTGCTTTTGGCTGGGTTTGTAAGCAGAAATGCAGTAACACTGTGAGAAAGGCCAAGGCATTTCTGAACCAGTCAAAAGCAGAAAGTCTGGGCAGTCATGTGAAAATAAATTTGTGATGAGATTTGCAGCCTAGCTGCTAAATCAAATAGGTTTTGATAATATGCATCAATTATACTGTGTCTTGTTCCAGTCATTCTTTGGGTTGGTTTTGGGTTGTCACCTTAGTATAAGAAATATTAATTCTAATTATGTAGTCTAAGACTTTTCTCTTTCTATGACACATCATTTACAATGAAAGCCCCCATGGCTCATGCTTCAACCACTTTTTTCCTTCTTTACATCTCTGATTGAGGAAAAGCCTTTTCCTGATTGTGAAATCAGAATCTCTGTTAACTGTGCAACTATGTATGCAAGGACACTGTATAGATGTGCCTATACGTTTAGGCTTCATGAAGCAAAATCTATTAAATTATGGAGTTATTTCCAAATTCTTTAGTCCAAGGAAGTCAACATCACTGAAGCCTAACAACAAGATTCATTTATGACTGTTTCAGTATTGCAAGTGTATGACCGAGTCAGACAAATTGTTTTCTCCTTTCTCTGTTTTTCTAAAATGCACAGTAAATCAAATGTAATGTTTCTAGCAAGCAAATGGTATCCTCAGTAGCTACCTTTTAAGCTTAAGAATATTTGCAGTGGGATTTCCTAAAGGGCTTCATAGAAAAAAAAAGGGTCCCTGTTTGAAGGCAGATTCAACTTTTGGTTAAGACTGATCAAAATAGTTTATACAGATTTTCATAAGCTATTTGCTCACACTGTGTATTACTTGGCTTAGCAATCACAGCTGAAAAGCATGATTTTAATAAAGAGTTGAATAAGCAGATTAAAGTAAGTCACAGGGCAAGCTTGCCTCATTCCTATGGTAAACAAAATAAACTACTTTAATTAAGGATAGATAATATATACAGTATGTGTATTATCATTACTTCATTTGCTTATTTCTTTATATTCATATTTAAAGTAGCCAGCATATCACAGATTATAAGAAACATTACTTTCTAATTACCAAATGAGCTCCCTGATGTGTTTTTACAATTTCTTCTGATGAAGTAAGGAGAGCTCTTGCTGTAAACTCTAATTCTAATCAACATCCCTCAAACACCCAGTAATCAATAATTTGTTTACAAGACCCTACAGGGAATGACTGAGGTAATTACTTTGATTATACCACTGGTGCAAAGAAAAATCCACACTCTGTGAATGCCTATACTAACTACAGATTGATTTTATTGACTCAACTATTTAGCATTAGGTGAAAGAAGTTGTAGGAAAAAGACTGGTAATACAAGTATCTCAGGTATATGTGCAGTGAGGCACATAAGTGTAGGGTGTAATGGGTTCCCAGGCTTGGAATTGGGAGGGAATTTTGCTCAGGGTGTAGTGGTCAGGGACTGCCAAGGATTTTGGAGGTTTTGTGGCTTTGTTAAAATCATGTGTGTGTGTTTACACAATCTAATTCCTGCAAGAGCTGAAGGGAAGGTGCTGGTGACCCTGGCTGCCCTTTGTCCCTGCTAGTGTGGCCTCCAAGATGGTGCTCTCTCTGAGCTGCCTTTGCTAATTGGAAATCTCAAGCACATGAAAGATAACAAGTGGGAGAGCATTATTTGTGGGCATATGATTACTGACAACTTTAGTATTAATCAGCAAGCAATCATACCTACCAACTGAACACCAAAGTCACCTTTCTGGAGAAGGGATAGTCAATCTCACTGGGCAATTTATATGTAAAGGAATTCTACTGCTTTTCTTGTAGCATTTAAAGCTCCAGGGTATTTCCCTAATAAAGGGCTTAAAAACATGTGATCCTTGGCCAAAGGTCTGTGCCACAGCCCAAAATATTTGAAAGTGAGCAACCATGTCCCATCCCTGGAAGTGCTCAAGGCCAGGTTGGAAGGGGTTTTGACTAATCTGGTCTGGTGGAAGGTGCCCATGTCAGAGTTGTGGAATTAGGTCACCCTTAAGGTCTGTTCCAATCCAAAGCATTCTGTGATTCTATGAGTCTATGACCTAGAGCTCTCTGAGTCTTTAGGTGGAGCAAACCAGTCCCAGTGAAGTAAGGTTTATTAATCTGCATCTCGTCATTACAATAACATTTATGCAGAGACAGAGTTGTATTATGACACATTAATTTTTATTTATTTTTTTAACCTGTTTTTCTAGATGAATGACTAATCTTGAAAACCCATGGGCCATCGAGGATGCAGGTATCCATGGTTACCTGTGTTGCCTAGCAACACCTCCTTACGCTGCTAAGCGCGCTCCTGCTCCTGCCGGTACTGCGCAGTGCAAGCCCATCCAGGTGCCACCCTAGACCAGTTCCCTTCACATAGGAGAAGTTGTTTTGGGCTTATCCTGCACTCCATATTAGAATTAGAGTAGATATTTTTATAAGGAAAAAAAAAAAAGAAAGAGGGAGGAGGCCAAACTCTGGTCTCTCTTACAGCAACATAAACCCGGTTGTGGTTTCAGGCAGGATCTGAGTCAGTGTGTTGATGGAAATCCTCAGTTGTGCTGTAAGACACAACTTTGCACAAAAGTTCATTTGGGGCAGGATTTAAAGGTATCAACTAGTTTCTCAGCCAGACACAGACCAAATACCAACAAACTAGGGTTTGGCTCCTTTACTGGGTAAAATGAAGCATTGCTTCATTTAGAAAAAAGTAATACTCATTTATGTCATTTCAGAAACAGAAGATCCATGTATTTGATAAATAAGATTTAAAACTACCCTTATAAAAATGCTAAGAGTCAGATTCTCCGAATTACATCAATTTAGGCTGAGTTAATTGCAAATTAAGAGCAATAAATTTTACTGGATTGGTTATGAAAGGCTTCTCACATGCTGCTGGTTTATGCATGACATGACTCACCAGCATCTAGTCGTGGTATACAGAGGTCTGTGGTTGAGCCTTGGGCTCTGCTTTTCAGAGCACATTCTCAGAACAATGACTTGCAAGAACTTTTCACCTGAGCACTCAGGGTGCTATTTGTGGTCTAGCTGGATTGCTTACAGAAACGAGAGAACAAATTGTTTGTGTAAGTCAGGCATTTCTGGTGCAATCTTGTCTGTAAACAGGGATGCCCTTGTCTCCTTCAGCCTTACCCTCTGCAGCACTCAACTGCCTTTCTGTAGAAATAGACAAAAGAAGGCATTTTCTGTGCTTACACTCCTGAGTCTGCCCTTCCAAGCAGTGTTCTGCTGAACAAGAGCTCCTTTAGGAGGTTGGTTTCTGGAGTATTGATCTGTTTTCTGCCTCTGGTACATGCAGAGGTGCAGTCCAATTAATGTGCTTTTGCAGTAAATCCTTGAAAGAGCCATTGTTCTCTGTTAATTCTTTCTCATCATTTCCTTGAGATTAGTGCCACAGAAGGTAGGTGTCTCTATGCTAAATCTTTCAGAGTAATAAAGTCAGTCATCTGTGGTGATAGATAATTAACTTTGTCTCAGGTTTGGGCTGAATAAGCTCAGACTCCTCCCGGCAGTTCTTGGACGCTATTTGGCAGTTAGCACAGAACAGATCCTGTTTCTTTTAGGCAGTTTGAAAGCAGTCTACCATGCTTTGGAGTGAAAGAGTGATCACTAGTGCTGACATTCTAGACATTCTGGTTAATTCCAGGACATTCTGGTCTAACCAGTTTCAGTGTTAGAGAAGTTCAGGGCATGTTTAATCTTCTGTAAAGTAGTGTAGTACTTTAACTGGTTTATTCCAGCAAGTCCTTTAGTCGGCAGCTCTTGAGCAGATTCAGCCTGATCACTTTTTGCAGAGATACAAAATACAGAACTCTCATTCTGCTATATCTACTGCGACCCACTCAGAAAAACAGAAACCTGCAAAAACCTGCAGATACTGGTGGTTAGGATGCAGATGTTTTTCAACCAGTGTCTGTCATGGTGAACAAGAAATTTTCAATGTGTTTTCCCATTTTTGTGGAGGTGCTAGGCTAGAAAGGACCACCTAGATTCACTGAATTATGTCCATCTGTGTTTATCTGTTAATTCTTGTGTTGTAACTGGATTATTAGCAGTAGGGGCTTGTAAAGCACATAGCAAAGAGGGTTACAATTCAAGACTTCAAATGAGTTCTGCAATTCAGTGAGTAACGATATAGCAATGGCCTCAGCAAGGTAAGGGGCCTATTTTGCCAAGTTTTATGCTGTACAGTGAGAAAAGAAGGAACTTCTTGCTCACTTAGAATGTTGTCCAGAATCTTTGTAATAAGTACATTACTCTTTTATTTTTATGCCTTTTTTTTCAGAGTGTACTGAAATTTTCATTGGTTTTCTTCTTCTCTTTATTTGCCATTCTAATTTCATTTCAGGACTACTCTCAGTTACAACCTTCCTTTCTTTTTATCTGTATATCCTATCTTCTACGCTTAGCATTAAAGTTGTACTTTTTTACTTACTACATGCTCTTCCTTGTAAAAGACTTCCTAGTTGAATATAATTTGTTTTTCTGTGTCAATTTATGCTAATAGCTCCCCTTGCCTCATTTGCAGACCACATAGTGATGCAACTTCCCCTTGTTTTGTTCACAGAAAAGTATTGCCATAGTACTTTAATAAAATTATGTAGGACTCTGTTTACAAAAGAGTGCTTCTGTGGTATCTTATTGCTTGCACAGGAAGCTTAACAGCTTGCAGAACAGTAAGTGGCAAATGTTTAATGCAACATTGTGCCAACTTGAGGATAAACTGTTCCTCTCAGGAATGTTTTCAAGCTTAAATGAGAGGAAAATCCCCCTTGTAGAATGTGAATTCTTGAAGGCAGTGGGGAGTGACTGCCACTTCTTTGCCTTGCCAGCAGCTCCAATGCTCAAGCACCTTCCAACGCTTTTTTAGATCAGCTGAGTGTACGCTCAGCAGCAAGGAGAGATAAAGCTGTGTGGCTTTTCCAGAGGAGAAAGGACTCCTCCTTCATGGAAGAGGAAGTAAGCCTTCCAGACTGCCTCAGACAGAAAATATTGACTTGTGCCCACAGATGCTAGGAAGGTACTGAGGAGGGAGACGTGAGGCCATGGTAAAGTTATTTATATGAGTAAGCAAAGACTAGGAGTGTAGCTACAAAAACTGAGACAGAACAATTCAGAACTTAAACAGTGATGAGTCAGCCTGAAATATGTGGCACTTCAGTCATGGATACAAGTCACCTATCAATAAAGTAAGTGGATATTACTGAATTAATGATTAGTTTGACTAAAGAGTAAAGAAGCATTTTGGTTGGAAAAGATGTCCAAGATCATCAAGTCCTACGTTTGACTGGTCATCACCATGTCAACAAGATTATGGCACTAAATGCCATGTCCAGTCATTTCTTGAACACCTCCAAGGATGGAGACTCCACAACCTCCCTGGGCAGCTCATTCCATTGTTTAACAACCTTTACTGTGAAGAAATACTTTCTGACATCCACCCTGAACTTCTCTTGACACAACTTAAGGCCATTTCCTCTTGTCCTGTCCCTGGAAGAAGAGATTAATCCCCACTTGGCTACAACCTCCTTTCAGGTAGCTGTAGAGAGTGATAAGGTCACCTCTGAACTTCCTTTTTTCCAGTCTAAACAACCCCAGCTTCCTCAGATGTTCCTCAAATGACTTACTCTCTGGGCTCTTCACCAACTTTGTTGCCCTTCTCTGGACAAGGTCCAGGACCTCATTGTCCTTCCCGAATTGAGGGGCCCAAATCTGAACATAGGAGGTAAGGTGTGGCCTCACCAGTGCCAAATACAGGGGAAGAATTACTTCCCTAGTCCTCCTGGCTCTACTATTGTTGGTACAGGTCAGGATGCCTTTGGACTTCTTGGCCACCTGGGCACACTGCTGGTTGTTGACCTGAATCTCAGAATATTCTGAGTTAGAAGGGACCCACAAGGATCACTGAGTCCAATTCTTAAATGAATGGCCCATATGGGAATCAAAACCAGAACCCTGATGTTATCAGTACCATGCTCTTACCAACTGAACTAATCTCAGGGGGACCAGCACCCCCAGGTCCTTTAATGCTGGGCAGCTTCTCAGTCACTCTTCCCCAGTCTTGTAGTGCTGCATGGGATTGTTGTGGCCAAAGTGTAGGACCCAGCACTCGACCTTGTTGAACCTCATTCTGTTGGTCATGGCCCATCTATCTAGCCTGCACCGATTTGGTACTGTTCTCTGCATTAATCCTCCTAAGCAGTAAAAATGGCAAGTGGGCTCTGCCCATCAGCAGTATTCTTAATCTTTGTTGACCTCAACCACAGGTCAAAATATTCTCCTTGTTTTCTGTGGCTGCTGTGTCCTGGATTCTTTAAAGAAAAAGGGAATTGTGTGGCTCCTCTCTGTAAGTGGGTCCAGGACTTTCAGATGGGTGGCTGAGCTGAAACTGGGAGATACAGAAAATGTGTTGCATGATTTCTATTTTATATCCAGACTTCAGGGTAAGGCAGCTCTTGGGTGCTGTAAAGCTGACAGGATGCTCAACTGATGCTGTGAATTTACTGTAGGGAAGGTATTATATTGATCTGCAATTCATGGCTCTGAAAGTCCCAACAATGCCTGAAGACTTTTCAAAGTCTGAATGAATTTCAGCCCTCAGTGTCTCAGTACTCCACATCAGAAATGTGGTCAAATAAAGGGGGAAAAGAGGAATAGAATTAAAAACTTATTGGATGAAATCTATGTTCTGTTAAGAACTGCCATTCTTCACTCTAGCAAAGGATGTCTCCAGTAATCATGGGAAATGAAGCAAACTTTCTAGAGAAAGCACATTAATCAGAGATAGGCCAAGAAGATATAAATTACATGGCAATAAAAACATTCACAGGCAGACATTTCAATGCCCCAAAGTTTTTACCTTACCATGGGACTAAATATGGGAGGTTTTTGTTTGGTTTGATTTTGTTTTTTCCTTTGTTTGTTTATTGTTTTGTTCTGTTTTTCCATGAAAAAGAATTGTTTTTCTGCCGTAATTTTATCTTCTATCTTCAAAATTGACAGACAGAATTGTTAGGCAGGTGAATTTCAGAAGACCAGCAAAAGTAGAAGTTGTAGGTTTTTACAAAAAGGATTTTATTTTTTCAAGCATATGGAAACATTTTTTGGGGAAGGAAGAACTAACTAAAAGATCCTCTTTCATATCTCTGAAACTTGATTTGTTGACACAGATTTTGGCAAGCTTTTGAGGAATTGTTTGAAAAGTCCATAAGATACTTTAAATCATGTGGAAATTCTTCAATGTAAATCCTGCCTTAGTAAAGAAAAAGGAAAGACCACGAATGATAAAATGTGTGCTTTATACGTAACAGGATTACTTATAAAGAAAACATTGTTTTGTGACATATGATCCATTTTTCATCTGGATTTCAAGCATCAATAACTAGGGGTTTTTTGTTTGTTTGGGGTTTTTTTTGGTTTTTTTTTAAGGTGATTGAGTTATGCCTGTGTTGAGAGACAGCAAACATCATAATGAGGACATATGATATGGCCCTACTTCCTCTTACATCCTTAACAGCAGTTAGTCTGTATTCATAAAAAGAAAAGACTGTACTTGAAAATGAAATACTGGGTTCAAGACCTTGATTATGAGAAAGTGAAAATGAAAGGGATGGTAGCTTTGATTACAGTGTTATGCCTCTGTAAATTAATGTTAAGTGTCTGAAGCTTCATTAGGCACAAAAATGTCAAAGATGGAGGCATTTTCATAATGCTATTCTGCTTGTTAAAAATTAACAATATGATTTATTCTCATAGAAGGTTAATTTCTAAAAATGCTTCTTTCTTTGTGGCAGTTTTGCAATGGCTCCACCAACTTGTACAACAAAATAAAACTAAGTAAGTCAGTAAAATATTTTGTTTTCCTTTGGTATCTTCTACTAGCAGCATCCATATTCCTGTACCCTAGATTCACTTACACATGACATTAAAACTCCAAAGCAGGACTGCAGGAAAGAACAGTAGTCTGAATGCAGCAAAGGTCAGTATATTTTTGTGCTGTGCTGGTTCTTCCTCAGTTTTATTAGAAACAGTTGTGTGAAAGTTCAACTCCTGGCACTCATTTTTCTCCCATATAAAATTATCATAAACATGTGTGTGACAAAAGTATTTTTCATGAGAGTTTCCTGCAATGTCACATATATCTTGATGATGTTCATGGAAAAAAATTCATTTGTGCTGTAATATTATAGTAGATAGTAACCAGTTAGTAGTAAATAACAGATGTATAATTGCCCTTCAAATACAAAAATCATTAAATCAATGCAAAAACCTGGTGACATTATGAATAATTCTCAAAGAATAAAAATTCTGTTTGCATGCATATGTTTATTTTCATAAAAATAAAGATTAGAGCCATAATAAAACCAAAATAACCCTTTAAATACACCATAAAAAGACAAGGTTCTTCTCAAGATACGTTTCAATAAAGCAACAGAGATTGTCTGAAAGAGTCATATTCAGTGCACGGTAGTGGATTTCTTTCAGATAAGCAAAACAATTATTCATTGCCATTTCTTGAACATATCCATCAGGGGTGCGCCTTGTGTGCAGTGGTTTCCCTAACCCATAAACTAATACAGCAATGAGATAGAATAGGCAATCTATATCAAGTGACTTCTGATAAAACTTCTGATTTTAGTGGGGGAAAAGGCATTTCAGTAGCATGAAGGGGTTTTGGAAAGAAGACTCCCATAAGAATCTACAATACTGCTGTTCAAATTTTGCGATTGTAACTATTTATTAGCTCCAGGCACTGGATGTCTGGTGCAAGCCATAACAAAGTCTCAGAGCTGTACAGTGAAAAATCTGTTCTCCTAAATATTTATAAAAGAATTTCATACAAAAGCCCATCAGCCAAAAGTTTTTATCATAATAAAACTTTATAAGTTTGAAAAATTTCCCATGTTCCATGGTAACATTGAATCTCCTTGACTGATTAAATAAGTTCACAGGTTAATGACCTCTAAGAAAGTTTTGTTTTTCATCACAATCCTGGAATATTTGGTTTCTGTTATGTTCTCACTTTAGGCTTCGTTATGAGCCTGAAAAGAGAAGCCAAAAGGAAGAATATCTGCCTGAGGCAGTCAAACACACACTGCAGGCAAACCCAGAAACAGAGGCTGAAGGTATGGACACACTGGAACAGAAGTAGCCATGACAGCTGAGTCACACAGTTAAATTTGAGATCTGGATTGTATTAGTTATCCATAGACTAAACCAGAATGAATGAACTTCCACAGGACAATGCAAAAAAATTTTTCAGGTCTGATCAGTAACAGGGACTTGGAAAAGATGCTTTTAAATAGGCATTAAACATAAACAGCAAACACAAGGTTTCTTGAATTGCCAAGAAAGAAACAAAACAATGGTTGTATTTTCAATACTCGGAGCCATTGACTGGCAGGGACAGAAACATAGTGTTCTTCAGGGAGGTCTTCCTGCCCCTAAGAGTTCATTATAGCTATAAAGAAAGGAGCTGATACAGGCTGAGTAAGAAAAATAGAAACACAGTTTCTTCTCTTAAAATACATAGGCAAGTTAAAGTATGCTGAGAAGAGGATTTTGTTTTATTTCTTCTCTGCTGTCCTGCCATTGCCTAGTAACATTTTCAAATAATGCAGGCTACCACTTGGAAGCAGAATTAGTAGGAGGAGGGATTTTCTTTCCTTGAAGAAAGTATTGGCTTTTCAGTGAAAAACTGAATGCTGCAGGTGTGAGCTCAACCTCATCAATTTTCAACCTCAAAATTGTATGTTTAAAACTGTGGGGGTTTTATGTGGAATGCTACTTTTGTGCCTTGTGGGAACTGCAGCTTTGCTGCTTGTATCCCATTTCTTTCCTATGAATTTTGGTGAATATGCAACATCCCATATGAAAATTAATTGCATTTTAGTGTTTAGCAGAAACAAATTTTCTTCTGGAAACAAACCAACGAAGCACTGAAACTTTTCACATGACATTGCATGTTGTTGTTCAAGCCTGTGATGCACAAAAAGCAGAGTTCCTTATCTGTTGGTTTGAAAAGGTGACCAAAAGCTTCTGCTATGTGATGGTTTAAGAACCTCCATCATCAGATGTGAAGCTGCATTTGTTTTTCATATCACTGATGTCAAAGCTTAATGTAGGTGACCTTTGGACAAGAGGGGTCTGTTATTTTTTGTGGCAATATTAGTCCATGAGCTAGTGCTTACATACCCTTATGAAGCAGAAAAGGGAGACCTTGGAAGCTGCAGTTATTGCTCCTGAATTCCTTTAAATTCTTTTAAAGATGCTGGTTTTTTAATGGTGCAGTTGTGCAAATGACTCCTCAACATTCCGTATGGACAATGAGTCATTCTAATGTCAAATGCCCAAAGCCTGCAGGAAATTGCAGGTTTGTTGTTGCTGAGTCATAGTGGCATGTACATTTTGTTAGCTTCAGTTGGCATACAGGAAGGACTGATACGGTTCTCTCTACAAATCTTTCCTTCTCTCTCACAAGTTGGAAGGACTGTGGTCTACTTTGGAGATCCCCTAGAGAATTATGATAGGAATACCCTCAGATGATGTTTATTTCCTGGTTCCTTCTTGAGCTCCTAATTAAAATTTAATGCTACATGGAGAATAAATGATTATTATAGGGAATGGGTCATTAATGACCTTTTAAACTGTTCTTGTATTTCTATTAAAAGATCATTTTCCCTGCTACAGTAATGGAATGAGAAGTAGGAGAACTCTGTATGTTTGTTATATATGGTGTGAGCAGCACAACTTATTATGTACCACAGAATACACCAGGGAAAACAGCCTCCATTCTCATTATAGAATACTGATTTTAATAGTTTCTACCCTTTTGAAGCACCGAGTTTAAGCCAAAATGTTTCATATCCTTCATGTGCCCCTAGCTGAATTCCATAATATTTCAGTCAAATAATTCAATTCCTTCAGTAAATGAGTGTAAGAATGAAGTGCCACTTTGTTCATGTTAATACTTTGAGGTCTGTTCTGTAAAATTCTCTAGCACAACCCTGTAGGTATTTTAAGTTTGGTGGAGGGATAGCTCTCATGTAAAACATAAGGCTTTCTTCATACCTGTGAAAATTGTCCCGGTTTTTTTCAAAGTCTTAGTAATTATGTCAAGTGCAATTCATACAGGTTCAAGGAAGTTGTGAGAAAGCTGTGGCTTTAGACATTTTAGATATCTTCTACAGAAACAATGGATCATTGCAAACTTCGTTACTTTAAGCTGTTGCAGGAAATCATCTGGCAAATGAATTCCATAAAAAGGTCATGGCAGAGATTATAAGAGCCACACATTTGATAACCTCCTCTGTGCTATATCATCTCTACCTCTTTTTCCCACATTGGACTGTCAAACTAAATGTAAATCAGTACATAAAAATGGCCAAGAACAGCTCTTGGATCCTGAGGATGACTGGAACTGCTTGACTCATGCCCTTCTGTCTAATAGCTTGTGCCTTCCAAAATGGATTTAGTATTTATAAATCATGTATTAGAAATAGTTCTTGGCATGTGCTGAGACCTGTGCCCAGGCACTGCACAATGGAATGCCACTTGGCATGTGATCATGCATGAAATGCAGTCTACTATGGACAAGGAAGGGAAATGGGCCGCGAGTGCGCTATTAGAGAGCCTTCCAAACTGATTCTGTACTATGCCTCCAATCCATGGATCTGTTTTGCACATGGAGGTTTCCATACCATTGTGTGGACATCTGTCACGATTTAAATCATCCTCATGTATTAAAAGAACAGTAATGACAATATATAAATCTATTTGTATAGCCTTGATCCAGTGGTCTTTCAGTGGTCTAGGTAGAAATGCTAATTCTGCATATTAGAAGGCATCAGAGGCAGCATACCTAGCCTCACTTTGTCCAGTTCCCTTCCTTCTGTAAGTAATGAGTATCTAATTCAGTGGCTCAACCTCAAGGATGTTTGCTTGAAGCATTGTGACAAATGATAAATGACATTAATAATAAATGACAGTGAAATCCACTGCTCAAGTACCTGGCTCAAGTAAATGTGTAAAATTTTAGCAAAAGGAAACATTCACTATATTCTGTACTGCCATATGTGCTGCCATACATATTTACTACTTTTAACTGATATGGTTGTCTTTTTATAGCCAAGCCTCTTTTCCAGAGTTACAGATGCAGTCCCAGTAACATAAACTACAGAACAAGCTTCTGTTTCTTTCCTCCACCTTCTAAGAGTGGACAGTATTATTACGTCAGTAAGTGTGTAAGAGATACACAGGTGTGTGGGAATAAATCTGTTTTCCAGGACTACTGTGATTTTCTCTACTGAAAACATATCCAGATTATTTGTAACTTTTACAAATACCATGCATTAGGCAGCTATGTGTTTCCATTCTCTGACTGGAAATCCCATTATGTCTGCTCTATAAAGGCTCTTAGAGACAGTATGAAGGAACTCAGAAAGGCACTTTAAGAATGACCTTGCTTTCTAAAAGTATTTTCAAGAAGATTTTGCTGCATTTCTTTGAAAATACTTGAACCAACGTAGTTTCCTTGAGAGAAAAATACATACTCAATTGCTTTGTAATGTTTTCTAACTTTTATTGCTGTTATTTAAGACAAGTTTTTGGTTTTGTTTTTCCTTAATGAATAGATCAGTCATCTTTAATTCAGCTCTGAAGCAGCAATATGGCAAGAAAACAGTGTGTCCAGTTATTAGTCTAGTTCTACTTAGTAATGAAATATTATGCTGCATTTAATACTACATGCATGGCTATTGCACGATGTCATCCAAAGACACAGTTAGGGCTAGGTATTTAGAGCTTTCCATACTTTAATATACATTTACCTAAATCACTTACCCTGAATCATAACTTGGAATTGTCATAGTTTTTTTATGTTGACACAGAGTGGAAGGTTATTTATCATTTATCAAATCTTAAAAATTTATGAAAAGCATCCCATCACCAACCAGCACCAGTTGTAATGGGATTCAGAGGTTGTTTGTACCTGGTATCTGAAATTGCGTGTTTGGTTCACAGATTTAAAACCCCACAACTTTGCTATTTAAGTCACAGGCTGTTCAGGTCACCTGTCTCTGTAAGCATTGGCAAAGGGCATGAGTTCACACTGAAACTACATTTGGTATTGGAGGATCATCAGTAATAAGAACTGTAAGATGTCTGGATGAAAAATTCAAATAGCATCTATTTACCTTTACAAATTTGACACTAACTAGTCAGGCCATGACAAAGAGGTTACTTAAACTGATTTAATGAGCTCTTAGTGTCTTAAACTACAGATGGAACAACGTAAAAGAAACACATGTGTTTTGGGGTCCTGAAATATTTAGACAGTTCCCATTCATCTGTTTCTATCCGCTAGACTGTATCTAATTTTCATATTTGGTAACGCTACACACTAAGCTTTCAAGTTTAGCCCTTCCAAGGGTTCTCCTCAATACCAGGAGCACTGGTGTCATGAGTCTTGTAAGAATTTCTTTCTAATGATATTTTCAACTAGGATGGCAAATTAACTACATGGAAACAGAACTACATCCAGTTGGAACACTGTTACAGAGGGTTACAGTACCTTAGAATGAAAACACTTAGCAGAACTGTGTTTAAGAATATATGAAGGTTTTTTTGGTTGGTTGGTTGGTTTTTCCCTTCAGATATAGGGAACCTTCTTGCACATTTCCACTGGTTTTGGGGCACTACCTAGAGACACTGGATATCCATGCCTAAGTCCATACCTTGCTGGATATGTAGATGGTTTGGTAAGAGGCTGATCTTACTTGAACTTGATGTTGGTTGCTGTTACCACTTACCCACTTCTGGGAATACGCTGTGAAATGGACCCTAAAGAGGGCCGGCGCTGGAGGGCATCCTGAGTTCTGTGGGCTGCGTACTTACTGTTGGAGTTTAAGATTGATGCGTTTTCTCGGTGCAGTTTTGAGTTCGGAGAAGTTCTGTATTCCCTCCCCTCCTCATGCAGTTCGTACATCCCCCCCCCACATTCGATCCCCCTCCGTGTGTCCCCCAGGGGTTTCTCCTAATGAGCCACAGTGCCACAGAGGTACCAATGCCATCTCTCCCAAGCCGGATCGATCCTGCCCGGGCACGTCCCCTGCTGTGGGGCCACTCGACTCCGGCAGCCGCTGCGCCCGGCTGCTGCTGCCACCATCACCCAGCGGCAGCACCGTGGCCCCCCTGCCGCTGGGGAATGTTGCCACGCCTGCACCATGTGGCACAGGCGGCGGGGGCAGCGGCTGCAGACGGCGCGCCTGGGCTGTGGCGTCTGGGACCTGCCAGCAGATCCGCACCAGGGCGGTGCCTCCCGAGGATGCTGACCCTGCCTACGCTGCTGGTGGTCCAGCAGAAATGTGCCTGTCTCTTCTGTCTGGCCAGCCCCAGTCCCGGAGCCCCTATTGGTCAGTTCTCCTGTCACTTGACAGGTGTTTTCCCCTTGGTTATTCAAGTTGTCAGTTAACGACTTTGCCCCTCTCCGCCCTATTGCATCCAAGTTCCGAAATCCTTCCCTCAGACCTCTCCGAACCGAGCCCTTATAAGCCGGCTCCTTCGTTTAGCAAAGGTTGTTTGGTTTCAGCCCCACGTTGAGTGTGGTGTGGTAACTGGGGAGCTGTTCCCCACGGTCGGTTTCCATTACTCTCTCCTTCATTCAATTTCTAAAAATGTTAAAAAAGTTCTTACTTCATTTTAAAACAAGGAGAACCACCCTATGAAATAGTGATGAGTGCTGCAAAATGTGCAGCTTTTTAGAGAAAATCCTCTATTAGTAAGTGAAGAGTAAAGGGGTCCTGGCAAATTGTCATAACTCAGCTAAATAAGCAGAATCATAAGTGAGTTCTAGCTATTTTTTAAGAACAGAACTTGCTCAGGGATGGAGAGTGCATTGCAGGTTTCATAATAGCCTATTACAGAGCAAGGTTTACTAGTAAATTCCTCGACATTTTTACTTTCCTGTTAGCTACGTCTTGCATCTTTTCTTTAGCAATGGAGTTATTTTTTACACTGAAACTGAGTACTCTCTCTTGTCTAAATAATGTAAGTTTTCCTATTAGTTGCAAATCAAGCACCTACTTTTATCAAGGTATTTCATACTTGTTTTCAGACTGAATTTTCTACAGCTTTTTTACATAAACAATAAATCCGTGAGGATGGTGCCACCTAATGTAACTGGAGAACATGACAGCTGTTTTCTGTTTGCTGTTGCTAAATTCCCAGCTCACGGTTGAAGGGTTAGGAATTTTGTACTCTTTTATCCCTTCAGTTTCCTCTGGCTCTGGCTTGCTTACAAGGCTTCCTTGAAAACATCATAGATAAATATATTTTGGTTGAAAGTTGAGATTCTTCAATTGTCTTTTCCAGGCACACTGGGGCTCCAAGAAAATGCAAAAGGTTTTCTGACAGTTGTCATAAATATTCTTGAGTGCTGTTCATAGTATGTCTTCATACTATTACCTATGGGAATTCAGGAAAACATGACAATTTCTTGGGACCATTGATTCTCTGTAATTTAATCAGAACTGTATTCTGCTTCCAGTGATTCTTAGGAAAAACAAATGGATTTTTAAGGTTAAGTTTGTTTAAACTCATATAATTAGGCTTATAGTGTTACAGCTATTATTAGTTTGCTGCTGTGTGCTTATTATTGGTTTAGATTTCTTGTTCCTAATTCAGAAAGCATTTGAAGAGAATTTTTGCCAAAGTATGACTAAACATAGAATGACTTTTGCGTTTCTTTTACCTCTCACAGACCAGAGGTTGTGGGGACGAGAAAAGAAATGCCCTTGATGCATCTCTTTCCCATAAGTATTTAAGATACTGAAATGTTTGGTTTGGGATATAGTTAATAATGACATCCCAATAATTTTTGTGAAATCCTGTAGCTATCACTGGGTTCCCCCTGGAGTGAATGAGATCATAGTGTAATCCCCTTGTACTGAAAAAATTGTCATCCCAAGGGAAGAGACCGCACCGCATCTATTCTATGCAAATAGGATTCGAAACCTGACTGTCAGAAAAGCTAGATAGAAAACAACCTCAACTAAAATATATCATTTTTTACCAATGCAGAGATTAAACCTTTTGCTCCATCTGGAAGAATGTCTCACTAGTGATATATATGTCAGCTTCTTTTTCTTCTTTTTATCTGATCCAGTTATTTTTTAGTCAGTTTACATCAAGCAGAACAATTTTAACAAGGAAGATTAAGCACTTTTTTCACCTATTCATTTAGCAACAGCAGTTATTAGATTTAGAAAAGAATGATTTAGAATAGGATAAGGTAGGATAGGATAGTTTTAGCTGAAAGGAGTGTACAGCTCAACTAGTCCAACTGCCTGCACTGACAGGCCTGGGGCTTCTCTCTAGGAAGCCTGTTCAGTGCTTAATCCCCTCTTGGTAAAGAAATGTTTCCTACTATCAAGTTCGAATCTATCCTCATGCAGCTTTGAACCATTAAGCAATTGAACATGATTGTTAAGGGAGTCTGTATAGGGGGCAGAATCATATATTTAAACTCGCTAAGGCACAAGCTGATTTCAAACCATATCTACTGTACCCTACATAAGTGTACTTTACTGAATGAAAGAAAGGTATATGCTCTGTCTGAATAATACTGAAGAAAAAGGAATAAATACATATGAATACAAATAACAGAGTGTTCTGTGCGTGCAGACAACATAGAGAAGAATTTACTCTCAGAATGGAAAGATTTACTGAGGAGACAAAAATAAAGATTACCGGAGTTATGGTGTACTAGTGCAAATACATCAAAAGATCTAGGTAATTAGGTTAATAAATCTCGGGTCAAGTTTTAACCATCAGAAGTACTAAGGTTTTAAGTAAGTATAACCACCTAATACAGAATTCCTCTTCAGCTGTAGAATGCTGAAAATTTTTCCAAAGATAACCTTAAAGGTAATTTCCTCCAGACTCATTTTAAGATTCCAGATGTTACCTGAGAAAGATACCTTTAGGTATTAGTACAGAATTTTACAGGTTTATGGTGGTGTGGGAGAGACTTAGTGAATGCTTCATTTTGTCAGCCAGGTAATTGCCAGCCTTGAAAATAAGGAGCTCAAGAATCTGTGTTCTCAAAAGCTCCTGAGATAAGTCTGGCCAAAATTTATTTTAACTTATATATCCACACAGTACTGTATAATGTGGATGTTAGTTGGCACTAGCCAGCTGGCACCGCTTTGGAAATCTCTACATGTTATAAAAACACTATAAGGCTTTAAAAGTCCTTTTATTTTGAAGTTTTCTGAAACTAGAGGAAACATTTTTTGACTTAACAGCTAAAGGTAACTTCCACTAGTTAGGAAAAACAATTTCCTGGTGGGTGTCCCAAAGCCCGATTCTTTCCTGATTAAAATTATGTTAATTCAGAGTATATAGACATTTGCCTCTTTGAAGAACCAAACCGAATGGGAGCAGAGTACAACCAGTAAAAATTTTAATCTCTTTTTTGGAGCATACATGAAAAAACCCACCCTAACATCAGTAGCTTGAATTAGAAGTAGTTCTAAGCCATGATGATGGTGAAGTTGTACCTGAAAGTTGCCTTTAGCTCACCAGCGCAGTGCTCCCCTGAGCTGGTGATTGCCACAGCAGCTGTCATCAGAGAAGCTGTGTCTCTCTTTTAGCTGCTGAAGAGCCACTAATGGGATAATGAGCAGTTTGCACTTTCTCATTACCAGTTATTCGTCACAGACAGTGCATACAAAGTATCTGTAGTTCAAGTATTAAGTAATTGCTTTTGTGGTGTTTGTTCTGTGTTGTATTTTTGAAGTGTTTAGATTTTTAGATTAGTATTTGATAAATGGTGGTTGAAGCCAAGCATATTTAAAATAAATAATTATGCAAACTCAAGTATCAGTTCTACACTCTAAAATAAAGGGATCATTTTGTGTAACTCTGTTTCTCCTATAAAAAACACCTTTTTGTACTGTTTTTCTGAGGCTCCCTTTCCTGTGATTCCACAAAGAACGTGTTGCTATGAAAATATTAGTGTAAATGATACACCCTTGAGGAATTGTGTTTATTAATAAAGATGTTAAATACAGTTTTGCAGACAGTATAAGCTGGAAAACCCCCATTTTTTTAGCACATTTATGCTAATGTTAAGATTGAAACCATCTCAAGACTTCTGAGCAAGGAAGAAGAATTAAAATTTGCTACACTTACCTGAAGGGTTTAAAGACTGGAAAAGATGCTTCTGTAATGAAGTGGAGAAGGGGAAGGGGAGGAAAGATGGGACAAACATCTCATAAAGAGCCTGAGAGGCAGGTCTGCTCCAGCCCATCCATCTGCCAAGAGGCAAGGTCAGTGGGATGAGCATGGTATGGCTGTTTCTCACAGTTGTGTTCCTGATCAAGGAATAGGTATTACTCCATGCTTTTAGACCCTTTCTTTCATGGCCAGTGCTAAACTGGTTTTTCAGAAATTTGAATGTCACTATTTATAACATAGAATTCAATGATAAATGTAAAATAAATACAATTCCATTCATTTCATCTTCCCCTCTCTCAATTGACAGAATACTTCTCCCTTCTAGAATGCCTTCTTCTGGAGCATTTTTGTTTGTTTGTTTTTTGGAAAAGAGAAACAGAGTAGAATGGAATGCAAAGTAGAGATGTTTTGTACTTGCAGAAATTTAATGAAGTTAATTAAAAATATGTATAAATTAATCAGATATACAATCATGGAATAATTTCTTCTGCATTGTATCCATGGCAGTTACCAGGCTCTAACAGAGCCAACTTTGAACTTGTCTCAGGTTACTCAGTGCCTTGTACAATCAAATTCTGAATATCTCCAAGGATGGAGATTTAACAGCCTCTCTGAGCAACCTGTGCCAGTGTTTGACCACCCTTGTTGTGAAGAATATTTTTCTTTCTTCATAACAAGTGAGATTTTTAACCTGGATTGTGTCTTTTTCAAACTACAAGCTGAGGCTGTTCATGCTTGCATTCGAAATGGTAAAAATGGAAAGCAAGACGAACTTTTTCTGTTTGGCCTTTGCTTCTCAGACTGTTTGATCTGAGTAGTCCTGTTCAGAAGTGTTGTCCTTTTGGAATAGCTCATCCTAACACAGGCTCACAAGCAACTCTGTCATGGTGAGCTGTAGGTCAATGACACCTGTACATTGCCTAAAAGAGGAACTGTGCAATTGTGTCTACTGTTGTATGTTGACAGTCTGAGGCCAATATTTTTTGTAAAAGTATTCTGAAATCAAAATGCAGCCTTCCATTCCATCTGTCTTGCAGGACCCTGGTCCTGTTCAGTGCTGGTTGTTGATTTTTTTAATGTCTGGTTGACAAAATTTCAAATCTTATGAGTAAGCCTATTTCTCAAATACTAATAAAGTTTCAGTTGTTGCCTGCTCTTCTCTGTGACAAGTGGTGCAGTTCAAAACAGGGCAGTTACAGAAATTGCACAAAAGGAGTCACAGATAAAGGATCTCTGGCCTTTCAGTACCTCCAAGAAAAGGAAGGATTTTCAGAATCACAGTTTGGGACTTGGGCACTTGTATTTATGCATTTGACTGTTGATGCCTAAGATTTTTGTGAATTATAGCTCCTAATGTATAGTTATTATTTTGATGTCATAATTTTAACAATTTTTTAAATTTTTATTATTTTATAGTTTGGGAATTATTTAAAAAATGCCAAACTCGAGTTTCCACATAGTTAAAAGCCAATCTGAATTTCATGTTTATTTGAATGTATTGACTGATGGCTTGTTGGGAAGGGTTGCTTTATGCACACATGATATGACTATCCTGTAAAGTTATGTCAGCTAAAGGAACTTGAATGAAATGACAGTTAAACACAGTCCTTTGAATTCATGTTAAACCTAATAAATCTAAAAGCATAAGAAAGACAAGCTTCACTATCTAATCTTTGAAATATTTTTAGAGATCTAATGCAAAAACAATCCCTCCCTAGTCCTAATACAACCAGATGCACCAATATTAATTAACAACATGCAAGCATCTAGAATAACAGGCTGGTGCTGCATGTTATTCCAGCAGTGTGCTGTGCCTTTCAAATCCCTGTTCATGAGTCTCAAAAACATCCTGCTGTTATAATGCCCAGTATAGGTTTTACCTCTAAGGAGCTTAACAATAGCTTCTATTCCAGAACAGAAATGGCTTGTTACAGGACAAAAGCCTTTTGTGAGGAGAAAAGTCAAGCAAAACAGTTTTATACTCAGTCGTCTTTGTTTGCAAGCAGGCAGGCAGCAAATGTGTGTTTGTCAGTTTACTACTTTAACCCTGTTCCAGAATCAGTGCTCTTGGTCATGACATATTGGGTTTGCTCTTCATGGTTCATCATCTCTGTGGCCTTCTGGGTAAAGAACTTTACAGCAATTCTCTTTGAGCTAACCTTTATTGTATCTATGGCTATAAATATGGCATGTCTTTCTACTAGATTTTTACTAGGCCATTTCTAATGGTGACCTGAACTAGAATGAAGTGGACATGAACAAAAAGGAAGACCTTACTCAGCAGGTAAGAGACTGAACATGAACAATTTTCAAGCAGATATACTGATATAAAATACTTCTTGAATCCACCTCAAGATTCCAGGTAAGGGCATACTTAGTTGTGGGTTATGTGCAAGGCTCTTCATGTATGTATGCTGAACATGGTGTAATTCTGAAGGAAATGCAGGTCAAAGAAAGCCTTTTTGTTTAAGGTGAAAAAAACCATCTGCCTTAAGAAGCCACTCTAACTTATTTTGACTTCCTATTGATTCAATTTATAATTTTATCAAGAGTAACAGAAATAGATGTCTAAAGTCTGATTCTAATAGTGGAAAAACAGATTGCCTTTGACTTCAGTAATGTAAATTTGTGGACCAGGGTATGACCCAGATTAGAAAGTGACACTCCTGAGTTGGGTTACTGGCCTAAGTGGAGCTGCTCAGCTTCTATGTGTGCATTTTAAAATAGATTCTAGTCCTGAATTTGTACTTCTGTGATACTAAATCACTGTGAAGGCAGAATCAGCTTATGCATTTTGAGGCTCTGCCTTACTTGAGGGATTTTATTTTATTTTTTTTTTTCACACAGTGCATGTGGCATAGTCTGAGGGAAAGTAATTGCAAATAATCTTGTCACAAGGACAAGTTTGCTGCTTTGAGGCAGCAAAAGAATCAATGACCTTGAGAAGTTCATCTGAAAATTGCATATGTAGTATGAAGGCTTTGAATGGGTGTAGAAGATAATGGCAGATGTAGGAGGTGAAAATAAGTAGCACAATATTGTGAACTAACCTCATTCCATGCTTTTTCACATGAAGGATGTTAATACTCTTGAGTATATTTAAAAGTTTCAAAGAAGAAGAGAGGCTTTTCTTCTGCTCCTCACCTTGTCACACATTTCCCTTGACCTATGGCAAATTTGTGCTTCAACTTCTCCAACTGCAAAATAATCAGATGTATCTAATATTTATGCCACTTTCACGTCCTTCAGTAGGAGGTTTTTGTAGCAGTAAATCATTCTCAAAGAGCCACTTCATCAAACAAGGTCACTGAGGGAGAAATTAGTCACAGCGATATCTTGACAATGTACTGAGATCTTCATGTTTGTAGCTTAAAAGGCAACAGTGTCTGTTTATCACCACATGCATTGTTTTAGCACTGTGCCCAAGAGCCAAAACACCTCTCTGTGCCTGGAGATACTCCTTGTGTAAGTATTTCTGTTGTCTATGGTACAACTCCATGGCCAGATTCTCTCCTGGTTCAAATCTTTGTGGCTCCAGTGATTCCAGTGAAGCTGCATTAATTCTTACAAGCAGATAATTTGTTCCTGCATCCCCTGCTTGTTGCCTGTCTGGTTGCTGGGGGAGCACCTGGGCAACGCATTCCACTTGCCAGCAGGAGGGGCAGGGAAAGCACTTGGGCACAGGATTATTTGCTTTATGGGCACTGTTGTGTGAGGTCTTAAGAAGCATCTCCTGCTGTTTTGGCTTCAAGTTTTTGAAATTCCTTGCTACACAAAAAAGATAAATAAACTTGATGTACCAACCTGGGGGATCTGTAAAGGGTAACCTAGTAACAGCGAGAGTTGGACAAAAATGTTCTTCAGCATTTAGAGTTTCACAGCATTTGAAATACTTTGAAAAACCGTGACTTTTGAAATAGAACTGGAAAAATTTCCAACAATATGCATAAAGCCACATATGTCAGCATTACCTGAACAATATTTTTAGCCTTTTTTAGACTGGAAACTTTTCATTTCAGTTTTTCAACAGTGTTTTATATGATAGAAAAAAAAAAATCAAACCTAACTGAAACAGTTAACTTTTCATAAATAAAAAATTCAGCCAACAAAATATATTTTGCCTTTGTTTTACTTTCCCATTTTTTTCTACTTAGTTATACCAAAATTTGACATTTGTATGCTCTTTGCAAAATTAATATTTTGTTCCTGAAAAATCTATAGGAACAACTCAGGAATATGATCATAATTCGGCCTGTTAACAATCAATTAAAATAATGGCTAAAATCAGGTAACAGTCTGAAAAAGAAAATGAGAATGTGATTGAGATCCCAGTGCACCTTGCTGAATGTTTACATCACTTTTTTGCATAGCCAGTAGCAGGAACCTTGGGTTATTTTGCTGATTAGATAAACAAAAGCTCCTACTAGAGTTGCACCTTGCCTCTTTCACCTTTTCCTGTGATAGAAATCCTTCTGCAGCTATTCATCTGGAGTTACTCAGTGCATCTTTTAAACTAACCCCCGTTCTCTCCTTTTTTCCCCCTTTCAAATGCTTTACTGTGAGTTTCTTTTTCTCATTTTCCTGTCTCTTTTTTTCAGTACATTTTTGAGAGAGGTTTATAAACAACAATAGTGTTTGCAGTGTTGCCTGAAGTCATGACACAAACAACAATTAGCAGGAAAACAGATGGTCTCATCTGCAGCCTCAGAATCTGCCTCATAGAATGCCACAGATACATTTTCAGTCACCTATAAAATCTTTTTAAGGCAAAAATTCAAGAACTGCCCTGGAGTTCCACCTCCATGTCATACACCAGAAACCTCAGCATTTGTTATTCCTCCCAAAGGCAACACTTTACATTTCCAATGCTCTCAGCTTCTGAATGGGCAGGTTTAAAGATGAACTACCATTTGGCAGTGCTGTATTTCATGATATACTTAATGTTCCACTTCAGAGCTGTACAAAGCCTAAAAGTAAACACAAATTGATTAAGAAAAATTGCTTTATGTTTTCTCTGTTACCACAAGATATAAAATGTCCTTGATCACATGCCAGAAGTGGCATGTAATTGAGTTAAGTAGAACAATTCCATATGCACAGTGCAGAAATATTTGCTTGCTGCCATTGTCTTCTATTCTCTCCTCTTCCTACTTGCATGGTGCCTTAATATGATGCTGTAAAGCATAAGTGTAGCCCTTACGCTCTGTTGATAGCCAGAAACATCCAGACTCTTGTGTTTTCAGAGTGACACAGCAGGTACATAGAGAAGACAAAGCAAAGCTGTTATTTATATGAATTGAGATTATCCATAAAGGAAAATGAAGTCTGATCCACTCCTACTCTTCCTGCCTCTTGCAGGACTTGTGCTGGTCCACCTCCACTGGAGACCTCACCAAGCACAAACTCCCATGTGGAGGGGACTGATGTACCAGCAAAACTTGTGGCACTGGGAAAAGTAGTCCTAACAGAAATCAGAACTTGGGGGAATAACAAAACCTATCAATGGCAAATAATATCAGATAAAAATTTTGAAAGAAAAATCTAAATCTCAGATTTGTTGCATAATGTGACCCACACTGTTTATATTTTGGACCTAATTCTTCTGGCAGGAATATTGGAATCACTGCCCAATCACTCACTTGCTAAGACAGAGAAACAAATTTCAAAACTATCAATACCTCTGACTTAAAAGGCCAGTAAATATTTGAAAATAAGCACAGAAAAATTGAATGATGATGAAACAAACATTGGGTAAAAGAACTTTCAAGGAGCCTGAGTATCTCCTGGTACTGCTGCCAAAGAGCAACAAAAATGTAGGAGCATTCAGGAAGGAAATTGAAAGTAGTCACAACTTTTGCCATATTAAGGCATTGACAGTTTTGCTTTCCTTTCAGCATAGCAGGACACATGGTTCAATGAAATTAAGTAATGATTTGTAGCTAGCTCACTTGCACTCTATCTCTTTCAAGGTGCTGTTTCACATAACCATCCCTGTCTTCTGTATTAAAAAAACCTTTCAAGAAATAAAAGTTAAACAGATAATTAAAAAATGCTTTTCCTGGGTGATCTCCTCTTTGTACCCAGGTACCAAGCCTTTTCTGGTGGTAAACACCACATACACTACTAGACAAGTAAGGCAGTGTCATAGCTCATGCACTTGACTGTCTTTAATATGAAGAGCTGCTGTATTGGTACCTTGCAACAACATAGGCCTGTTTACCGCCCTGCAGAAAATACTGTGAATGATTTCTTAATTAATGTCCATAAATGTCTGAATTTATTAAGAAACAAAGAGTCATTTTCCTGCACAAAGTTACAATGTGCCTCGCGCTGAGGACCTAAAGTAATGCATAGGATGTTCTCTGTATAAATATAAGAGCTTTGTTTATTTGAAGGTAAAAATGGTCACTGTTTTTGTTTAAGAGCAATGGGCTCAGTATCTCTTTGGGTCTATAATAAAAATGAAGTACCACAGTCTATCTCTTCATGGAAAATAAACTTTTTGCAAACTACTATAGACACATCAGTTATTAGAGGTCTGTTTCAAATGAGTTAACAAACTTACAAATGATCAGTCCTTATCCTGCTCATCTCTATTGAGAAGAAATTTACTTTGGTAAGGATTATAATGTGGAGATGGTACCTTGTGTTCACAAAATCCTTTAGAATAGCTAATTATGTGAATAGTTTTCTTACATTTTGCTTTTGATACATGAACTAGCCTCTATCTGACTTCAGTACACAAGTATTATAAAAAAAGGTTGTGCTCAACTTTCCTTCAGTCATTTTTTGAACATTTTTCAGAGATCGATAATGGGGATAACAGGCAAAAAATTCATTTAAATTTAAAATTTTCAGTGATTATCAGCATAGTGAGCAGAAATACATTATAAAGTAGAAATGTGTATAGTGTTATAAATAACTTACTGTTTTCAAGTTATTCAAAGGAAACAAAAGAATTCTGAAAACTTCACAAATTGGAAATCAATGTATTTTAATAATGGCAGCCTCCACCACAAAATTTATTCAAATAAATATTTTTCATAAATTAATTGCAAGATATAATCTTTCTATGACTATAGCTTTTATAGCTGGAACTCTAATTTGTCTCAAAATAATAATGTTATATATCTAGAAATTTAACATGATGAATATTTTAAGATTATTTGTGGGTTTCCATTTAGCAGAGACAGATCCTCCATTCCTACTGTTACTTCCCCAGCTTCATTCCCTTTCTTGTACTACTAAGGAAAGTGTTAGAACTCTCCATTAAAATTTGGAATAATGATCAGTTTTTGTCTGCTTTGCTGTGCAGAAAATTTCTTTCACTACATTTATATTCCAAAATGACGCATGAATTAGATCTATTCTGCATGGGTGAATGTGTAGGGGTATCAGCAAACACTCAGAATAATTTTATGGGTTATTATAGGGTGTATTACGGGAAAGCAACCAAAGCTCTAGGATGAAGAAATGGACTCATTAAAAACCCAATGCTAAAACTAGGATAAGCAAGGATTTCTTTTGTGAATGCACCTATAACTGTGTTTGGTTGCAAGTGGGCATCAGGAGCACATGACTGACAAGATATGTGCACGGGAGTTACAGGCTCAGAGTGGCTCATCCCCACTGTCAAGCTGTCTCCCTCACTGACAGACGTGTCCTGTTGGCTCTACATACAGCATATCACAGAAAGCTGGAGCAAGGGGGGAGAGGAAGGAAATACTTCTCTGAGTTCTGTGTTAGGAGAGAATTCATAAGCCTTTTTGGAATAGATAATGATGGAAAATAGCATAATGGGAAAAGTGAAAATAGGAAGGAATAATGTAGAAAAAAGAAGTTGTAATTATCTTAATGGGGACCATGTAACTATTTCCTTCCAGATGCACATTAGCTGCTGTTGCCTGTTCTACGTACTTTTGTCTACCAACAGGAATCTCTTTTGCCTTACCCAAACTGGCATTCACTTTGCTTTTGTGCAGATCCCTTCTTCTGGAAATTCAGAAATTGGAGGGAGTACAGATTATTCCTTTGTGGAAAAGGTAAAGAATGGTCTCATTCAGAGGATATGCCTTGATTTCCTTACAGATGTTAATTCCAGCCCAATCCAGGCAAAACAAGGACTGTTAACATGTCTTAAATGCATCCTTGAGTAGGTATTCATAAGCAATATAACAGTTTGTGATTGGCTATGAAGTGATGTATATTTTGGTTAAACTATGTTAGGGAGTCTCTTTTAAGACATTGTGAGATGGACAATTCATTCACTACCTTGATAGTGTATGAAATAATTAAGCAATCACAATATTAAAATCTGTAGTACTTTTTTTAAATTGAAATGTGTCTGGTTTTGATTTTCTGTCCTTCACCCTGTCACCATCAAATTAACCCCAGTTGTGGCTGGATCAGGATACTTAGGAGGGACGATGATCTCAATTCTTCTTGATATTTTTTGGGATAATGCAAGCACATAAATTATTATATCTCCTTTTGGGCACCTTCTCCGTATGTTTACATCCATTTTAAAATCTGCTCCCACTAGTACATTATAAACTATATCAATGGCATATATAAAGGTAAACATCATCTTCAGGTTCTTTCCTGTTTATACATCCAAATATGAGTTTTCCCTTTTGACCACTTCTCTGAAAAGTCAATTATTTATCCAGATTAGATCCTGAAATTAATTTAAAAGCCATTTATTCTCAGGTTTCAATCCTTCACTTACGAGAATTGCCACTGTTCTGTGCTTCAGGGCAATAAATTTCCTTTATAAATGCAAATACTTTTAATATGAACAGGAACATATTTAAGTGTAATTATTAAAATACATTTTTTCACATTTAAAGGGCACATGTTTGGCAAATGATGTCAGACAGTGCACCACGTCTTACAATCTAGTAAATTTGCCTAAAAACTATATTATGAAGGCATTTTCACCAATTTTGTTCTAAAACATAAAAGGATTCTGTGAGAACTTTTAGGAATCAAAATAAGTGCCCACAGAGACCTCCATCAGCAAGTAGTAATGGAAGTGCTACAAGGTAAATGCAGCTGGTGGTAGTACTCCATTGCCATGTCCTGTTTCATTGATGCTTATTATTTGGTTGTATATTTTATTGCTGGTTTCAGAACACACCTGAAAGTGACAGTGATGAAGTTGATGGCAACAATATATGTGGTTTCAGAAAGAAAAAGGGAATCAAAGGTCCTACAAAGTATGTTCCTCCTTTAGAAAATGAGAAGATGGAGCTGTCCCACACTTCAAAAATCCCCGATCCTTGCCCCCTTAAAGGAACCACTGGTTGCTCAGAACCACCATCAGACCAGTCTCTCCAAAACCCCACTACCTTTCCTCCAGTACAAAAGGACAGAGGGGGTCATGACAGTTCCAGTTTTGGCAATGCTGTGAAAGAAGACATGTCTGAAGAAACACAAGAAACCCAGGAAAATGCTGACACTGGGAAAAGAATAGAGGGGGAAATGCATGAAGAAATAGATACAGCAGCTCAGAAGAAGCAGCCTGTGGGAATGCAGCCTGCGAGAAGCACAGTGAAAGGTGGCTGCACAGAGGCAGTGCAGGGGGAAAAGGGCAGTCAGCAGGCAGGGGGTAAGCCAGAAGAATGGGGTGGAATGGAAGAAAAAAGTGTCAAGTTTCATATGACAAAGATGGGCTCCCTGGGCAATGCTGCATCCGTGCAAGGGAACAGTACTGAGTCCTTCACAGGGGCACCTGGCATTTCTAAACAAAGGCTACAAGAGTTGAAAAACCTGCTGAGTGAAGGTCCTCTGCCTTCTCGTGGGTCCAATTTCTGTTGCAGGCCAGGTGGCACTTTTATTCAGAAAAATTCAAAACCCCAGGAGAAAGCAGTTGATAAGCAGCGTCGACCCTTTGAGGCTTTTAGTCCCCATTTTGGAGAGGAAAAGCAAAAGTATTACAGCTTCCACAAGGAGGGAGTGGGGCAGCAGGGCAAAACTCTCCTGGTCCTCAGCTCTGCTGGCTCTGATCAGCAGCAACCAGTGGGAAGCAACGTGGATCAACTCCTTCTGGGTCTACCAGCAGCTTCTACACCTGCAGAAAGCACAGCTCCTGAGCTTCAGTTTGACTCCTCCACAGGCAACAATGGTAAGGATATTTAAACCTCACCTCCTGCTCTCCTGTTAAAGAAAATACTTCAGTTGCTTTATGCTGTTTGTTAAGCTGCAAACTGAAGTCAGAGCTAGTGCATGAGAGAACTTACACCTGTGTTTTCTGTGTGATCAGGATGGATCAGAATCAGAAGTTGTGCTCTACATCTATGATACCTCTTTTTTTTTTTTTTTTTTTTTTTTTTTTTGTAAATCAAGGCATTTATAAAGCTCAGCTGCCTGCCAAAAACTACCATGGAGAAGTGGTCATGTCTTTTTCACTAAAACCAAAATATTTCCTCATTTAAACTGAATGTACGCAGCATTTCCCAAAAATTTGCTAGGCACTGCAAAGCTCTGATCTCATTGGGTCTTTTTAAAGTTTCCTTTCTGGTTAATATTTTCAGCAGCAGAAACTGCTCCCATGTAGGGATGATGTTTCAATTATTTGTCCTGTGATAGGACTGGAATACAAAAACATCTCATATAAGTTATAGGGGAAGAAAAGCAAATGAAGCAAAGAACTCTCACTTATTTTCATGCTGTTCAATAAGTCTATGTAGGAAGTATTTATAGAGACAATTAATTGCTACTTATAGGCTGTGTTTTCTTCGAAAGTGTAAAAGCTATACTTCTGGGCTAGCTGGATCAGCAAACTGAAAGCTATTATTAGCTGTGAAAATGTACTGGGCTTGAGCAGTTTGTTGTTCTGTTTCCAGGAAGCACACAAACAGTTTGCCATTGAATAGATATCAAATGAACACATTTCAAAGAGCATCATTCTGAGATTATACTATCAGCTTTCCAGAATAGATATCTTCTGACTTATGTCACTAATACAAAAAATACTAATTTCCTCATTGATAAAAGATTTTATCATTTACTATGTAATAAAAGATAATAGTAACAATTGTTTACAATAATATTAATTTATCTTGATTTTTTTCAATTCCCCTATCAGATTTGCACATACCCTGAAAAGAAACAATTTGAAAACATCAATTGTTGTTAGCTGCAGCAGGATTTCTCAGTATCTGTTCTGTGTTACCCAGTATGATCATGGCTAGGCTTCGCGAACGAAGATTTGGGACCCAGTATGAACAAGTCTGAATAAGATACACATGAACATTACTAGTGTTAAGTCAGGGCACTGTATGAGAATAATAAAGCTTTGAAAAGATATTTCACACTCAGATCACTCACTGTTCATGTCTATTAGAATAAAGAGGTTAGATGATTATTTCTCAGCCTACACCTGGTGCTGTTCCCTTTCTAGACTACATAGTTTTTCATATTGCTGAAAGTTTAGCAAAATGCATTGTCAGATTTAGATTACTACTGTTGTCTCATTATCTGCAAAACCCAATATATATATTTTAATACACAGGAATAATTATTCTTTGTCCCAGTACCATTTACCAGGTACAGGGAACTGATGAGATTAATTGTAGTTTCCATAAGGAGATTTCAGCTTTAGCCACTTAACATGAAGTAGCTAATCCAAACTTACCACGTAGGCAGTAAAACTTATCACCTAGTCAGTAAAGTCAGGTATTTTGTCTTCAAAGAGATATTAGAACCTGATGAGAAACTTACCCGTGGAGGTGGGTGTATCTTCCCAATCAGGGGAAGATGTCTCGTGATGATTAGTTTAGATCGTTTGTCTAACTCTATCATGTCTTAAACTACCTGGGGTTAATCATACTCTGTGTCACTGGTGGGAGCAGACTCTAAGGGAACTATGGATGAGGATTAACTGTGAAGGGAGGTGGGAGAAAACTTTTTTCTCATCGAAACAACATTAAAAATCAGAAGTTTTGTAATCTCATGAGGTTTAGGTTCTATTTGGCTTTGACCAAACAAGTTGTAGGGCTCACTGTGCCTTTTCCACTAAAAAATGGAATGCACAGAAATAGTTTCTTCCTTAATTAAAAAATACATGTATTTGAAATTTAATTTTGATGGAATATGCTCAGTAACTAAACTGCAGAGAAAAAAGTTTTAAATAAAATTCCGCACTCTTTAATGAGTCTTCATTGCTGCCAGTTATAATTTATTAAGATTAATAAAATCAAGTTAAAAATATTTTATTTAAAAAGTATTATGTTAAATAGTTCAGTTACCAAAGTGCCTGAAGTCTTGGATCTAAAGATATCTTAATATTGAGTAGACCTGAAATACAATGTCTTACAATTTTCAAGTTTTCAAATATTTGAACTTGCTCAAATCAGAAGACTTTATCCAAAATATTTGGAAAAATTATGAGAATTTTTATTTCAGATCCACTCAGTGTTGAGATACAGCCAAAACAGGAATATACTCTATTGTTGTAAAAGTGCACAGCTAAGGACAATCTCTAGAGATCAGCAATAGAAAGGTTAAAACATGTAGCTGAGAGTCCTTCAGAGGACTGATATACAGTCATGCTCTTTACATGGTTAACATCTCTATAAAATAATAAATCCCAGTATTTTTTTTCCAAAATTCTGATTGAAAAACATGGAAATATTACTGCATCTGCATTTTGTCCATTTCTTGTCAGCTCTTTTGTAAAAACGTGCTTGGGTATGGGAAAAATATTATAAAAGAGGCAGAATGGTTGGGTATTTGGGTTATTATGAAAAGTGTTGCTTGGGCAGTGTTAGAGACTCTGGAGCTGAAGCTAAAGATAAAACTCTAATCTAAAGCTCTTTTCTGTGGAAACACAGAAATTAACACATGTAGCCAATTAGGTGAATATACTGAGTGTCCTAGCATGAATTTGGAATTTTATTTGCGTAAGTATCTCTATCTGATAAGGATGTGTGCTTCTGCAAATTGATAAAATTCCTTTCAACCCAAACTATACCATGATCCTATGTTTGTAATGCTGTATATCTCAGTTCATGAAACTTTGCTCAGTGATTCCTTCCTCAAATCCCAAATTTCTGTTCAAGGTTGAAGAAAGATATGCCAGTGTAGATTCATCATATGCAGGATTATTAATTAAGTAGTTCCATTGGGTATTACTCATCCTAATTTTCTTTCTGACACCTGCATGTCTTGCTTTCAAATCCTCTTGCCTAAGTGAAATATTTTCTAACTTTGCTATAAAACTGTGACAATTTTCTCATTCAGTACAAAAGAGACATTTCTATAAAATACTCTGAAATGTAAATATATATATAGGTTATTTATTTTATCTTTCATCTATTGCGAAATAAAAACTTGCTTTGTATTTGATTCTTGATGATGGATCCCCTCTGAGAATCTGTGCCATGTTGTTGTGGTTCAGATTGGAGAGAATAATTCATGTATATTGGTCTCTAAATTGGCTATAAAACTCAAGATAAAGATGAGCTTCTGCATGGTCATATCAGTAAAAAACCT
>JAWWEV010000115.1:90208691-90225814 GCA_035583235.1 Hafferia zeledoni
GGACAGATTTTATTTGTTAAATCGTCAATCAATCAATCAATCAATCAATTCATTCATTCATTCATTCATTCATTCATACTAAAAGATGCTACCATATGCAGTTTGAAGTGTTTCAATAATTTTCCATCTGGATAGGCAAAACATGTTTTTTTTCAGCTCTGAGCTTGCCCCTTTCTAGGTTTGCCCCTTTCTAGGTTTGCCCCTTTCTAGGTTTATTCTGTCTCCTCTAATCACTCAGATGGCAATCCTTTCCTTTAAAAGAATAAAGGTAAGATGTAAACACGAGCCAAATTTCACATGATAGAACATGGCATAATTGCAGTTTTCATCAGATGTTTGAATGTAAGGTAAGTTGTAAAGATGCTTGTTTGAAGGTAGGTGATCATTTCTTGGGGTTCTATGTGCATTTCATTTGCTCAGCTGAAGCTGAAGCTTTCTGTTCAAATGGAGAACAAAGTATAATTATATAAAAGTATAATTCTCACTTAGAGATGCTTCCTTGCCTTTTACCCCAAACTTACTAAGTCCAGAAAGTGAGATTTTTCTGTTAAATGTTGCATCTTAAAAAAAGGTATGTGTTAGGGCATTTAAAGAGAAGTTACAACCTGAATTTATATTGCCATGAGTCTTGTGTGGTGACCTGGGTCTATGTAAAGGAAATGCTCAGAAGATGTAGAAGCTGAATAGACTAACTATAGATATTTTGACTTGCAAAGTTTACACCTAACTGGTGATGCCCAGAATTATATAAAGACTATGCAAAATAGGTGTTGAACATTTTTTAGTTCTTTATGGAAATTAAAAAAATTATCATCAGGGTAATTGATGCCAGAGTTTTCATACCAATCTTGCAGAAAGTTGTTCTGCTTCATAATGACATAGTAACTGGCTCTGACCCTCCACTTTAGTGATCACTGCATTTTAGTGTTCTTTTAGGGAAAATACTGTTGCTCTTGCTGAGAATCTGAGTTTTACATATTTTACATATATAAAAATACCATTGAGCTCTTTTGATAATATATCATTCTGCTCTGTGTTTAGGAAAAAGCAATTCATGGTGTTGCCATGCCCAGAAGTTATCTTGAGCTGACGCTGAATCCTAAAGATAATGAATTAGATTACATAAATGCAACAAATTTCAATTGTGACATAATTCTGAATCCTGATTTATCAACATTTCGAATACTACCCTGGACTGAGCAGACTGCAAGAGTGATATGTGATTCCTTCACTGTGCTGGGCAACCCACTAATGACCTCACCGAGGCACATTGCCAAGAAGCAGCTGAGCCAGCTTCAGGACAATGGTTTTTCTCTGCACTCGGCATTCACTTATGAATTTTGTATTTATGGCATTACTGAGGTTGTAAATTCGAAGACAATATCCTTTCCTGCAGCTACGATACTAAATAACCATGACCAGACTTTCATTCAGGAGCTCATTGAAGGAATGTATTATGCTGGTGCCAACATTGAAAGCTTTTCTTCTTCCACTGGGCCTGGGCAAATGGAGATCACTTTTCATCCGGCATTTGGCATAGATGCTGCTGACAGTGCCTTCACATTTAGAACAGGCATTAAAGAGGTGGCAAAGAAATATAACTACGTGGCTAGCTTTTTCTCAGAATCAGGATTCTACAATTCAGGGGCTCTGTCACATAGCCTGTGGGATTTGAATGGCCAGAAGAATTTGTTTTCTGCTGGTTATGGAGTTGAGGAGCTCTCAGAGCTTGGAAAAAATTGGTTATCAGGTCTCTTGGCACACACAGCAGCTATCAGCTGCTTGATGGCTCCTACTACCAGTTGCCGTAAGCCTTATTCCAAATATAGTAAAGAATCAAAAGAGACTGTAAATGCAAAATGGGCATATAATGATAACAGCTGTGCCTTTAATGTCAAATGTCATGGTGGAAAAGGCACTAACATAGAGAATAAATTAAGTTCTGCTGCAGCAAACCCGTATCTGGTCCTTGCTGCTACTATTGCTGCAGGTCTGGATGGAGTAAAGAGAGGACTTAGGTATGATGATATGCTAGAAGATGAAAATCAAACTGGTGATCTGAAACATTCATCAATCCCTCTGAAACTAGAAGATGCACTTGTTGCTCTCGAGAAAGACTCCTGCATTAAGGAAGCATTAGGTGAAACTTTTATCCGATACTTTGTTGCCATGAAACATTATGAGTTAGAAACTGAAGAAATGGATAGTGAAAGGAATAAATGCCTGGGGTATTTTATTTAGGAGCACTTTTCTGTAGTGATGCTGCGTAAATGCATACAGTGAATGGTTAAGATTCTTGAAATTAGTAAATATGTTATAAAATGTTTTTAATGCTTTGGGATTTTTTTCCACCCTCCTTTGTATATTACATGGTGATTACCCTTTATTGTCCCTGTACATTCATGGCAGTGCAAAACTGATATATTAATGGAATAATGTTGACAGGCTTTTAAAAAACAGGTGTGGGTTTTTTTGAACAGACCTGCTGATGAAAACAAGAAGAGAGAAGGTGAAATGGAGAGTTGCAACTATGCAACTGTAGTAGGACTCTATAATGTGCAGAAAAGTAGAAGTAATGGAGACAGCGATAGGTGTGGGATTGAGAACTGAGGAAGGAGGGGAATTTCTTGTTCAGCATGGTTATAGGATTTATCCTGGCCTATTCAGTAGCTGGTGGGTTTCTAAACCAGAAGAATCTGAGTTTGATTTAAAATGTAGGCTAGAACAATGAACATTGTAGAGAGAAGGGAAAGGACAGAGGCTGTAGAACCTGAGAGTCAGTAATCAGTATCTTAATGGGCATAAATAAAAAAGACGCAAGGAATTATAAAATAATTTATACATCATGAATTCTACAGCTGAATGAAATTTGCAAGAATTATAGTTAAAGATACTAAAAGAAATTAAATGGTGGCTTGAAGAGGGAATAATTCATAGAAAGGCAGCAGTGCCAGGCCACTGTGCAATAAAAAATGAGCTGGTATTTTGTCTGTTGTGATAGTTAATGGGTTAATTCACAGCTGAATGGCAAATGGGGCAAAAAAGTGCAGAGATGGCAGAGAATTTACAGCTTAACCTGTATTGGGAAATTTGATTTTATAAAGAATAAAGATGACTGTGAAGAGGGGAACAGAAAGAGTGGGTTAAAACCAGAAAGACAGACTGAAGGTGCAGATTTAGCGACTCTGAAATTGGGGTTAAAACACAGGAAGAGAAGACCCATCCTAAAATTAGAAATGGCAGCTGGTGTAGAGAAAAATAACTTTTTGGGAATGGCAGGAAGTGGATTTTAGATTTGCTCTTTGTTTATGTTCCTGTTGCTGCTGTCATTCTTTATTATTAAAGATAAACCATGTTTCATACTCCACCTCCACATTAACAGTGATTTCTGATGTTCTTTATCTTGGCACAATATTTTGATCCCTGTGTAGGAATTTGTGAGTGAAAGAGTTTGGTCATCAATAGAGTGAAAACAAGATTTAGTCAATGCCCTGTCAACTTGCAGAACTAGGAAAGTGAACAGAAATGTACTAGTTACTAGTATTAGATCTTCCACGTTTACCCTACATAGTATTGTACTTAAACTGTAGCACCTGGTATGCTAAAACTTTATGTGTGATTCCAAAGAAGAAATCGTTTTATACTCAGTAGCAAGACGAAATAAATAATTTAAGGCAACATGATGAATATATTTCTTTGTCTCAGTCCATGGCTGGCAGGTGGATTTGATTCTCTCTCTTACTCACCTGACACATTTTTTTGCCTGCCCCATATTGGGACTATTTTTCTTTCATACAGGCTGATTTGTATGGGCCACGTCTAGTTTTGCATTTAAATAGAACTTCCTGTTCTGAAAAAAAATGTTTCTCCTTTGCTGCCCTAACTCTTCTTTAGGGGCTCTGGAAATCTGTCTTCTGTCTTCTCTTTCTCGTTACTTCCCATTTTCATTTTCTCAAGCTCTTTGCAGAAGACACATAAAAATTATTTCCTTGCTCAGACAGCTTACTTACCATACACATTATTTAGTTCCAGAAGTCACACAGATTAATAGCTATTCCTTGGTGTGGGTTTATAAGACATTTTATCATTTGTCACAGATTTATAATTATTTATCACTGTGTACAGTCACTTTTAAAGAGATCATATATAACTGAATTTAATGAAGTTTATTACATATACTACAAGTATTATCCATATTGTTTACTTATTACAGAACCAAAGAAATAACATCAGACCTAAAGCTCTTGCTGTATACGTCCAGCTACCTGATTACATTCATACAGAGCCATTATTTATAAACAAAAAAAATCCAGCTGTTTACAACTGATGTTTTGCAAGTTATTTTATAGTAAGATAAGGTAAATCAATAAGACAAATCTACATGTATTTTCTGAGTAGTACTCAGACTGTGAAAAGACAGTGACTATAAGAGTAAATGGAAACATTTCATGTTTCTGGTGAAAGAATGCCTCTTTTGCTTTTCCTTTCCTTTTTTTTTTCTTTTTCTTTTTTTGTTTGTTTGTTTGTTTTTTAATAGGAAGTTCACAAGTGCAGCTTGAAGCTAGTGTGTCCCAAACTTTGGTCAATATGTTGTTCAATATTGTTTCATAAATATATTCTATATAATAAAAATCAAATAACTTTACCTCCATGGGAAAATGGGAAAACATAAAAACATTTATTTCAAAATAAGCAGTTATGAATTTTTAAAGTTGCGTACATCCCCTAACAAATTTTCATGCATATTCCTTAGAAAGGCAACAAGAAAAAGATTACTTCACACTGCTGAATTGAAATTAATATTGACTATTGTATCAGTAACATTTCATTTTCAAATGTTGACTGAAAATACTCTTCACTGTTCTACAGATCTGAGGTCAATGTCTAGAGCATTGCTAACTAGATAATGTAAACATATGCAATGTTATAAATTAAAAAAAACTCAGACATTTCAGATCTGTAGTTTTGCATAAGATCCTGATGGTTTTCCAGGATCATAGAATCATAGAACCATTTGAGTTTGAGTCAAAAGGGATTTTAATGATCATCTAATTCCAAACCTCTTGTCATGGGCAGGACACCTTCCACTAGACCAGGTTTCTTGTAATCCCATACAACCTGACCTTGAACACCTTCAGGGATGGAGCATTCATACTTCTCTGGGAAACCTGTTCCAGTGCCTCACTCCCCTCACAGTAAAGAATTTCTTCATAATATCTACTTTAACCTACCCTCTCAGTTCAAAGACACTCCCCTTGTCCTGTTACTACATGTCATTGTAGAAAGTCCCTCTTCAGCCCTCTTGTAAGACCCCTTCAGGTACTGGAACAGGCTACAAGGTCTGCCCAGAGCTTCCTCTTCCCTAGGCTGACCAGCCCCAACTCTCTCAGCTTGTTTGCATAGGAGAGATGCTCCAGTCCTCTGATCATCATCATGGCCTCTTACGGACTTGCTCTGACAGATCCATGCCCTTCCTACACTGGAGGTCCCAGAGCTGGACACAGTACTCCAGGTGGACTCTCATGAAAGCTAAGCAGAGGGAGAGAATCACCTCCCCCAACCACTGGCCACGCTTCTTTTGATGCAGCCCAGGATGCAGTTGGCTTTCTCGACTGCAAGCGTAGGGTCATGTTAAGCTTTTCATCAGCGAACAGCCCCAAGTCCTTCTTGTGGTGCTCTTGAACACAAATGCTTTTGTATGTAATTAAGCTCATACCAATCTGAATACTTCCATTACAAAAGTCATAGGAGCCATCCCACCATGTCTCTGTAATGCCAGTAAAATCATAGCCCTGCAGGCACGTGCACATCCCTAACTCCTCTTGTTTATTACCCATGCTGTGTACATTTGCATAGAGACATTCAAGCAGGTTCCCCTGTGAAGCTGACTTACTGGTTGAACACTACATTCAGATGTTGCAAAGCTTTATATAAGAAATTTATATAATGAATTTCTGATATTAATAAAGCCTCTTTTAAGCTTTTCAGCTTTAGAAGACTATATATTTATATCATTGTTGACAAAGTGCTGCTATGTTTGACATTGAGCTACATTGTGACTGCTTTTCCTACATGTTTTTCCATGCCAGGCTTTAGTTCCATAACACAGAAGAATTACAAGAAGCATTTCTATAAACTCATAAGCCATTTAACATTCTGGAAGGTAGCTTTTGCAATGCCAGCATGTTAAAGGCATTATGGAAGTTTGCAATTCAATACATGCTGGTAAAAAACCAGTTGCTAGACTAGCTAAGGTTTTTGATCAATATAACTAATAATCATTAAATAATTTTTTCCCTTAAAATAGTGAAATAACTTCTTTTCTAGAAAATACAGATACCCTTATTATTAATAACATCTAGGGTATATGGATTTTTGTGGAAGAATATTACATATTGCATGAATAGTATTACCTATTTATTATTTGCATCACCACTATACATCAATCAATCTTTTCACTAAAAAGCAGACTTATAGTCTTGCTTATAATGTGAAGTGGCAGTTTTTCCACAGAATGTGCATCCCAGAGGTAGATATAAATTTAGGTGTTATTTTTCAAAAGTCATTTATTAATAACAACAACAGTTTATCTGAAACTAGTAGCAAACATAATGAGAATTCAGTGTATGATTTCAGTGGAACAGGAAATGAAGTAAATTTTACAGAAAAATTGAAAAATATAAATGGATAATTATAAAATATTTACCTTTCAAAATGGAAGTATATCTAGAATAAGATTCAACAGGGAACTGTCCTGGAGTCCAGCGTTTGTTGTTTTCTCTAATCACAGCTGTAATAGTAACAACAGCTAATGAAGCAGAGAACAGGCATACTGTCTTCAAAAACACCAAACTTGGGTTGTTGTTGTTTTCACCACTTATGTCAGAGAACAAAATAAAACGGTGTTAACAACTTGGAGAAATATTCTGGAACAAATATGTACCTGAACAAGAGTAAGCGCAAGATGATACACTGAGACCGGGATGTGAACTGCCTCAGTACGTACTTGTTCAGAGAGGAGCCTGAGTTGAGTACATTTCACTAGTTCAGCAATTTCTGAGTAGAGGCAGATCAGGAAATATAAACAAGGGTATAACTTGCAAGAATGAGAAACTGATAATCAGGTTTTCTCAATTAAATTCTTCTGAGGAATTGACAACAAGGTGACACACTTCAAACACATGTAGATTTATTGGACAAAATCCAGGGGACCAAAGCAGATGAACATAAGCCTAGCCAGGACCTATTGACTAGAAGTAACTGAATTACTGTGTGTAGCTCAGAGAGACGAGACAGGATATAGGTGTTGCTAATGGTTTTCAGGCATGTAAGATATCACTAAGGAGCAGAATATTATCTTTTCTTCCTATCCATAAGACTTAGAACAGAAGAGCAGGTTTTCATCAAAGATTTAGATTAGACAGTCAGGAATACTTCATAGTGCTAATGAGAATGAAACTGCTACCAGGTAGATTGCTGGGATATGCTGAGATACAACCCCCCAAGCACCTGAAGACTCATATCCCCTCCTGCGCCCTGTGCGCGGTTTCTGTATTCCCTGGTGTTCCTCCCCCCCTCTGTGTGCTTTTCCCTGAGGTTTTTCTTAATGGTCCACACTGCAGAGGTGCCACAAATGTTCCCTCAGGGCTAGCGCAGCCCTGTGCCCCTCCTCTGCCCTGCCATGGCAGACTCCACTGGTCCTGGGGTCGCATAAGCCACGACAGCCATTTCTGAAGCCCCAGCAGGACCAGCAGTCTGACAGAATTGTGCCCAACCCTTCTGCCTATCCAGCCCGGATCCCTAAGACTCTGTTGGTCCTCCGGGCTGCCCGTCTCTGCCCCCTGAGCCTATCATGATTGAGTTCTTGAACCCTCCCCTCAGACCCCCTCATTGGATGTAACAGTTACCAACAGATGTGTTGCCCAATCCTCCATAAGTTTCCACCCCTTCCAAGCTCCTCCCTTAACTGAACCCTTAAAAGTTACTGTTCACATTGAATAAATGCTGTTTGGATCACCTTCCACCTTGTGTGCCGTGTGTTTTCTGAGGAGCCATTCCTCCGGTCGGTTTGCCAACAGTAGCTGTCTGTGGAAAGTTGCAGCATTTTGATAATGGACTCCAAAGTGCAATTTATGATGCACCAAGACAGTACATCCTGATGCATAATGTTTACAGGTGTAATAGGGCGACTGCGGTCTCATGTTGCTGTGTGATCATGGAACAGAGTGCTAGGTGGTGCTCATGGATGAGTTTATGGGAAAGAAAAATACTTTATCCATTTCAGAAGATAAAAAAAATAGCTAAATAATGTTATTTTTAATGGGAGTAATCTATCATTACTGACTATGCAGGAAGAAGACAGACCAGAAGGTACAGACTAGCAAAGCTATCAGAAAAACTGGCTTACAGCTACAGTTAGACACATCATGTAATGAAACAGTGAAAATGTACTGAAACACGATACTATGATTGCTCAGGTAAATTTTATGTTGAATGTATGCAATGAACAGTACCTCATACCCCTTGTACGCAACATGTCTTGATCTGTTTAGTGATACAGGATCAGAAAAACAGCACAAACGCTACAGAGCCCTCCACAATGTAGCACATTTTCAATTTGGAAATGTCATGCTTCTAACCAGGCTTCAGGGTTTGAGAGACATGAGAAGAGAATTTGATTTATTAAGTAATGTTTCTCCAGCATGTCAAGCTGCTGATACCACGTACACAAGTGAATATTCAGATTTTCTTTTTTCAGGCTCCAGCAAGAGGGCAGCAGTGCACTGTGCAATGTTCCCCTGGGATTTCAAGATTTCATGCTGTGCTGAAAAAACATCCCATTAAAATATACCCTTATATTTTATATATGTACTTAAAATATTTTTGAAAAAAGATACTATGACATCTGAAAGTTAATGCATGTCTTTGTCATTTGTTTAGTTAAGCTTGATTAACTCGAATTTGCGTGGCCTTTTCAAGAAAAGAAAGCATTATAAGACTCAAAATATTGGTTTTATTCTTGATAACACCATCTAAATCTTAATCTAGTAAAAGGCTTGTATCTATATTAGTGTGTATGTGTATGATCTTTATGTATTCTTTAATAATGTTGTGACAAATGCACAAATCAATTAATGGCAGTATTCAGTTTTTGTAGTTTAATGTAGGCCATTATTGAAATGTCTTTCATATTTCCATCTTATTTAAGTCCTTTGAGAAGTCTGCTTGCATATAGAGACTTCAATTCCATCTATATTCTTGTGTCATTTTTTCCTGTCTGCTGAAGGAAAATAAAAAGTGCAGAGTGAATGAACAAACCCTAGACACACCTATTCCTAACAAAATCATAACTTTGCCCAGATGGTGAATTAATGGAATTTAGATATACATTCTAGATATCAGTCAGCACATGGGATAGCCATTTTACAGTGGTTCTGATTACATATATCTGTATGGCTTTGCCCTACCATAGCTCACATTTTTCACATACTGAATTTCTTCACAAAGTTGCAGTGTCAAATCTTAATAACCCTTTTCCTCCAACCCTGTCTTTGCAACAATCTCATTTTTTTGCTTTTGAGGTTTTTTGTGTGTGTGTATCACTGTTTGTTTGTTTTTAACTAATGGGCTTAATTATGTTCAAAATTCTTCAAATGCTTGAAATAAAAATTGAACATGCAAGGTTGTTGCAGAGCATTAATGTAGCTGCTCTGTAACTCTGCTGTTTTGACAGATTTTAGTAACACCATCTGTGGAAAACATACAAATGTGGTCACAGGGGATAGCAGTAAAGGAAGTAGAGGAGAAGAACTATTTGCAAGGAATTCCACTAAACATGTGTGTTAGTCTTGAGCAAGGGTAGAAAGATGTGAAGAGGTATGACCAGGTGAGAGTACTTTGCACAGGCTCTAATTTATCACCTGAGAAAAACAGAGCAGCTCCTGGATGAAGAATGACTGGTTTAAGGTGAGAAATCACTTGCATGAGTTTGCAACTACAGAGCAATTGGTTTTGATTGAAGGTATACAGTTACAATTGTTCAATTTAATCTGTAATTTCAGAGTGCTTTTTGATTTCTTTGCTGACACTAAGCTCTCATGATAACAACATCCACAAATAGAGCCTTCTACCATCTCACACTGGCTATATTCCATCTTGGTAAATGCTCTGTCCTTAGTTTTTTGCTCCATTTTTTGTTTTGTTTTGTTTGTTTGGCTTATAAGGCTACAGTATACCTGAGATGTAACCTGCCACCACTTACAGAATAGTAGCTACTACATGACATGTTTTTGTGCCTCTTCAATACACATCTACATGGTGTAGAGTATGTAGCATTTTCTGTAGAATGCTAAATATAATTCAAAGCTATTGGGCATAGATGCACTTCACTAAATTTTAGGCACATAAGTGGCACACCTCAGCTTAGCTCCCACAGCACCTCTGGCTGCTCAGTGGCAAGAGGTAGAAAGCTCCAAAGGGGAAATAAAATATTACATTTTTTTCTATACTGTATTGTTTAAGTTCTCAAATTTAAGGCTAACGACAACCTTACTGAAATCTGTTTACTTAGACATTGTTCAACAGTGTACTAGGTCTGATCGGGATGGAGTTGATTTTCTTCACAGGAGACCATACGCTGCTGTGTTTTGGATTTATGAGTAAAACAATGTTGGTTACACATCAGGTTTTTAGCTACTGCTGAGCAGGACTTATAAAGCATCAAGGCTTTTCTGTTTCTCACTCTGTGTCTCCAGCAAGTAGACTGAGGTGGACAAGAAATTGGGAGCAGACAGAGCTGCAACAGCTGGGCTAAATTGACCAAAGTGATATCGTGTACAATATTATGTTGCACTCGGCTACAAATCTGGGAAATAGCCTTTTCAAAGAACCATTGCTTGGAGACTGGCTGCACATGGACCTGCTTGTGGGACTTGATTGTCTTTACATAACTTGGAGGGGTTTTTTCCATTTTTCTTCACTTATTAAACTATCTTTACTCATGAGTTTTTCTTGTATTTGCTCTTCCAATTCTCTCCATCATCCTGATGGAAGGGTGGGTAAGTGAGTGGCTGAGGGAGTGCTTAGTTGCTGACCACAGTCAACCCACCACAAACTGTTATTTGAATACTTGTGTTCCTGGCCCAAGGCCAACTTAGGTGAAAGACAGTGCATAAACGAAAAATCTTCGAGTTTTTGGAGGAAGGATTAATGATGGACAAGTCTGCAGTTTTTGGGAACTGGAAGATATGAGGCACATATTGACTATGCCTGGGTACTAAATATCTTGGAGAAAATTATCTTTATGTATGATACATTATTAGTGACTGGATTAGAAATAAATATGCTTTAATCCAGATTCTGTGCTCTGGAGGCTCTTTTTTATATTTAGATATTTCATTGGCTGCAGATACTTTGCCACATGGCAGCATTAAAGCGTTGTTAAAGTCCAGCCTATTCTCTGTTCTCTAGCAGGACTCAGTGAGCACATCATGAGAGGCCACAGCATTGTAACAAAGTAAAATCATTTGTGACCCCTGTGAATGGGAGAGTTTCACACTGGAGCTACAGTCACAGCTGCATGATACTGGAAGTGAGAAAGAAGAATCTCACAATGAAGATACACTATAGAGTTCTGTATATTGTACAACAAATCAATATAAATTTACAACAGAATTACATGCTAAGCTTCTCTGTAATATGTGCTAAATCATGGAGATTCACAATAGGGTTCACCTTTAATCTCCCATGTAATATACAATAAATCACTAAGTTATAGCAAGGCCCATCAAGCACCTTGCTTTATTTGGGCTATTATTATTATTGCTGTAGTGATATGAGGGTATCTGTCATTGACTGGTAAAGTTAAGGGAAATGGCAAATCAGTTTGACTTTTAGGATGTACATGGAACATGGTCACCTTTTCCTGATTCAAATTCATGCTTCCTTTGGGAAACTCACAATTCTGATTGGAAACATGATAGCTTTGCAACACACAGGGATATCTTAACAAAAAAAAATTAAACATCAAAGGGCAGTGAGGTGGTCTCTTTAGCGCAGGTATTCTGCACATTGCTTCATCACTGCTGACCTACTGACCTTGCTTGACAGTGAGGATGAAATCATCCTGGGGCTCTGTAGGTTGCCTTAGTACCGCATGCATTCATTAAATAAATAGTTGAAAGTAACTTTCAGTTCTCTTTTGGGGATACTTTCCCATGCAGTGAAGTCTTCACTAGACAGAGGCAAAAGAGCATTCAGAGGAAACTCAAGAAAAACATCAGTTTAAAACTTACTTTTGTTTGATGAGTAGCTTCAGATAATTTCCTTTTCCTAATATTTTCACTGAAATCTTAGAGCTGTGCTTTTAAGGATATATGTATATAGAAATGTTTGCACTCTAAATCTGGTATACTGAGGGTTGAAAGGGAAAGGGAACATTCATGCAGATGTACAGGCATCAATAAAACAAGAAGAAAGAGAAAGAAAAGCTGATGTTGACCATGGGAAAGCAAGAGAAAATAGAGATCACAGAGCTGCTTTAGGCAAAGGGCTTCATCTTTCATTCAACTGAATACCTGACCCACGACCCATCACAAATAAATGGTTGTGAATGATGCCTCTGGAGGCAGTTTCAAATGGAAGTTATTTTGGAGATGGCTTACAAAGCTTTGGGAAGGTCAGCATGTTGATGGAGCTTCCCCACTCAGAGGACGTTTTTAACCTTGAAGTACACATGACCAACAGAGTCAAATGACATCATTGCACTGAGACATGGCATACTAGTTATAGAAGCCACAGAGAGACCAGTGGTCACTCAGACTAATTGTACGCTTCTCTGGAGTTACTATAGGCCTAAGTGATTAATTAATCTGTCGTTTTAAAAAGGGTCTGACTCTAAGCCCTGGAAGAGTCACTTCATGCTATAGGAGCAATGTATGATCTATCCTAACTCATAAAAGAACCAAAAACCGCTGGTACCACAATGACATCTGGCAGATGGCAGTTTTCCATGTGCTCAGCTGCTGTTTCAGCTGAGTCCTGATGGATCTGAGAAGTCCAAAGACCCTTACTCTGTCCCATGGGTGTTGTCTTGCCATTGAAATGTTGCTGTGATCCCCTTACCCCTGTGCTTGACTCCAGAAAATTACAGTGTAACCTGTAATTTGGATCAGGGCTCAGCCAAAGTCACTCGCAGTATCAGCTGATCTATACATTGTTTAGTTTATTTCTTTCTTATGTAGGAATAAATGGGCATAATATATTGTTAAAATCTAGAAATCATACAGGCCGATTCTTGAAGCCTCTGTATAGTCTTTGGTATACCAAGAATTTTGGATGCCAGTAACATAACTGTGCTGTCATTTTTCCTGTTTTACCACTCAAAACAAATGCTCAGTGCTGATTTCAGAAGAAGCTGTGTGGAATCACAAAGGAAATACTGATGTCATCTTGCATCTGGGTTACTTGCTCAGAGGGTAGCAGCCCACCTTGCTGCTTTAATGAATAGAAATGGATGTTACCACTATTTGCTTATCCTGATAGCAGGGGAACAGGGCTTTCCATTGATGCTGTCAGAACAACCCATGCAGCTCATACTGCTTGTATGAGATATGCTCTACATTTATGTACTGCACTGGACACCTTAAAAATGGCAGCACACAAAACAAATCTGTTGTGCCTTGTTGAAACCAGTTGATAATCACACAGTATCTGCCTTGCATTTTACCTGCTGTTTGAAACCACAAATCTTGGGAAAAGACAGAAGACAACTCTTGCTCTTCTGTGATAGCAGAGGGTGCTGTGTCCCTCTGGGTGCACAGTGTGAGCTGGAAACCTGTTGCTTCATAAAATCATGACCTTATGAAAATGAAATTGAAAGAGGTATTGAATCATAGGCTTTGTCAAAGATAATGACAAAGGCAAACATTTCTAACATTTTATGTCTTTCCATACATCCTCCGTATGGCACTTCCTGAAGCTGATCAACTACTAGACACAAAATTAGTTTGTGTGAGCACATGCATCTGTATGTTATGTCACAAAAGCTTGCCTGCACATGCAGAAACACAGAGAAGTAATGATACATGGAGGAGAGCCCAAATACTAAACCATTCTGGGTCCTCCTAGGACCATCCCAGGATCCATCATCTCACCACAAGCCTATCTCCTCAGTCCCAGAGGGGTACAGAGCCCTTAGGCATGTGGGAATACAAACTAAGAGTTCAGAGAAAGGAACATGCTGCCTGGGCCCCTCTCAGGACTGTTCCAGTAGTCCATATAAGGTGTGTATGTGTGTTCTGTGGGCATGTGCCTACTGGGTATATCTGCTCAGCCTTGCTTCTCTTGGACTTGTGGCATGAAGCTATGGCAGCCTTGCCTCTTTTGGGCTTCTCGATCCAGCACAGTGTAGTTTCCCCACACATCATACACATAATATGTTTTAAAAATGAAGTTGGACAGATTCTTCTCATGGAGCCACACACAAAATAAATGCTCATAAACTCAGAGCAAAATACATGGGAGGAAAGTCCTATAGTTTGCTTCTGCCACATCACATCTTATTTAAAGGGCAAAAAAAATTTAGATAATCAAATTTAAACAGGAATGGCAAACTTTACACATCCAAATTGACAGTCAAACACTGGCACCATCTTTATTTTGTCTCATTCAGTAGATCACTATCCCAGCAGTTCTGTGCAGTCTGCTACTGTGTAAAGATGCTCATCCAACAAATTTCAGAATACAGCATATAATTTCTGAAGCAACAAAATTTTTCCCAAAAGTTCCCACAAAATTTATTTCTTAGATGAGAAAAGAAAAATGGAAAGACTGTTGCTATTTTTACTGGCCAGATTTCAGAGGTTAAGGAATAAGACTCACATATTCGATGGCATTCACATTTATATCCAGCTTATCTTTTCAGATGGCTACAAGTATATTTTCAAGAGTCTTGAACCTAGACAAGGCTTTTAGTTCAAATATTCTAGGATAATAGAAGAAATTAGTCTGAGGTTTAACTTTGCAGTGTTTCTTGCTGACTTGCAAAACCTAAAATACTAGTAATATCTGTGTACATTTTTTTTTTTTTTTTAGTAGAACCAAATTATTCAAGTGAGACTCTTTGGAACAGAACTATAAAAATATTTTTTCCTAGAGCCGTGTTATGAGTGGAGATGGGAATATGAAGAAATGGATAATTAAACAGCATAATGCTAAGCCTAAAACATTAATAAAACATAATTGCCACCTACTAAGACAGAAAATAACCTCAAGATTATTTTTATTCTCATTAATTTCCTTCTCTTTTGGTGGACCCCCATCTTGGAAAAAAAAAGGAAAATAACACTACTATTTTTTGTCCTCTCTTTGTGGATCACTGTGTCTTAAATAGGCTTTATTTCTGCTATACAAGAATAGAACTTTCTAGTATTTATGTATTCTCTTATACCAATCAAAATCAGAGATATTAATTATCACAATTATAATTAATTATTCTGCTACAGGTTATGTAAAATTTAAAATATCCTCCTTTTATCAGTCTTGTGAGTCATTTCCTTGGTTAAGAGCTGTTCTGCCAACCAAGTGCATAACAACTGACTGCACTTTTTATCTTTGTTCGGGATTTTGGATGAGTTACTGTATAGCTGTTTCTCTCTATAGCATGCAGGAAGAGATATCTTTTAGTTCTGTCTGACACAAATGCTGTTTTCTTTAAAAAACTCCACATTTCTTTCACGTGTTGTAACGTAGACACTATCTACGTGTATTTAATTCTAAACCCAGTTTGAAAAGACATTATGATAAAGAATTTAAATGTGGAGACTTCAGGAAAAATTAAAAAAGTAAGATTCTTACAGAAAACAAATCTCACCTTCAGTGAGAAATCTGGAATCTTATTTACAGTACTGCAATGACCCCAAATAATCACAGCTTTCAGTTCCCTGAAGTCTTTTCATCTCTTTAAACTCTAGTTTGTTGCCTAGTAAGATTTTACATTTTTAAAGATAAAAGTGGAAAAGAAATGACTCATTCTACCTTCTTAAAATCAATACATCATTTTGCTAAGTAAATAATAACAATTAAAGTAATTATTAGGTTTAATAAGATATACTGTAGCTCATCTGATGCTTGAAACATGATTCCTGACGTAGCAGGCTACAATCTCAGCCTTTGCATATTGGACCTTATATTGTGAAAATATAAAGGCACTCTTTTTCTGGACCCTTTCATTTCAAAACCCTCTCTTGATCACCTTCATTTTACATAATACTACCTAACAAGTGGGAAGAATTCTTAGTATTTGAATACTAGCCCCTTGCTGTACTTACCCTCAATTTATGTTGATTTAAATACACCAACATGAGTAGAGCAGCTCTGTACTTACACCACGGTGATCACAGAATTTAACCCAACAGTTCAGCCCTTAATTTGATCTTCAGCTATGGTCTACGTACTTGTATTCTTCTGTACAGCAAACTGAGGATACACAATCAGATGAGTGATGGCTCTCAGGAAGTGATGGCTCTCAGCAAGGACGTACTTTGGCAAACTCACACTTTGTGGTACAGACTCGTGTTTTATGCTGTTCCCCATTGATTGGAAGCACCATGTCTCCAAAATCAGCACTAAAAAGATATCATCTGTAATCTTAGGAAGCATTACTGACAGTAATATTGTCAGAAGTGTGATGAGGAGTGATTTTTCTTCTTACTGGCAGAGTAGATTACATTTTTCCTGTTAAAAGGTAGAGAGCATGAGCCATGACTCATATATATGTTTATGTTTACAAGAATTAACAGGGAAAGAGTCCTTGTTCTCTGATCAGCCAGAATGGGAGAAGACTGTGATGTGTTTTGGCTTCTTTCTGGAAGGGAATGCCAAGGTTTCCATCTCACCGAAACCGAGATGAAGCAGGATGAGAGGAAGCCAATGTACACCAATGTAAAGGTAAGGGTTTGAAACTGAAGAAGGGTTGTTTAAATTAGGTATAAGAAAGAAGTTTATTACAAGGAGGATGGTGAAACTTTGGTGCAGGTTGCCAAGAGATGTTGGAGATGGCTGTCCCCCTGTTGCTAGGCTGCCTGTGTCAGCCCGCTCAGCCTGTCAGCAAAAGGAGAGCTACC
>JAWWEV010000115.1:90231028-90265813 GCA_035583235.1 Hafferia zeledoni
TGTTCTTGATTGTTTAAGAAAGAATAGTATAAGACAGGGTCAAAATAATAAAGTTCCATAGATATGAATCCAAAAAGTGCAGCTTCTCTAATGATACAACTGAGCTAGGGAAATAGATTTTCATTGATTTTTTTTATATAATCTTAAGAAGTTTTTTAAAAATACCATTTACCATTACATTTTATTGAATTAAATAGAACGCTTCAAACAGCTCTATTTTGAAATTGTAATTGCCTTTTATATTCAACAGTGCTTTCTTGAAAGATACTACACTTGCAAAGGAAAACACTGGCACAATGTAATTGTGATTAAGTAATCCATCTCTCTTAGGGAGGCAGATGGAGGTGAAGCTCTGCCTGGTCAGCCGGCCTGCTCTCTGGCTTCAACTTATAAAGCTTGCAACAAGGCTGTGACAGCAACCAGGGACAGCAAACAAAAAGTAGACATTTTAAGGAAAATTATTAGTGGAATGCTTGTGGAAGTGGAACATTCCTGTGTAACTATATTTGTTTCTTTTTTATCCCTACTCCTTTGAGTTTATTTCTTGTGTTTCACTGAAGAGCTGCATTCAAATGTCTGAGAGGATGGAAAGGGCCTAAATCCTTTATGTGTGGGTATGAAGAGGGGTGGGAAAGGGATAGATGAGAAACTTTCCCGCTGAGAAACAACACTGAGTGATTTAGGAATCCAAGTTCTCTCTGCAGAGCTGCATCATCCTACATTTGAGGGTTTTTTCTGCCTTGTCTTTTGAACTGGTTAGCTTTGGTTAGCTTGCTTGCTCTAGGAATGATGCTTCTGTAAACAAGCTTGACAGGCTTTAAAGCAAGAGTTACAGCACATGGAGTGCAAAATGTTGAGGAACACAAAAACAAATTCTAAATTAGGATGGGTTTCCTTCTCTTTCCAATCACTTCAGTGAAGAAGGGTAATGAATGTTTCATGTTTCCCATGGCAGCTTCTGTACATTGTACACTATTTTTGGTGGTCATAAAACTGTATGTGGCTGCCATATAGTAGAAGTGTAATCTCTTACTGATAAGAGGAGAGAGCTTGATTGTGTTGTTCCATGAACATACATGTTTTCAAAGTGTTTTCAAGTACAGTTTCGCTCCTTCCATGTGGTTAACTGGGAGATCAAGCAGGATAACAAGAAATGGCCACTAAATTTTGAATTCTAAGGTCAGGTCAGTGTCTCTCATATTCAAATTTTTGCAAGAATTGCACTAATTAATGTGTCAGAAAAGTTGAATCTTAAATATGCTTCTGTTCCTTGTGATATCATAGTATGCTTTCAACACAGGGACTTTATGTACCACTTTATCAATGACTCTATTCACTAAAGTACATCCACAAACCCCAGCACAGGAATGGAACTCAGGTCAGTGCTATATAAATGCTTTCCCCACTCCATTCCTCCAGAGGGTTTGCCAACAAAAATTTCCTTTACAGCATTCTTAGCAAAATCCTTCTCTTGAAATAACCATGTGTACAAACACACATGCACACACACATGAACTTCTGACACAACACAGACATTATATGAACCAAAAAGCATGGTATTAAACACAGCGCTAAGTATTTCAGTCACTAACCTTTCAGGTTGCAGGTAGAAGAGCAATGCAGGGATTCTGCCTAAGGAAATTTACATCTGATCGTCTCTTAAGACATAACCTTCTCATGTGAGATTAGCAACGGTTTACTGTGTCAATTTACCAAGATAACATACCCTTCTAGGAGCCAATGTGTACTTATCTGTGTTTTGGTCCTCAATATTTCATGAATGTGCTAACTGCAGACTGCATTGCTACTGCCAAGATCAGAGGCATTCATCCCTCTCCTCAGTGGCTGAGATGGAGATGCCCTTTTCAATGAGTAAGTTCAGTATTTACTTGTATCATTTCCATCCAGCTTTTTCATAGACTTAGCCCAGAACCTGATGCTACCTATCCTAGTAAGCCTCAGTGACCCTGCTGAACACACAAACTCTTTCTGCTGGTCCCAATTTCTCCATAACTAGACAGACATAAAAGACATTCCTCATTAGTTGTAAATGAGAAAAGTGGTTCCTATGTCCTGGCAGGCTTACCATTATATAGACACACTGGAAATTTGACTTTCTTTCATTTTCTTTCATAAGCATTCCAAGATACTTTCAGACATTTTCCCATGTTTTTTCGAATTTTCTGATCTGGGTATCAGTATAATACCAGTTTATTAAGCTATATAACTCAGAGGACATTATTGTGAATTTGTGGAAGAAAGCAGAAATGAAAAGAGTATTAAATTTTGAATTATCTTAGAAAAACCCAACACTGTGGGAATCAGTAACTCCCAGAATTCAAATTGAACTGGTTTGAGTAATTTATTTTCTCCGTTGAACTAGTTTTACTGGGCATCAGCTTCACTGAAGTTGAGGCATGTTTTCTCTCCATTCACTATAAAGAGATCTCCCAAGGCCTTGCTCTAATTCAGACATTCATATTGTAGTAATCTTCATTTGAACATGGTAATTCTGCTCATCTGATCTACCTGTATATTTTATGTGGACATGACAAGAATAATGGCCATTACAGTCAATTGATGAAAACAATATGCAAAATCTCTGCCAGTACTATTTCAGCTTCAGCAAACTCAATTTAGCATTTGTTCATTACTGAATTATCCAGTTATTCCGTAACTTTCCTTATGAAGCCAAGTGTATTCAGACTTGAGACCTGATGTTTGGATCAATAATGGCAATTCAAATAAAAAGTGTGGTTCTTTTTGGATTATACATGTCCTGTTAAATTATCCTGTACAGCACATTGCTGGAGAAATGTCAGACAAGACATTAACAAAACAATAAGGCTCAAAATCACTCTTTTCAAAATACTCAGAATTTCAACTAGAAAAGGCACTTTTCTTCTTAGTATTTATAATGATTTGCAGCATCATAAAACTTCATTATTGAACTTCAGCAAAGAGTACTTTGTTTGCTTATGTGGATCTTTTCTGCACTAGTTAATCTAGGCTTTTGAAGAAAGTGAAAAAAATTATTGTGTAGCAAAAATGCAAAAGAAGTAGGTATTTTTGTCTTCCACCACATCTTCTTTCAATTTTTCTTAATACTGTTATGATCCCACTGTTAAAATTATTGGAGGGATGCCTCTGCCTGAATTAAGGTGCAAGCAAAACCATGTACGGTATTCAGTAGGAGGGATTTTATTTAACAGTAAATGGGAGGTTGAAGAAAGGAGGAAGAGATATGGGAAGGGAGCAGGGTGGGGAGAGAGTGACAGAGAAATAGATTAAGTAGAAAAAAGATATCACCACTCCATAAATTCCAATGACATCCCGTTGGCCCTCTTATTCTGCTCTTCTCAGTGGTTACAGACTGTCAAGTGGTGAGGGAAGAAGTCCACAAACCTCCCATTTCATGAGGTTTATATTATGGGAAGGCTGGGTGGAAACGCCCTCTATACCTCCCCTGGATGATGGGACTGGATCATGGGACATTTTGTGAGCCTTTGGCACATTCTAAGATGTTGCAGCTGTCGCTTATGTCAGCACAGCTGAATCAGTCATGCCCCATTATGGTCCCTCATTCAAGACAAACAGCTCAGGCTATGTGTGAATGTCTTCATGTTCCCTGGAGGGGTTTTCACAGTTGAGTCATCATGTAAGGGAGGACATGATAAGAAGGACTATTCCACTCTGCAGAATTTTCCTCTTATCAGTCTCTTTCCTTATCTGAAAGTCCAGTTTGTAGCTTCAGGTATGTGACTAGCTATTGACCAAGGGAAAATGACCCAGAGCACACTCCGCACTGGATGGAAACAAAGGCACAAAAAGAAGCTTTATTGAGGGTCAACACAGGTATTTATAGGGGTCTGAGGGAAGGTTCTTGAACTTTGATGGGATTGGGTAAGGATAGGGGTGGAGTGAGTAACTAGGCAACCAGATAGCCAATGGGGAACAACTTGTCAATGACGGAAAAACTAACCAATAGGAAACCAGGGATTAGGGCAGAGGTGGAAAAGGGTATGAGGGAAAGAAGAAAACACAGTGACTAACTGGGGATAAAGCTGTAAAAGGAATAAATGTGAAGGGTGACAACCCTGCAGGGGGAAAACAAATAAAACTTTCTGAACCAAGAACCATACAATAAAATGCATAACTTTTAAACTTCAACAGCAAAAGTCTCTCATATATGTGCCTGGTCTAGTCAGGGTTGCTCCTCAGCATTGTCCTCCTTGTAGGTCCATTGTCTGAAATGCTCTTTCCAGTCTTCATATGTTGAGCATTCTCCCACAATTATGCAGTTCCTTCTGCGCTTGGAGGCCGTTCTGTGCATCACTAGCAAAGCAGCCATCCAAGTGCTTGAACAACAGCCTCTTACAGGGCTCAAATGTAAACGATTCAATCTCTTACACTTACGGATACATTCTTCTCCTTTGGTCTGAGATAGTTGGACAGTCTCATCTCAAGGTCCTTTTGCAGCCCTACTTAGGAGGTATATTCAGGGAGGGATGGGGTTCAGTAGATGAGGAACTGTTTCTTTACAATTTGCTACAGTGGACAAAAGTCTTTTGGTGATCTTAACAATATTCAAGCCATTAAGCATTTCAATCTCTGACAAATACTTCATACACTCATAAACAGAGATTTAAAGACCTGTATTTGTTTTTGAATGTCTAGAACATGAAGCAAACTGCCAAAATCTAATGTGGAACCTTTTTCTTATTTAAAACAAAAATCAACAGAGGTATCCAAATAATCATGCAATATGCAAGTCACTGTTAGCATTTCCCTAGTTAAAGTCACGGTGTTCATAACACCATTGTAGCATAGATTTTGAATTCGCTTTTAGAATTATCACAATTTGTGCTCACTGTGTTTCAGCTCTGTTTTTTATTTACTTGGGAAAAAAATTAGTCCCATTACCCCTGTCACTCCAGAATTCCTAAGTATGGCTTAATGAATCATTATAAATATGCAATATTTCATCCATGAAGCATGAGTGCAATGTTTCTCTCACAGGTATGAAAGGTGCATTACAGCTCTTGAAGGTCTTTTTTTAGAGGTGACTGAAATATACACTTCGTAGAGATGAACTGCAGGATTCATTGCAATTTTTAAATTCAAACAAGTGAACTTTCAGAAGCCGGCATTCTGTTGTGCCTGAGTGAAACAAGAATGAGGAAGGTAGGTGATGCGGAGGATAGGCTGAAGGCAATCTGTACTAGGATTTATGCATTCCAAGTGTTCAGACATCATTGTCTTAAAATGGAGAGTAAATTAACTGTCCACATTTATTAAGACAAAGTGTTTTGAAAATTATGTCTTCCAAAGGGGCAATGCTGTGCTTCCAAATATGGGAATACAGACCAGCTCAGGACTGTGAAACTCAGCTGGAAATCATTACATGGCCTAAGAGGAAAGTACGTAGAACTCATTCCTTTAAAATGTCATGAAAATATTTTCTCCTTTCATTTGCCCTATGTTCCAAGAAGCTGCAAAGTGAGACATGAGCTGTAATGTGTGTGGGTGAGCCAATAGGCAGTGCTATGAATAATGAATCAAAAGCCTTAGAAGAGATCACTTTAGTGACTGGCTTGATTGTGAAGAGAAAAGAGAGGTGTAGGATTCAGGAAGATTAATGCCCCTTTTTTCTTCTGGTGAAGATTATTTCTTATTCGTTGTGTACATTTTATACCTTCTATTCCTGAATAATTCTGGGACATCACTTTCCAAATATACACTTTACAGAGTAGCAGGGAGTATTGCACAATATAGCAGTAATGCCACTATTACACAACATTATATTAGAGTAGCATTTGCTTTAAAAATAATTTCTGTTACATTAAAATGAGATTAATACTTACATTTTTGATAATTTTGAGAGTTATTTTTGCTTGATGCGTTTGTTTTATTTGTTTCAGAGCAGAAATTGTTATGTTTGATTTAAATAATTGATTATATGATTGATTAAATTACAAAATATATATCAAATTATTTAATATTATGTACTACTATTTCTGTTGATATGGAAATACAATCAGTGAAAGGATAATCAAAATGGTAATAAATTTTGATTAAGCCATACCTCCTGCTGTCTTCAAGAAAAGGCACTTACACAATCCTTTATTTTTCTGATACTAAAATGCATATCAGGATCTGAGAAAGTTAGGCACAAATTTCTTTGAAAATCAAAATATGCTTCTAAAACTCTCATTTGCAAAACCATTTTTGAGCATCCTGGTTATAACATGATGACATATTTGTATTTGATAGGACAGTAAAGTCAGTATGTATTATGAACATTATATATGTCATGAATTCCAGTTTGATTTTATGAAAAAAAACAGTGAAGTTGAGATTCTGGAAGAACTTGAATAAATTATGAGAGAAAAATAACTTGTTCAGGAAACAGAAACACACAAGCGCTATTTTTAACTACAGAACCTGTAGGGAAGAATAAGAGTGGCAGCATGAGCAATGACCTTACTGTGATTTGGAAGCGGAAATTAGGATTCTTTGTCTGACATTTAAAAAGAATACTTGATAACTGTGTGGAGGTATTCAATTGTTTTGTTTATTACTAATTAGCAGTGTAACCTGAGTTAAAACTCTCCTTGTGGAAGTATTGGAGAGAAGAAACCTAACAAATTTATAGAAAAAATTGAGCTTTATAAAGTCTGAAAGTAATTATGTAGCATAGGTGTCTGCAATGTCAAGGAATTTAATGAAAGAATTAAGGAGAGCTCTTTCCATCCTATGCTCCTTAAAAACAGATGCATGTGTCAGTGACACTAGAAAAATAAAAATGTAAAATTTCAGCCTGTTGCAAAATCCTTTCTTAACAAGGTTAGTCCTAATCTAAACTGTGTTGAAATATTCTTCATCAGCTGTTTTCAAAAGCAATTCTTTTTGCAACACAAAGAAACCTCCACCTTTCCAGACCTATTTTTATATTGTACATAATGTAAAATCTTATGCAGAGCATGACTGAGCATAATAGCGTTATATTAAGTGTCCATATTATTTATCACACTATCACAGGAGTGACATGATATGGATGATATGATAGTCTACATAGTTCAGGAAAGAGCTGATATTAAAAGCAGAGTTGGTTCCAGTTGGTCTCATTGCTGGGATTTCACAATGGACTTTTCTCAGCCTGCTCTACATGGTGTGTTTCTGCTGTGCACTTCTGCTAGCATGACTTGCATAGCCTTCCAACCAGCCAACTCAGACAGCTCATTCTGCTAAAAACTAATGCAGAAAAACATTTATTTCAGTAGGACCAGTAGGACGTAGCCATGTGCCTGATTGCATAAGGGCTTGTGCTGACACAAGAAAAAGACTAGGAACTTGTAGACAAGAGTAGTGTGAGATTAAGTTGGCTTAAGCTAGTTTAAGCTTTCTGCAGAAGAGCCAACTGATCTTAAAGGGACAAATTTTTTAGACATAGAACTTCATTATTTTTTTGTCACTTCATTTTCACCTTTCTCTTGCTACAAAGTGCTGAATTTGTTTGTAGCAATTTTGGTACTGAATTTACTGGAGTGCCTGAAACGCTACAGAAGATACTGCCCACAGTTCCAATAACATTGGCAGTTACTCAGTTTCTTTCTTTGAATGGGAGCTATATTCTGGTTCATCAACAGTTTTTATGCATTTAAAAAGCAACAATAAATTTGGCACTGAAATGTCATTTTATCTTTTTACTTTTTTTTCCTACTTTGGAATACAAACTTCAGATGGAGGGGTGAAACTACAAACATCTCTCATAAGTATGAATGTCAGTAATTCTACAAAGTTCATTCTTTAGAAAGTACTATTGTAGAATTCAGACTTCAGAGTCCAACAGAACTGGTTATTTAACACAGCCATTATCCACAAGTATTATAATTACATGCAGAAGCCCCTTTACAGGACAATTTTGTCCAGTTATGCATTTTCCAGTTTTTTTTGATTTATAAGTCAAAGCATTATTAAGCACTCAACTCTTTTCTCTTCTAAACCTAACCAAAATACCCAAACTACTTATATTGCTCTATTAACAATTAAGTAATTATAATATTTTAGATTGTAAGGAAGAGTGGCATTTATAAGTGCGATTTTCAGCACATCAGGTCTTTTATCTTGGGTTGAACTGCAGCAGAGCTAAACTGGTAAGATAAAAACAAATCTTAATTACAGATACTTGTTTTCCATATGACTGATTGTCAAAACCAGACTGTGTCCAAAATAAAAGCAAACATTCTCATTGATTATTTAATAGAAATTTTGGATGTTATTGCTTTAAAAAATATAATTTGAATGTGGTTTTTGTATTTATTAAAGATGAAATTTATGAAATTAAATTATTTCTAAATTGAAATGCCTTATATTCTTATATTCATGTAGTATATTCTGGGTGGCAATTACCAACAGATATATACATAAGAAGTAAAACTAAATCATGGCTGGATTTGGTCTTTAGATTTAAAGTATTATCTGGAATACAGAGACAGTCTAAATTTTGGGTTCCTGTTTTTTTGTACTACAAAGTAATGACAGAAAATATTTGTTCTTCATGGAAGCATTTCTCTTAAAGCCCACTGTAGAATAGGAAGATGTTTTAAGAGACAGGGTCTATTAACTACCAAAATTCCCCACAAAATTGATTGCGGATCTGGGATATCATTAGGGATGTCTTTGTTTCTGTGTTCTGGAGGCACCAGGAAACTTTGACCACACGAAAGCTTGTTCTGCTAGGGATGATTCAAAGCAGAAGTTTCCCATATAAATTTTTATCCTTCCTGGGTATTTAATTTTCTAAAATGTAGTTGTCTTTCTTTGATTTTTGATTCTTCTGCTAGATAAATATTGACAAGTTATTGAAAACATTTAATTTCTGAGTGAGAAGCATGTTTCAGATTTTCCTTCTGACCAATGTCTCTTTTTGGCTGACTCTGTGCCCTTGTGTAGGACTGATTTGCCCCTTGGGTAAGCTGAAGATGTTGCTGTAATACCCTCTCTGCTGCTGAACCTGTTCTGTGTGATGGTTACCATTGCATCCCCATGTTGCACTGGATAACCAAATTTGCCAGTCTGAAAACAGACTCAGCAACAAAGCACTGACATTCAAAACTAGCATCTGAAACACATTCTGTCCTTGCAGAAGCCATAATAGTCACAAACCTTCTAGTTTCTTTATAAATCAACAACAAATAGCAGGTGGACATTGTGCTGTTTCAATAAATTGAAAAAAATAGTAACTACTTAACACATGGAGTCTTGCTTTTTGCAAAATATACTGTATAGATTTCTCAAATTGCTCTCCCTAGCAATGGTGTTATAACAAGAGGTTCTGTTTTCTAGCACTTAATACTGTCCATATTTCACTATTTTTAACCTTACCCCTGCTGGAGCATTTGAGCTACAAGTCTTTATTTATTTATGGATGTAAACATGGTGCTGTATCCTCTTCTGTGGGACTCAGGCCTCTGAATCAGTAGACAGATCATAGAAGTCATGGGGAAAAACTGCTCAGCTTGTGTGGTTTAAATCAAATAAGGATCAAAGTGGTTTATTGATTAATTAATGACACAGTTAACAGCCAATCAGTGAATTATACATTCATGATTGATATTGGTGACACAACAGATAAACCACTATCCCAGATGCTTGAAAAATGTTAATAGAGCCCTGGAGTTTCCAAACCCCTTTCTTCTGTAAGTGCACTTCCATGCACCCTTGCATCCTCTGACAGTTCAGGAAACCTCCCTTCCCTCTATGAGGTTGCAGGTGCCCTGTGTTGGCACAGGGACAAGTGCCCCATATGGTCCTACATGGATGCTGAGCATCAGTGCCCCCACACCCCCTGTGCTGTGGGTCCCTGGCAGGTGCGGCCTGCTCCTGCATGGGAGCTGCTGAGCCTGGCCAAGAGATGGGGGTGCCGTGGGGTGATGGTAATAGCGTCAAGGTTTTCCAGCTCCGAAGCCTCTCCCAACACCTTCTGGAAATTTCCATTTTTTCACACTACTTTTTGGGCAGTTTCAATAGCCTCTCTCTAGTTTCATCGTTACACTGTTCAATCTGATCAATCCTGGAGTTCCTCCTCAGTGCTATGAGTTTGAGGCAAAGGCTCCCCCAGAGGGCTTTGGCTGTGCCATCACACTTATTGATCCACACTCACATGCTGTATTTAGTTTAGGTGTCAAGGTGTTGGCTGATGAGGGCTGCTTAGTGATCTCTGTCTTTACCTCCCCAGGAGCTTTTTTATCTTATTTTCTCACCCCGTCCTGTCAAGGAAGAAGGGGGGTGTTTTGGCCACATGTATGTCCAATAACATATTAGACACATTTGTTTCTGACACGCTTGGCCTTTTATACCTTCTCTGAGTTTCTTGGCTATTAAAAAAAAAAATTTTCTATTTTGGAAAACCATACTTCTGCATTTCACATTGTGGGGAAAATTACTGGTGTCCACCTCCTTGGACATGCTAATTGGCTTGTCATTCATAGACTGCAGAAATTATATGGTGCAATATAAAGGTATCACACATGTATATCCTGCATACACAGAGAACATATTTTTAAACTGGTGGTTTACAAAGTTTTGTATTTAAGACGTGAAGCCTGAATATGCTTACCTTGAGTCTTTACTTTGAATCTGTAACTTGATATATATTTAATTTTCTGTGAATTTGGACTTCCTTGTGAAGTGTGTTTTGTGGATGCTGATTCTGAGAAATAATCAATAGACATGATTCTCCTATGAAAAGTTATTAAGATGCAAGATCAACTACAAGAAAGCATACACCTGGTCTTGAATGACCACTCAGATATTCTGAGAAAGAACCAGAGAAAGGCTGTTGATCTGTCTGTGTGTTTGTGGAGACAGGTGTAAAACAAAAAGGAAGAACAGAAGGCTGTATCATTTTATTGGGAGTACCCCTTTTAATTTTTAAATGTATTGACAAATGAATCATGTTGAAAAAGTGGTCTTGGTTATTAATTCAGTCTTAGAAAAATCAGCTAAATTTAACTGAATTGCTAGATTTAAATGTGTTTTGTGCCAATGGTGTTAAAGAATCACATATATGATTCTTCTTATTGGTATTTTAACTCTAACTTACATTTTTAATTTTAATAGACTATCATGAATATTTCCCAGAATTCTGTGGAAGGCTCAGATATGATTAGGAAAGTGTGATTGACGCAGTAAAATTTTCTGCTTAGGACAAAAGACCTAGCACTGAGGAAAAGCTTCTGATTCATTATTAGCTATCTAAAGGGAAAGAAATTTTAGCAGGATTTCTACAACATATTTACTTCCAGTAGTTGCACCAAGACAAGGGTTTTCTTTGGATCAAGGGCTCATTCCCAAGTTATCCAAGGCTGACAAAATTTCTGCTAGTTATGGGAACTGCAAAGTCTTCTCAAACTTACGCAGACTTCTTGCTCTTTGCTTTAAGCTTTGACCTGACCTGCTTGCCAGCCTTTTCCAATTCCCCTTGAGTCCTGCTGTGTCCTCTAACATCTGGATCACTCACTCCAGAGGTCTGAGAAAGCTTGGAATGCCACTGTGAAAACAAAAAGCTCCTTTTTCTTAGCAGAAGTTAGTCAAAAAACCTTTGTAGTCTAGTGAAATAAATCAGAGTGCTTCACCACAAGAGCTTTAATTTAGCTGCAGCACTTAAAATATTTTATCATTTATTTTCCTTAACTCCTTTATAAAACACACTCTATTTTAATTTAAAAAGGTAGACTGTCATTACTAGCCAGAACATTTGTCATTAGAGGCTTTCCTTGAGTTCACTGAGAAAAAGCAGTTGAGTGCAAAATGCAATATTGTTTCACACATTGGACTGTGGCATCATTTTCCAACTGACAGTAAAAAACATATGGTCCCAGTAGCACCAGTAAATAAGAAAGTGGTTCTATATCATGTAAGAAACTTTGCTGCCATAGAAGGACTCCACTGCAAACACACAAGCAGTACTTTTCCACCAGTTGAAAACACATTAAAAGAAATAAAATGACCAGAGACATAAATGTTTTAGGGCCATAAAAGCAGGTGCAACTTATCAAAGCCAGCCACCTCCCTGCACTATCTGTGTTACTGTGACATTCTCAAAGCAAATACAAGAGCAAACACTGCATGGATCCATTGATATGTGAATGGATGTGTTTAGTAATCTGTGATGCCATGTTTTGACTGCAGAGAAAATGGGCATGGCTCCAGTATTGTAATTCCAGAGGAACTCCCACTGAAATCTGTCTAATCAGACCTGCAGAGTTGGGTCAAAAGAAGAAGGCCAATGAAGTTAATGCTATTTGTCTGACTGTATCCCATAAAACTCACTACAGAGCCATGTGAAAAAACTCGTTTAATTTTAACAGTGATGTTGTAACTGATTCAGAATTTTTTCTTATATATAATGCATTTTCAGTCATATTTTTTGTGTATAATAATATATAAACCATTAATAACAATAATAGTAATTTAAAAAAGTAAATAAGATTAATAATTTTAATAATGGTAACATGAATGTTGGTGTTATTGTTAATAATAATAATTATAGATCAGAGCTACTCAGAAACATTCTAAAGTCAGAGGAAAAAGGTTCTTTCTATTTATGCAGACAGCATAAGGTGGGTTTTTTTTGTTGTTTGGTTGAGTTTTTTCAAGTGCCTTTCAGGCTACATCTTCTCTTTCCTCCCAGGAATGCAGCACTCACAGGAGGTATTTGGAGAACACTAATAATGTCACTCCTTTTACCATTACAAAAGCAGCTTGTGTCCCATGAAACAGAGCTGTAGAAACTACTTTGCCTGTGCTGGAATTTAAGGACACTCTTCTGTTCAACCTCTTTCTTACTCTGCTTTTACCTAACAGTATATTTAGTATTTGATACCAATTCATTTTTTTAAAATGTTGTGCAAAACCACTACTTGCTAATAAGTGTGTTATCATAAAAATACCTTTCTCCTAATAGCAGGTAAAGCCCAAGCCCTGCATTTAAGATTGGAAATATCCCAACTTGGAACTGAAATACAGAAATATGCCTAAGCATACTGCTTATCAAAGACAGATGGTGAGTGGCCAAAAAAACCCTCTAGTTTTATCTCTGTTAAGAAAAACTGATGAACAGCAGTACCAAATAATAGCCTTTAAAACTAGAAGTCAAAAAAACCAAAAAACACCAAAACCATCTAGAAAGGATGCATTAAGAAAAGGATATGAAAAATATTTCCTGTAGGAGCAGGGATTATAAACAGATGATTGCACTAAAATATGAAAGTATAAATTCTAGAATAAGATAAACTGAAAAGCAAGATGGATTCCAGGATATAACTTAGTGCAGGCTGTATACAGCTATGAGGTCCATGAAAACCCATTGAAGCTTCCAAGCTGACCACTTAAACAACCCTCAAATAAGTACTTTTGCCTATGCAGCAACCACCAGGTGAGGCCTGGAGGTACTCTCTTCCTTTTCCTTCTTTCTTTCCAGTCAACAGATAAAAGCAGATTGGACTCTGCATAATACTGGAATGAGCAGTGGTGCACTAACTAATGCTGGAAAAATTCACTGGTTATGTAAAAACACATTCTTCATGGAAATTAAATAATTTCAATGGAATTATTATAGGTCTAAATGTATCCCTGGCTATTAAGATCTGTTACAGTGCAATGTTTTAAACTTTAAAAAAATATAACTTTTTAGTGTCTGAAGGGCTACACAGGAACAATTTATAGCAGGAATTGTGGAAAGATTTTGATGAAATTCATGTGAAGCAGAGCACACAGACAAAAGAGGGAACAGCTCTCTTGTCCTAATGTTAGCATTGCACTTAGAAATTAGGCACAGCAGGTAGAAATCCCAGACAGATTTCAAAAGAGGATGTATGTCCAGGTACAACACACACTTCAAATTGCTAAGGGGTTGAAAAATCACTATGTTTAGCATTAACTTTAGGTTAATGTAGACAAAGCCACCAGGCTGAAGAGCTTTTAATGCTGAGCTGCTATGCAGCTTTTAACAAACCTGAAGCATACAAACATCTGTAATCATACCTCTGCATTTTCGTCTAGTTGCTGTCAGTACAAAGGAACTTCCATTTTGCTGATACACATCCACCAGAGCAGGGCTCTCATTTAAATTAAAAATGAGTCATCTCATTTAAATTATCTTTTTAAATTAACAGACTCTAATTTCTCATTTAAATTTTAAAGAAAAATGAAAAACAAGCCCAAATAAACCCTTATAAAGTTCCAAGGAAATGTTGCTGGTGGTGCTTTAGCTGAAGATCAATTTTGCTCCTAGCAAAAGACTAGCAGGGAGAGAGCCCATCATCATGCCTTTGATTGTCTTTAATTTTAATTGGAAAAGTTACATCTTTCTGCATGCCCAAATCCTTTTCCTAAGTAGTATGATAAACTGAAATCTCTTTAGTTTTATATGAGAAAATTTTACTGAAGCTGGCAGTTCTCTGGCAAGACAGAGCAGTTTATGGAGATGGACAAGGGTAATGAAAAAGAAGATCATGCACATAAATTATTGCTGTTGGGAGTTAAATAGGATGTGTAATGACCTATGAATGTATTACAAATGCTAGTTGATGCTGTGTGTCTCAACTTGGTTGATCCTTGCAGACACAAATATTCAAGTTTAGAAAATTATTAACTCTCAGTAAGATTTAAGGCACAGAAATTCTAATGGAAGTTTGAAAGGTACATCTGTATAGACTAGAATTAAAGCTTAAAAACATAAGTTAAGTATTTTTCAGAAGAAAATGAAGATGCATGAACTGAAAAAAGTGCTCCTTTAAGTTTGTTCTACCACAAGTGAAAGAAGCAGAAAGATATCAAGAGAAACTGGATTGATATTTATTTGTGGTGCTTTTTGGTTGAAAACACACAAGACAAAGTAAGGAAATTAAAGTAGTTACAGTAAATAGGAGGAAAAGAAAGAAATCCCACATAAATATGGAAAAAAATGTAAGCATAATTTTACGATAAACTGAAAAACCCTGAAAAATGGAAGGTATGTTGGGAAACCCGGTCTTTTAAATTTTCACATTAGTTTAACTTACAAACTACCTATTCTAGTATTTTATAGTTTTAGGAATTTATTTAAAAATCTGATATGCTGAATTTAAAAAAAAAAAAAGAAAGAAAGAAAAAGGAAGATTATTTTAATATTTGGTCTAAGTAACCTTGTATTACCTCACCACCAACCATTAAACTTGTGTTTATTCTGTTTGCATTTGAAATGCTACAATAAGCGGCACTTGCTGGTGCACCTATGTTTTTTTCAATAGAATATCAGAGGAGAAGGAGCTCAGAAGTTTGACCCTGCTGTAGTGTTATTGCATAGTTCAGGACAAACACCTGAAAATGTCAAGCAGTGTTATTAGACCTAAAATAATAGAAGGAAAAACTGGGTAGTTAGATTTCTGGTCAAAGGATTTAGCAGCATGTTGAAGTTTCAGCTTAGCGAGAGGACAGCAGCGCATTAAGCCTGCAGAGATAAACATTTTTGCTAAGGGTGTTCCCACACCATTATCACCATCACCTTTAGCTCCTTCAGTACCTGAGGTTGTTCAGGAGTCCTGTATCCCAGCCAATGGGAAAGGTGCCAGTTTTCTAAAAACATCTGATTTTTTCCTGAATCTGAGAGGCTGCCAGGCTGCTTAAACAGCATTTAAGTAATGTCAGCAAAGGGCATTTGCTGGAATTAAGTCAGAGAAATGCCTTAAACATTTTTTAATCTTCTACTCATAATACCATGTGTTGGTATGATAATACTATAGAATGTCCATGTGGGTTTTGTTAAATATATTGTAAAGAACAAAATCTGCCACCCATTCACACATGGTCTGGAACCAACCACTCACTCTCGCTGTCAATCAGTCTGTAGGAAATGTGAATTTTGCAGATGGTGTGTGCTTTTACATTATGTTCATTGAAATATTCTGGAACTGAAAGGCATTTGAAATCTGGGACATGTTCTTATTTTGATTTTTTCTGGCTCTGCTTTCCGTAGACCTGTTGGCAGAATAATTTGTTTGGCTTTACAGGTAAATGAATTATTTTCTGTATACAAATATGTCTTGGAAGCCAAGTGTTCAGTTTGCTTGCTAGGCTAAGAAGAAGAGGATGTTAGAGTCATGCTCTGAGAGGAAAAACCGTATTTCTATGTATCTGTACCCTGTCAAGTCTTATGATGGTCTTATGTTGTGGGAAGATGACTGAGGGTAAAATCATAGAAAGCTGGGCAGTATTATTCACTTTCTAACAGAAGTTATAACATTACAGAAATTATAGGGTGAAATGCAGTTGCCACTTCCTGTAGCAATACAGGGCCAGGGTGCTTAAATGGGGTAATGGCCTGTAGGTCAAACATATAGGCCCCAAGCACTCACTATTTAAACATCAAATTAATTTCAACTCAGAAAAGTCCAGTACACCAGCATGAAAGTGATGTTTGACTTGACTAGTCAATTAGCTTTATTTCTTCCTTTTCTTATCTGTATGTCATCTCCTTAGGATATTCCTATAGCAGGGACTGGTCTTCTTTTTGTCCTATTTAATTGCCTGCTCATTTGAGATTATACATATATTCTGCATATGTATGGTGTTATATATAGATCAAAATGTTAAGGTCAAGAATGATGTGGTAGACAACTAATTATATCCATTATTTAAAGAGAAATACGGGTCTCAAAGAGTTGTTTATCTACTCTAAGACAGTGGATTCAGACTCATAAGGAGTGACTCCTTATAGAGAGCCTCTCAGAGAGTAGCCCAACCTTCAGATACCTAGTGTAGGGGAAAATGCTATCTGAGTGGACAAAAAGGATGACTATTTACCTGCAATACCTAACACTGGTTTCATGGAACAAAGTGTCTTCCTTGGTCTCATGTTTGCACCATGCTAACCTCTTGGTATGTTTCTGATCCAAGACCTGGCGTGCAGCGTGACCTTACAAACTGCTTTCTGGCACAGTAAAGGGAATAGGTGAGAACAACTGAGAGGTGGGAAGAAGTGGCAGGAGTCAATGGGAAACTGAAATATTTTGAGCTAATATTTTCTCCAAATAATTTGATTCATGAAACTATAGCCCAGGGTGAAACAATTAACATGAAACACTTTCATTATCATCAGTCTTACAAACACTGCTGAGATTTACATCAAGAAATACAAGCTGAAACAATGAGTTTAATTGAAAGAAAGTTACTGAAAAATAGTAATTCTCACAATATTTCTCTTTTCCATATCAGGTGAAGGAATTGTGAAAATGTATGTTGCTAACAATAATGGGATAATTTTATTCCTAGTATTTTCTAACTTCCCTTTTCTTCATTCTTCTCTCTAGAAACCCTGGGAAACTGTTAATGAAGGAGAAAAGTAGATTTCACTTACATTTCTTCTTTGTTTTTCTGTGAAAAAAATTTCAAACAATGCAAAATAGGTTTAAGTAATTGTCACATTTTTTTCTAAATTAACTTCTTTACTTTTCTGGTAAAAGTAGTACAAAAAGTGAGACATTGTACAAAATCAGACATTTAAAATTATATGTTTTAAAATGAATAAAGTGTAATTGTCTAAATTGTTTTTTTCTCTTGTGTAATTAAGACATGAAACATTTAAAATTAAATTAAGACTTTCAATTTTCCTCCATGGTACTTTATCTCTCATTTTCTGATGAATTGCATTATTTAGGATTTCACCATGTTAACACTACACAGACTTGTATAGTGCAGAATGCACTATGGTCACATTGTGTTAGACCATCTGTATTATTTAGGAGAACTAAAACAAATCAGCCACTAAACACAAGAAACCGTAGCCTAAACAGTAAAAAACAGGGCCATGAGAAAGTCCTTATTTCTCTGTGACCTTAGGAAAGGTCATTTTGACCTCTCCACAACTGTTTTTTACTTATTTAATATGGAGACCTACTTCTTTGTTTTCACTGACATGTGCATATAGGATCAGTCTATTACTTTCTTTTTTTTTTTTTTTTGAGATTATAGTTATGACAGCTTAATAGATATTTACTGTCTAAACAGGTAGGTCAGCAACTGAACCGTGGCTCTTGAAGCTTTCTATCCCTTTACTACTTAAAATCCTGTTAATTTATGCCTCAAATATGTTTATTAAAGCTTCCTTTTCATATGAAGTTTAAAGCAGGACTTTTTTTCAGGGGAAAAAAACATTTATTGTCATTATGCTCAAGCAGGGAATGAAATAAAAATAATATAAATTAACCCCAGATGTCTTCCCCTTTCAGGCACCTTTTACCTTTGATTCTTTCAAAATGAGGAGAGTTACAAGTATATTTTCCATGTCCTGCAGAGCTCTGAACACAGTCATCCAATATCTCAAATAATATTCAAATCAGTTTTAAGCCTTGCAATTACATTTTCCCCAGAAGTAAAGTAATGACATTTTTATCTTAATTTTACTTTCCCATCTATGAGCTTCATGCTGTATCCTTCACATTAAACTCCGGGATGTGAGGAAATTATGTAAGTCCAGAGTTATCACTGAGGAAATGTACTTTGCTGCATCACACAGTTCAATTTAGATTAGGAGAATGAAAATAGTATTTCGCAGAGATGAAGAGAGGAATCTACTTTTAAGAGTTAACATATTAAATGAAAATTGTATGCAGTGTGGATGAATAATTCTGAAACATCTGTAAAGATGTTTTAAATGCAATCACCAATTTCCACATCATCTCTTAGCATATTGAGAATGTGTTATCAGATCTTTTACTTAACTCCTGACTTGTAGCGGACTCACAGAAAGTGGTACTATCAGAAGTGCCAAGTTCTCAGCAAGCCCTGTTGGCTTCAGCAGCAACTTCTGAATCATCAGTCTTCTGAAAACCAGCTCAGTGAGACTCCACTTCTGTGTATGGTCTGCTTGGAAACTCTGCCTCAGTTCAGCAACTCCTCATGGGATCTAGGAGGCTCATATATATATATATGAGATGAATAGGTCACACTGAAGTCTTTTATATTCAGTCACATCTGATGTGACCTCTGGAGTTATTTCAGGACAGATAAAATCAGTGTCCTCTTCCTCTGCCAAAATATAAAGGGGGTACTATTTCACCAAGATTTTTTTTCTTTTAACATTAGGCTCTTATCATATAGCTGACAATTTGCATTTTATATCTTTACAGGATTAAAAAAAAATCAATAGCTAAAAATGTATCATAACATTGCAACAATAGTAAGATCTGTAGCAGAACCAATATCAGAATCCCTGCAAAGTTCCTTTGAAAGGTAAACCTCTTTACCTCATATTTTTTCTAAGTGTATCTGTTTTAATTGCAGTTTGGTGAAACTTTTATATCTAATTCTATAATAAATAAAACCTGAATTTCACCCTTATAGGAAAATTTGCCAAACTAACAGACAAGACAGAAAACAATTCATTTTTAAAAGTAGCACAGGAGAAGCAAAGAGAAAAGGTAATGAGATAAGGGCAGGCTGTGAAGAATTACATAGGACTTCATGAAATATTATGATTAGGCAGAATCCAGTTTTATGCAAAATAATGCTTTTGGTCAAAATGTGTTTGAGATGGCTGTTAGCACTAAGGAGGGATATCTGAGGTTCTGTCCTGGAAAGCAACAAGTTCGTTTATGCCACTGGAATAAATCTATTTAGTTCTCCACCCTCCTCTGGCCCACGGTGTGCGGTGTTGATTGCTTCATTCTAATAAAGAACACAAAAGATTCAGGGAAAGCTGACAGGAATGATCAGAAGTAAGAGACAGTTTCTATGTGAAGCAGGACTTGCTCAATGAGTCTGCTGAGCTGACATAAATGGGATATGAGAGAAATCAGCAGAATGATGTGAGACACAGAAAGCATGGTTAGAAGCTGTTCATTACCTCTGTCGATAGAAAATCAAGGGCATTGCAAAGTGTGTTGCTCCCATGGAAAACCTTTCCAAAGGATTTTGTGTAAGCAAAAAAAATGCATGGATTCTCAAGTAACTGAAAATGTTTTGGAAGAGAGGTCAGTTGAGGAGAATTAAATAACAATCCACATCAGTCTCATGAATCCCCCTGAGAATAAAATAGGCAAAGACTGAGTGGGAGATAACAAAAATGGTCATTTGTTCTCTTTTTACTTTTCCCTAGACTTGTGCTTATGGCTCGAGCTGGGGACAGGTTAATGAGGGGTCATTTTTCTCTTCCGGTACAGTCATTTGTGGGCAATCAGGATTTAATGTAATGTTGTCTCTTTTACTTCTGCAAACATGGTTTCTAATCACAGTGGCACAAAATGGAAGTGATATGTGAATATAGCCAGGTTTTCTTTACTCTCTGAGACTAATAGTGTGTTTATTTACATTTTAAAGGCAGATGACTTTTTGGAAAAAAAAATCATTCAAATATAGAAAGAAATGAAATATTTAAGATGTTGCTCAAGCACCTGAAAAGTGAAGAATTTTAAGTGGAAGTGAATTTTCACATCTTTGAATACCAAAATCCACAGATGTTTTCAAACTGTGCATGGAAAAAATTTTGGACCTGTAAAACATCAATCCAGACCAAGTGACAATTTCATGTTGTGCAAAGTGTTTTCCTTGCCTGTCTGATTTTAATTCAGTTCTGACTATTTGTGAAGAATAAACATACAGATATATTTGCACATTATATATTACTGCTCATAAAGGTATTATTACTACTTACAGTACAAGTAAACAAAAATTAAGTGAGAGCTTGCAGTTGCAAAATGTTTAATTCATTAAGTTCCTTGAATTATTTTAAAGAAGAGGTGTGTTCTACTAAAGAACATAAAAAGACTTCTATCAGTAAATTATTGGAAGTCCTACAGTCAACATCTGTGGTATTACTTTCGGGGCATAAAAATACAAAGACATAAAGTCAGATTCCTGAAGTACACTTCTTTAATTTCTTGTTCCTGGAACATCTGCCTTTTACCATAAGCTGAGTTACAAACCCTCTGTTTCCACAGCAGACCATTTAAAAGCGAGTTTGTGAAAAAAAAACCCAAAACACTACTTGGAAACTTTAAACATAACTTTGCCATATGCTGTCCAATTACAGCATCTTCTCTGTTGTTCTCAACTCAGTGAATTCACAGCACAAAAGTTTATTGGCAAACTACCAGATCACTAGCAATTTCTTTTGTTTAGAAATAATTGTAATTTCAATTATTTACATGCACTACATTTTAACTGCTAGAGGTATTTAGACTTCTAAATAGGGCCCAGAAGGATCATTTTGATAACACTCAGATGATTAGCTGAACAAAGGCTGTTTTTCCCTTAATTGGTTGAAGGCACAGAGTGTAATAAAGTCCCTTTACGAGCTTGTCACTGAATCGGGTACAAATGATGTAGCAATACTACACAAATTAGCTGGAACTAAAACATCCAATGCACAAGTTCTCTTTTTCTTCTTAATAAAGTGTCTTAGTAACATACTCTACCTAAGCATAGAGACAAAGACCACTAAAAAACAAATCTCTTAGTAAGCAGGGAACACCACAGAGTGAATCTAGTAGGTAACAGCTCTGCATCTATGTTGTCTCCTGGTTTTAGTTCACATCTACTTAATTATTTGTTTTACATAAAATCACTGCACCTGCCTGAGAGTTAGCCTTCATTGGTAGTTTGCCAAAGCAAGTGTGAACAATTATTATGCTCTAGATAACAAATCTGAGTGATCTACAAGAATGTCTTCTGTTTTTATGGCCACAGCCAGATTAACTCTTCACTAATAGAAAATAGAAAAAGTAGAAATTTGGGGCCCAGAATTTATTTTCCTATGAAAGGTGTAGATTCATCAACACTGACTGAAGTGCTTTCCAAGTGTGTTGATTTCTTCAATCTCTTTCATCTCTTCAAGTCATAAAAGCTTACTTTACTTTTAAAATAACTTTGCTCTTCTGCGAAGGGGTGGGAATATGGTTTTAGCAACACACTCCTAGACAAAGCAGCAAGCAAAATCTTTCTGGTATTATCCTCATTCACATGTGGACTTTATATGATTGCAGTCTTCAAATTAGCTGCTTAGGTTTATAGCTGGTTTTGGCATGATTGTTTTTCCTCCCTTACCTTATAATTTCATTGTTGCCTCAGTACTTTCCCATCTTCTTTGTATCTATTTCTTATTTTATACTTGGGTGAAAAGTTCCTTCAAGTTAACAGACATTGAAAAAAGCACACAGTACCTAATATGAAGGGGGCCTTCATTAGATTAGATTAGAGCAGTACAGAGAAAACCTGATTAATAGAAGTGATTGGGGTGTTAATGCTGGTGAATGAAAATATCTTTGAATGGAGTGTAGAATAGCCAGCTGCTATTGACTAGTAGTACGGTAAAAAGGGGCACTTTAGGAAATGAAGGATATGGTCAAGTTTTATTTATATTTGTGATAATTTCTGCCTAAAAAACTTAGTGATAAAGTCCTCATGGAAGAACAGAAAAATCCCATAGAGCCAGGCCAGAGACTATGTGGAGCTGCAGATCTCCAGAAGAACCTGTCTACTGGAATGAGTGGGACAGAACCCTCTCCTGCAGCCCTGCAGGAATACCCTGTCCCTCTCCAGCTTTCATATGAAAGACTGGCATTAGTGGCAAGGATTTACTGCTGTGTGTATTGGGTGGAAGGGTAGAATTGAATGCCACTGACCCTTATAGCCTGACTGCTACTTGAAGGAAAACCTTTTTGTCTTTTTACTGGTACTAACAACAGTGAAAAATTAAAAAAGGGCAGTTAAATGCCTCCCTGCCATCCAATCCCATCAGATCTCAGAAGCTAAGCAGGGTCAGCCCCGGTTAGTACTTGGATGGGAGACCTCCTGGGAATACCAGGGGCTGTAGGTTCTAGTCCTGAGGACTTCACTGTCACTGTCCAAGCTCTCTTGGCCACGGCAGATGAACCTTAGGAGTTAGAGTGGGGCCACTTCTGCACACGCTGTGCCTCACCTAAAACATCCACTGCATAGGCTTGAAGGACACACCCACGTGGGTAGAACCCTTCCCAAATCTTTCATTCACGAAGCCTGGCCATACATACAACAACAGTGAGTTAGTCTATTGTTATGGTACAATGCATATGCTGCAGGAATGGTCATCATGGATATAAATTCACTTTTACTATGAAAAGGAATTTGAGGAAAAAAAAGCAGATTTTCCTAATAAATCATGAACTGCATCATCCTCCAGAAGAGAATGACTTCATGGAAAGAATGTAATGAAAAAATATACTGAAATTTGTCCCTTTAAAATTAGAGAAATGATTTTTTATTTTCATTTTCAGTCTCAGATTTGTGGCATACTGTTCTAAATATACTAGATGGTCCAAGGGAAAATTAAAAAAAAAAAATAAATCAGTGTGATTCTATTTGAGGATACAAAACCAGTTCCTGGAACTTTAAAGTTTTTTAAATTCATTGTAATCAGTTATAGTCATCTGATGTGATATGCTTTGAAGCCAGAATGGTGTACCTAATGATATTTTCGAGATTTGTACAGTAAAGTTGATCACAATATTCCTAATATTTTCATGTAACCAGGACACAGTTCCATCTTTCAGCATGCATAATTCAAATATTATTTCTCCCTCTTTTATGCAATTCTTTTGCCAAGACTGATAGATTGTAGTCTTTTCAAATTCAATATCAAAATCCTCTGTTGGATTTATTTCCCATTTGCTCTTGTTCATTTAGAATATGGTTGATCTTGTTAAAAACTGAAAGAAATGCTGTTACAGCCAGAGCCTCATGAATAATGCTCTGGGTTTACACAACAGTAACTCAGTTAGCTCTTTGAAAAGCAGAGATTAATAATCATGAGGACCTGGAAGTTTTCTGTGAGTTAATTGGTGCTTTAACACTGCATAATGCAATAATATAAATGAATGGAAAGAAAGGAGAAATAGCTCAATAACCTTGCTAATGTCTGCAGAAACGTTTTCTTTTTGTCTTCAGCCTGAAATCCAGCCAAAAGTTGTAAACCAAAGGTAAAACATAATAATGCTGTACAATACAGTGTTTTTTATTTAACAACTAGGCAAAATATTGGGCTTCTTTGAATAAATAGCAGTGCTGTTGTAGTTTGACAAGTGACAAATCTTAAAGTGCCTGTTAGAAATTGACCCTTGACATCGTCATTTGCAGCTGACATATATTTCAATGATGCGAACAACAGAAAGAAATAGATCCTCAAGTATTTCCTCACAACACCTTGCAGGGTGGGAAGGTCAGTGGGAGGGGATCACCACAAACCACTCTTTGGTAGCCTGTGAGGGGTTCTCAGCCTGTTCCCAGTCCTCAGACATCTCAGCTGCTGTGGGAGGAGCACAGGGAAAGGACAAGGTGCCCAGCTCCCTAGGCAGTCAGGTGTCTGTGAGGTTGCAAACAGGAACTCAGGGTCTTATTGATCTTGTATCTGCCTCACAGAAATTGTTGGTGTGCTGCTGGGCTGCCCCTTGGGCTAAATGTGCAACTTAGGATGCCCAACTCCATGCAAATGTCATGGACCCCTCATCTATCCAGGAAACTTTCTGTACAGGGAAATTTCAGTCCTTGAAGTTCACTAGATACTGGTACCTACTGAGCTGTGCAAAAACACCTGGGCTTTGATGGTCAAGTTACCTGACACCTGTTTGAGATTTAAGCTATGTAGGAAACACACAGTAAGTGTTCTTCTCCTAGTCCTGTTTGTTGGGTTTTTGGTGGGGTTTTTTTGATTCTTTGGTTGGTTGGTTGGTTGGTTGGTTGGTTTTTTAATTGTTTCTGCTGCCTGCTACTGAAGTCTGGTTGTCAGTGAGGTACATAATGGTAATAAAGCATTAATTTCTGCCAAAAAAGGTTGGATTTTATTGGCTGGAGATCTGGGTTCAAGACCTCTCACTCTGGTTACATTTTAAAAGCAGGTCTCCCATTTCCCCATGAGTGGGCTCAAGCTGCCAGAACATAGGATGTTTAGAAATAAGGTGTGCTATTTTATCTGTTGAAGCCATATAATTTTCAACAAATATTTAAGTAAGTAAAAAAATAAATAAAGAAGTCTGCTAAGGTTGGGCTTAGTGTGCTCTTGCATGAGACTAGGATGCAAACACAACAGGCACTGGGAGGTCTTGGTTTCCTGTGCCTCACATGACCCACATGTCTCAGACAAAGGAAGGAAGCAGAGTAGCTGCACTCCAGCCTAACCTTTAACACCTTGTCTTGGGTTGAGCTGGCAAAATGCCAGCTGTCCAAGTACAGAGTCAGCTTCCTTCCTTCTCGTTCTCTGAATTCAAACAAAATGCAAGTAGCGGCAGCAGGAGCAGGGTCCAGCACAGTAGAAAAGCTGCAGCACGTCCTGCTTCTACTTCAGCCATGATGGAACTGAACTGAACACCTCCCACTCTGCACTCATATCTCAGGTTTGCGTCATCTGGTATGAAATATCTCCCTGGTTACTTAGTCAGGCAATACCTGTCTCTCTCAATCTATGCAGATTCCTTGAGCCTGCTAATTTGAGGCCTAACTAAAACTACCACACACTTAAACCCTGGAGATTGCTCACAGTTGTGAACATTCCTAGTTAGATTTTTTTGTTGTTATTGGTAACTAAGTGAACTTAGGCACTTCCCTGAGGATCATGGCCATGCTCTGTGAAGAGGCAATGGGGACAGAACATCCTTGTTAGTAACAATGAGGTTGAAGTAGAATAGCAATAATAATGAATTAAAATGGTCTTTTGTATGGGACTGAAGTTCCAGCTTCTGTTTCCTGAGATTCACTAGATCAGTGAGTACAGTAAATTATGATGTTCTGAGAGAAACCTGTTTTTAAAACAATTTTCAAATCAGGTGTCAACTAAAACATTTCATATTTACAAGTTCCAGGTTTGGGGGAAATTTCAGAGTTTTTACCCAAAGGTAAATTAATTTTAATTTTCACTAGATCATAAAAAATTAATGTGCTAATTTTATTTTAAAAATTATTTTGATCCAATCCCAGGCCCCTTTAAAATAGTACAAAGAACACAAAATGAAATATCTGCATACCTAGTGTTTCATCTTCATGATTTAATTTTTAGATTAAAGAAATGCATTTCACTATCATTTCTAATAAGCAAGTCAAATATGAATGACTTCATATTAATTTAGAAGGTTAAGTGAGTACTTTGCAAGTGCATTAATGCTGGTTTTGCCCTTGAGTGCATGACCCATGTGGCAATTTGGTGGAGGAAATACAAACTCATGTGTTTTTTATGGGTTTCATATTTGCTTGCTCATCCTTCTAATAATACTAAACAAACACATTCTCAATCTGATATACTACAGTTTCAGTGAGCTAATTAAAAATGGCATAGGGTGATGCTCATAACTGTGACAATCAAAGTCGCAATTTAAATTGAATCAATAAATCAACACATTCAAATGATCAAGTCACTAATTAATACTACAGATAATCAAGTCAAATTACTGTGTTTTACTTTTGCATTATAAAATTTGAAAGAGAAATCACTTAACACTCATTTTAACTATTCAGAGAATCACAAAACACAGAATATGCTAAGTTGGAAGGGATCCACAAGGACCATTGAGCCCATCTCCTGGCCCTGCACAGGATCATCCCCAAGAGTCACACCATGTGTCAGGGAGTATCGTCCAAACTCTTCTTGAACTCTGTCAGGCTTGGTCCTGTGACCACTTCCCTGGGGAACCTGTTCCAGTGCCCATCCACCCTCTGGGGGAAGAACCTTTTTCTAATATCCAACTTAAAGCTCCCCTCACACAACTTCAGGCCATTCCCTCGGTAATCAAACAGATGCAACTGCGTACTTAGAACAGGCATTGTGGCCCAGTAATTTCAGAATGGGCATTCTTTGAGCCGTAAATAATCACGGAAGAGACCTTCAATCATTTTGTATTTTTAATGATCTGAAACCTCTTCCAGCTGTAGTGTAGGTATGTTTTTTTCCAGGAAGACAAAAACAGAGTATAGTTGAGGTGCATGACTAGGAGTTTCATTATGATATTTCTTTCTTATGTAAGACCTAGTTCAGTAATTAACCAGCTTCTTAAAAACAAGACACAAAAATCTAACCAGTACGTACACTTCATCACTCTTTCTTCCAGAAATAATTTTCCTATCCTAAATAAGGGAAGTAGTAGGAAAAAGTTAGACTGTTTCAATGATTTTAGTCTAAAAAAACCAAAAAACAAGAACAGAAGCTGGTATATTTTGTCACTGTAAATTAAATTCAAAATCAAAAAACTTAATTTTTCCCCCAAATCAGCTAAGAACTAGATCCTGCTCTTCATAAAAGTTACATGTATCTTCTGACCCTTTTACATAGAAATATGCAAAATTGCTTTGTTTGTTGAGGAATTAATCCTTATTTCCCATTACTGAAAGACATAATTAAAGGAGGTTCCTTTTAAAAAAGCTGCAAGACATCTGGCTTCTTCATATTTAGTGTGTAGCTCTTTTAAGATGTGCTTAACTGCAGAAAGTTATGTTCCCTATATCCTTGCAGACATTGAAAAGAATGTGTGTTTACTTAAAAATCAAGGAATGCAAACTTCTTAGTATTGAATACAAGACCCACATAACCCAAACAAACTCACAGAAAGAACTTCCAATTAGAAGGTGTAAATTTGGAGAAGATAGAGCAACCTGTTTAGCAGGCAGAAATGGAGTTGATTTTTATAGCTTCCATGCACTGTGGGATTCTTCGGGCTTACTCTTTGGCAAGTGACATTTACATGTAGACAAAAGAATTTATCTTCCCATGTTGAGTTTTAGAGCAAACATGTCAAAGTAGTGTATGCATGTGCAGCTGTTAGAGTATTGGGTTTGCTACAAATTTTCTCATGGAAGTTCTTAGAGAGAAGGTCAGGCACCTTTATGAATGTGCAATCTCTGATCTGACAAATGACTCCTAGCACTCAGTTCAAAACTAAGAACTACACAGCCCATGCAGGCAGTGGAGAACACAAAGTGTATTCAGTAGTTTGCTCCCTGAGCAGCCAGGAGGAGAATTCCAACTTTGGTACCATCTCATTACTTTATTGGAGTGAAGGTAATCTTGGATTTCAGGATCAGGAATTTTCTAGTCCCCATTTCAATGAACCACCTTAGTCCATAGGTCAGAGTGGCCTGCCTAAAATCACTCTATTTACACATGAAATGGTATAATCTGCTGGGGTTTTTGTTCCCCTCACAGACAGTGGCTCTGCGGATAAGTAGGGATTTCTTTTCTTTCTAACATAATTCTCAGTGGTGCAGAAATACAGAAAAACTCTTCCTTTTCAGGAAATATTTACCTAATCTTCTGCATGCAGGAACTGTAAAACCCCTCCCACTAGTTTTAGTCAAATATGATTACAAAAAAAAAAAAAGTTTCCTCTGCTATACAAATGTCTTGGAGCAAAAAATCATCATTTCTCCTCAGGGTTATTAGTCACTTTTGAACATTTGATTACATATCTTTGTGTAATAACAATAATCTGTGCTCTCAACTCAGCGCTCAATATTTTAACAGGGAGAAAGAATGCATGGTTCTATTCACAGCTGAATGCAAGGTCTATAAATTGTTTAAGCCTGGATTGCTGTGAGCATTAGAGTAACAAAACACTAGATCCTATTTGGACATTGCAACAATTTAGATTAGAATTCTTCTGATAATATTTCACACATCCCATAGCCATCTATATGCTAATGTTTCCAACAAATTATCAGATGTTATTCTATACAACCTTGCTTCCATAAATGACCTGTCATATTCGTAATGGCATCTGCATTTGGAGACAGTTTTTATTTTATCTAACAAAAACTGCAGGTCCATAAAGAAACTAATTATATAGTTTCACGGTTGATAATATGGTTTCTAGTTTTATAACTAGCAATATGCAAACTGATTCAGTACAAAAAATTATCCTTAAACTCAAGGGATTTTCAGAGAGCTGGACTGGTTTTATAAATGACAGAGAAGATTTCATAGTTGTTACTCTAAGGCATCACTTATTGAGCTCTTCTGACACTTTGGAATAAGGCTTTTTCTTACATTCCATGTTTTTGTCCAGTATTTCTATTTCACACCACATGTACTTGTACTGTAAACCTCCCAAAATAGCTAGAACTCATACACAGAACAAAGACAAATAGTTCAAGACTCCCAAAATGAATACAAGTCTTATATCTAACATAAACAAACAAACAAATAAATAAATAAATCAAAAGGTCTGTCCTGGTCCAGAAAAGATCAGGAAACTATGCCATAGTTATAGGGTGAGCATGAGCTGTAAGGTTCTTTGCATCACTCATATTCAATTCAAACACAACAGCCCATGGCCAAGTAGCTCCTTTCTCAAAGGTGTAATGATACCTTGAGACAAGTTAACGTGACTAATATAATTGGTACCTGCATCTCCTTTCTTCTGGGTATTGTCAATGTCTGATTACAGTCTTCAGAAGAAAACATTTTTATTCAGCTCAAAGTTTATAGTATATAAATATATCTATGTAAGCATATTTTCTCTTAATCCTTTATTGATAAATTCTGACAGATTACTTTAAACTTGCAAATTCTGTCTTTGTCTGGAAAAGATGGAGTGCTTGGAGGATACTGCTTCCTTCCAAGGGCTTCCACAGATTCATGATGAACCTTCAGCCTCTCTATCCTTAGTCAGCTTTACTACTGAACCCCATAGCCTCCTTGGTAGAATAACCTTTATCAGCTGTAATTTGGAGTATTCCCTTCTTAGAAGTTCTTCCTCATCTGTCATGAAGATATTGAAATATCTATGTTGATTCTCTTTGCTGTGGTTTCATTTCCTACTGACTTCACTGCTATAGCTCACTTTGGATATAAAATCATCCAAAATACTGTGACAGACCTGGCTTGGTTTCTATCAGTGTTATGGTTTGAAAGTATTCAACCACGCAGCAAAGCTCTCTCCTCTTGCCAAGGAAAGGGAGGGAAAAAAATCAAAACTAAATCTTAAAATAGCAAGGTTTTTTATATTTACACAGAAGAGAAAATTAAAAGTAAAATGCAATACAGCACACACTCACAAAAGTTAGATATAACAAAAAATTCTTCTACTTCTTTACTCAACATAAAACGGAACTTTTCTGAACACTATCCTGGCTACAAAATACTCCAAAAGGCACTTCTCAAGAGACACCTGGCAAGAGCGGAGAAAAACTAACAATAAAATGTTTACTTCTCAAGATAACATAGCGGTGGAGTAGCAGTGAGACCTAATCTCAGCAGAACAGCAGCAGCACATCTTCCTAGTCTTGCAGCCATGATCAGAAAGACAAAACTCCTCTTACCCTACTGTATTTATACTGAGATGATGTCAGAATATGGTATGGAATACCACTGGCTAGTAGAAGTCAGCTGTGAGCTGACCTGACCCAGCTCAAGTCAGCTGACAATCCAAGGCTTGCTCTAAAAACTAAAGTTTAAATTTAGGCCTAACTAAACCTAGGACAGTCTGTTAAGGATTGAAGTTTATTTATTCAGGACAAGAATAAAAATAAGAATGAGAGTAGGTCAATTTACTGTTACTTAGTCTTTACTTGGCATAGGCTGAGCCAGCCTTATGCCACTGGGTAAGATAATATTGTTTGATAAATCAAAATATGGAAAGTATTTGTAAGTGATACCTTTGATTTCCCACATGCTTTTCAGCAATGCAGTATGGGCATAATTCACTTTAAATTCTCCTGAATATGTGAACTCTTAGTTCTGTAGTAATCCTGAGTGTGTTAACAACTGATATTACAGATCCAAATCTTCTGAATCTTCCTCTTTCTGGACATTTGTACAATCCAAGCCTGCCTTTGACATTTTATCATTACAACTTCTGCCCCCTGCAGAGATACTCATATCCAGGATCACTTTTATGTGAATGGCTGATTATGGGGTTTGTTACTTAAATGTTGGGATAGCACATTAAAAAAATACCTCTTTCTAGGAATTGATCACTTTATAACATCATTTTTCTTTCAAAAAAAACCCCAACATAAATTGTTAATTCTCTGCATCATCCACATCATATAAAAATCAAGCACAATATTACATCCTTAGGGCCTCCAGCTGTTACAACTGCAGATGTAAGCAGTGAGTTGTATAGAATTTTTTACTCAAAGTAGGTACCAAGTTTGTAATCACTTTGAATTATTATTCTGTTCCCCAGCTAAGGAATATGCAATATTTAGACCAGGCTAAATCTATTCCATGGAAATTTATGCTGTTGTTTTTAAATTTGATGACACCATGATGATTTTGGAGCTAGTCCTCATGCTAATTTCTACTCTGATTTTCAGATTTGTGCAGTCATACACTTTGATGATTATCTCCTAGCTTACAGGCTCCAAGGCACTTTCTTTGTTATGCACTATCTATTATGAAATTGATGGATGAAATTTGTGTCTCCATATAATAGAGGCATAAAAGAACTCATTGGTCTAATCTTACTCTTTAACTAGGTATGAGATTTCAGCAGATGGTCAATATTCACAGTACATCTTTTAGAGCCTTTGGAACAAAGAACATCAATAATGAACCTCATTGCAGTAATCACAAATGCATTCTCCTTCCTTTCTTAAGACGAATGATTTATCAATCATTTTGAGTTTCAGAATCTTACCCTGAGCTTTGTCATGCAAGCTAACTTGTTTCTATTGTATCTTGGGGAATAGTTTGAGCAAAACAGCTCACAGCTTGCACTATTTCACTTCCTTTTCTACTCCTCCCAGAAAGGAACTGTCAAAATTCATTTCTACTGAAAACAAAACAGTCTAGCTTTACTTTCCTTGAATATACTGACAGGGTAGATAAAACCAGAAAAATTAATCCAACATAATAGGAGTCTGTAGGCACAAGTTTATGTTTTTGAAAAATCAGTTGTAAGTTTAAATAGGAAGATTTTTTTATGCATAGTAATCCACCTAGTTAGTAATTTCCCCCCTTATTATTTAGAAGACTAAATGATGGATCTGAGGGAAAAGTCTAAACATTGCAAGATAAGAGGAATGGATCTCTTACAGTATTTGTCAGGATGCAGGTGGGTCAAATAACAGTGTAAAGGTGACTGCATCTGTATCAGCTAAAATCAGACAAAAATATTTCAGATCATACTTAAAAATGTTGGCACATGCAATACCACTGTTAGATGGATTATTTAAATGAGGAGAGAAAAGAAGCAGAGTAACAGAAGGATAAAGCACTGTGAAAGAAGCTTGATGTGAAGTAAGGGATTCATCAGAGAGAGAAAAAAGACCTTACAAATCCTTTGAAACAGAAAACCAATTACAGATAGAGATGTAACAAGAGACAAAAGTACAGAATGTAGTGTACTTGGAACCGAATAGTAGAATGATGAAACATACAGCATCATGGAAATTCTCTGTTTTGTATTCCTTTCATTTGAGTGGTACACATAATGAATTTCTCTTTTTTGGGGGGATAAGGGTTTGAATGTCCTACCTGTATTTCCTGTCTGGCTTTCCCAAAAATGATTGTAGTTTTACTTTAAGACGTCTTCAATTTAAACTAACATCAAACACTTCCTCAGTTTTAGTATATAAAAGATTTTTTTTAATCACAATCCGGTTATCCAAATATCTCATATTCTTCAACAGACACTTGAAATTTCAGTGGGGGGAAATAAAAGTGCAGGACCAGTCTCTGATTCTGTATTTCCTATCTGGCTTTCCCAATAATGATTATAGTTTTACTTTAAGACTTCTGATTTCTGCCTTCTGATCTCCAAACCTGGGGATTCCTGAGTTGGAGGTTGCATCTACACATTTGTGTTTAATAGCAATTGACAGATTCATCTTCTTCTTTTGACATCAGTAACATCTTGTAGCTTTGAATTTCATAATTTAAAGGCACATTGTAGAAAACCAGTATTTTTTCACATTGTAAATCTATTCCCTCCCCACTTAATCTTGGGTTATGATTAGTGACAATGTGTTCCTACTAATTTATCCATGAACTTGTTAATTTTGTATTCTTTTATAATATTGCCTGTTTATCTTTTTCCATGCTGAAAGGCCCTAGACTGTTTTGTCTAGGGATTTGCCTGTTTTGGAGAAAAGTAGGCTGAGGAGTGAATTCATTGTTCTCTGCACCTCCCTGAGCAGGGGATGTGGAGAGGGAGGTGATGATCTCTTCTCTCTGGTATCCAGTGTCAGGATGCAAAGGAATGGTTCAAAACTGTACCAGGGGAGGTTTAGACTAGATGTTGAGAATCATTTCTATATCAAGAGGATAGTCCTGCAGAGATGATCAATGCCTTGAGCCTGTCAGTGTTTAAGAAATGTGGACAATGCCTGTAATAATATATTTTAAATTTGTCATCCCTGGAGTTCAGACAGTTGGACTCAGTGGTTGTCGTAGGTCCCTTCCAACTCCTCTATTCTATTCTATTCTATTCTATTCTATTCTATTCTATTCTATTCTATTCTATTCTATTCTATTCTATTCTATTCTACCCTTATCCAAGACCTTACTTTAAGTATCTTTTACATTTTTACTGGTGGATTAGCTTCTTCATCCCTGACTTTATTATATCTGGCAATCCTCTTGGTTCACATTTTGCGATCACTTCTTTCATGATTAAGCTCCATGGTATTTGTTCTTTTGTGATATCTGCTTGTCTTACTAATAGTTTGTAAGAAATTCAAACCCCCACATAGTGAAGGTGGGTATTAAAAAATGTTAAATAATTGATAGACACGCTACTTCATAATATGATTTAGTAGGCATGGTGGTATTCAGTCAAATGTTGGGTTTGATCTTGGAGGTCTTTTCCAACCTTAATAATTCCATGATTCTATGATAGTCTCTATGTTTCTCTGCATGTTTGTGACCAAGATTCAGTAAGGAAGATAGCGGCTTTATTTTGACATGCAATGTGCTCTAGGAAGATGCTGCTTGAGCAGGGAGGTTTGACCAGATGACCCCATCAGTGGACCCTTCCAACCTTAGTCATTTTGTGATTTCATGATTCTGTGATTCAGTTGTCATCACATACCAGGCTACCTCTTGCAGGCCTGGCTGTGGACTGGATACTCTCTACAGAAGCCTGTAGTATTATAACAATCCAAACCCTTGCTATAAATTCCCCACTTCCATTCAAAACCTGTTCTGGATGAAAGGAGGATGATTGATAAATCTTGGATTTGTCCTTATCTGCATTCCAGTCTATGAAGCAGTTTGTATCATTGTACTTACAAATTGGTAAGTTCTCTTTTTTTTTTTGTCTGTTTTTTTAAACATTACTATCTAAATTTTTCTCCAAAAAAGGCTAAATGTGGGGATTTTACCTTTCATACACCCCATACCTTTTCTTCTGTCTGGATGTTTTCTGGATGAAACCACAGGTATCTTTTATCTTAGATTTTGTTAATCATCTCTCCTCTTTCTGAGATACTGGGTATCTGCTAATCATCCAGAGATCTGTGAAAGTGTATAGACCAAGCATTAATGTATGAAGCATGGTTTACTGAGTGCAAAACTACAAGATCAGCAATTGTTAGTCAAAACAGCTGTGCAGGTGCCCAAAGAGAACTGCAAGGTGAACCATTTGTTTCCATCAGAGGAAATTAAAAGACAGGGAATAGATTTTCACTTTTCTGCTGTTGTGTTGGAGGACATTTTCAGGATGAGTAGTTATCCTGTGTATGTATACAATGGGCCAATGGGATTCTGTCCTGTATCAAAAATAGCGTGGCCAGCAGGACCAGGGCAGTGATCCTTCCCCTGTACTCTGCGTTGGTGAGGCCACA
>JAWWEV010000115.1:90265913-90281850 GCA_035583235.1 Hafferia zeledoni
TTTAAGTTGGATATCAGAAAAAAATTCTTTACAGAGAGAGTAATCAGGCATTGGAATGGCCTGCCCAGAGAGGTGGTAGATTCATCATCCGTGGAGGTTTTGAAACTGAGATTGGACGTGGCACTGAGTGCCATGATCAGGTAAACAGACTGGAGTTGGTCCAAGGGTTGGACTTGATGATCTCGGAGATCTTTTCCAACCCAATCGATTCTGTGATTCTATATAGGCAGAGATGATAAGAAGCTGAGGGAGAGACTGTGGCTGCTTGGTTCAGGACTCTTACAGGTGAATAGAATTTGTACTGATGCAATGGAGAACAGAATTTTGAATTCCAAAGTGTGTTTAAACTGTTCTTATTTTATGACTCTTCAGATTTTGTAGTAAAGTTGTATATGTTTATTTGGCTTAAAAAAATACGACACTAGGATGTATAATTTGTCCTGGAATTTGGTTTAGTAGCACACTTATTCAAATACACAAAATAAGTGGGCAGTTGAGTCTGAGCAAATAGCAGCTCAGAAAAGAATAAGTCACTTTCAGTCATAAAATTAAATGTATATACACAATATTCCAGTATGTGCTGTTGTGTGCCATCAGCTTTCATCAAAAGACAGACTCGAAGTATAGCATTGACCTACAACAGGAATTAAATGTTTTACAGTAAAAAATACAGCTCAGAAATTCCCCTCATCTTGTTTTACTTTTTTATATTTTTTAAATGTACGTGGAGCAAAATTCCAATCACCCAGTTAAGTTACACCAAAGATTATTTTATCCCTCCATTAGCAATTACTTGAAAAGTATTTTGTAAGCTTTTTAATGTTTCATCTAGTGGATGATTGTGCTACATAGTCTTAAAGAGACTCACTTTGCATTCTTACACAAGTAATATTTCCATTAAAATGAATTGGCATTTTGCCCAAATATGGCTTGTCAGATCAGACATAGCGCCACTAACAGGCCATGAAGAGTGACAGTAGGCATGCTATTCCCATTACAGAGCCACTAACTTTGTTTAAATTCCACTTATATTGTTAAAGATAGAAATTTAATCTAGCAATTAGAGATAACTTCAGTCTGGTCAATATTCCCATGATATTCAGAAAGGCCCATTTCAGAAAATCAGCTTATTTAAAAATAAGGAACTCCTTACATACCTTTTTATTCAAAACATGTGGAGCCTGTGCTGAACTGAGGGCAAGAGATCCCCAAGGATGCTACAGGAAGAAAATATATACATACATCCCCAAATGAGCCCTTAAATTCTACTTTTTCCTACCCTCTGATTTGAAAGAAACTTCTTGTACAGTCCTTCTCTCTCAATACCAGCACTTGGAGTTGTTCTTTGACTGAGTTTTCAATAGTTAGGTTTATTCCTGAGATTCAGTAGCTAAAAGTATGTGTGACAAGGTCAGCCAGACCTTGTATATATATAGCACATTTATAGCATATCTATATTTTTCTATTTCCTTGAGAGAAGTAGACTAGACTACAATACAATAGTCTTCTTAGATATATCAAGAAAAGTCTGCTTAAAATATTATTGAATTCAGAGCAGTCAGCTGTCACCCCAAAGTCTTACAACCCATTTATGATGTAACCTCACTCTGATGAAGAAAGCTATATATTTTATGGATAGAATAAACATCTGATGTAGATGGTGATTTTCCTCTACATCAGCCAAAAGTCAAGACAGAAAGAATGCAATGGGAATGTAGCTGAAAAATCTCAAATAAATAAAAACACCTTTGAAATTCTGTCACCAGCCTTCAGAAACCTTTCAAGCATCAGATTAGTGTTTATTCTTCTGATAAGAAAATAAAGATATTCTTGTTATGACGATTTCTTGCTGAAAACCGTGACTGAAGTACCAGTGCCATTCAGGGAAAATCCACAGCACAAAATTTGTAACTACTAGGTTGTAAAAGAAATCAGAGCATTCAAAGTCAACACAACTGTCTCCTTGTAGATGCTAGTAATTAAACTTCTTTTATTTGTTTTGGCTGTATTTAGAACAAAATAAATATTTATTTATTCACAATTACGACTTCAAACAATTAGATAATTAAAAAAAAAAAAAAAAAAAAAGAACTCATGTTAACACACAGCAGAAAATAAAGTGTGTATCACAATGACTACAGTCTTCTGCTTTCTGTTTTTAACCTTTACTTTGCATCTCCACCTCATGCTTTTATTCTTTGGACTCCGTCTTTAGCAAGAACTTGCCTTAATGTTTTGCAGCAGTCAGGTGGTATGTTAGTCTAACACATCTAAGCATGGATCAACTAACAGCCCCCTCTTTTCAGTTTGACTCTATTAATGGAAATATATGTTTTTTATTTCTAAAGTGCCAGTCTAGCACCTAAAATTGCACGGTTTTTATTGTTGCAATGTTTTGAATTGTTGAGACTGGACTGTAATGATGCCAAAAAAGACCAGGTTTAATTGTTGGTCCTTCAGTGATCTGGTAAAGCAAGAAATTTGGTCTGAAAAATCAAATATTCCAGGCTATATGCTGATTAACATGAAAAATCTGCAGCCATATTAGAGGCAAATCTGCTCAGAATCTTTTGTTTTCCTTTCAAGTATGCAGCATGTTGTTTGTTTTTTTTAAATTTTTCTTTTAAACAGAGTTATTTTCTCATTGTTGATTTTAAAGCTTTCTAATTGGACAAATTTAGCAAGTTTCATTTTTGGAATGCATACATACATACTCCTATACATATATACAGACTCCTTTGACATTTGCAGTAGGTGCTATACATGACCTACTGACAAGTTTATAGTCAGACATTTGTAAAAACTATCACTATTTAGATTTAAAGTAAGATTTAAAATAATAATTTTAGGCAGATCACTTGTCTGTCACACTAGTTCCTTCACTATAGTTATACTATTCTTCCTCCGTTTGCAGATATCACTCTGTCATATTGTAGTAACTCTTGGATTTTTATCCTTTTTTTAAATTTTCTTTTACCTACCATTCACTATTATTGCTACCAAAGGAAGTTCACAAGATTGGTATAATTACTATTTTCCTTTTGAGTTAGTTAATCCCAATGAGATATTAATTTTCCTCATTAACATGATACATGAGACATTTCCGAGCGATAATTTGTGTTTCACAGATAGAAATCAACCACATTTTTACTTTGCACTATAAATCATTTCAACAAGACAAAACATTCAGTGCTCCTTTTTCGACAGTAAGAAGCAAACTAGCAGATTTTTTTTCTTCACAGAAATGAAGTGATTCTTGTACACCAAAATGGGTGCATTATCTTATGTCTAGCCAGGATGTGCCTCTTTTACCTTTAGGGAAGTCTACTACTCCTCCCTGCATTACAATTCTGTCATTCTGGTAAGAAACTTTCCAGTGATGGATCTCAAGTTTTTCAGAGGAGACCTAGGGTAGAAGATTTTGTGTTTCAAACATTGATGCTTTCCTACAACCAAGTATATGATCAAAAAATTCATGCAGTTTCCTCCTAAGCATACAAAAATGTGTTTCCAGTATTCTACTCTCCTCTTAATGTTGAACATAGTTTTTCCAGAAGTTTACTAAAAGGATCTGTAAGCAGCTAGAAAAGGATCTGTAGGCAGTTATTCGATGTGCCCTGCAACTCCAGGGCAACTTTACAGAACACGAAGCATGAGAAATTATCTCAATGCTCCACCAACATCAGGCAAAGAGCTGAGGCTTCACAAGTCTTCTGACACAATCTTGTACAAACAGACAGAAAATCACAGAATTATTTGGGTTGGATGGGACCTTTGAGTGTCCCCCTTTCCCTTTTCAGTGACAGTCATGACTGACCATGTAGCCTTTCTTTGAGGCAATCTCACAGACTCCAAGGACAAGGAGGCATTGCTATTTCCACCATGCAGATGGCAAAGTGTAGTAGTCTGTAGCTTATTGCTCTGCATTGAAAGGGAAGGAGACCACAGAGCCCCTGGCTCCAGGCCAGGACTAGAGGTACATGGCTTTTGATGCTTCCTCTAACCTTAGTGGGAAGTGTAAATATTTCTCTTTCTTCTTATATCAGTTGGATACTGAAGGCAATAATCAAGACAGGTTAGGAAGAAGAATATGAATGACAAATTTCCTCTGAAATGAGGTGTTGCAAGGTGGTTACTCTAGGCAGTATATACAATGCTAAACACCATATACTTCAAATACCCATCTTATTTACACGTTGCTTTGAATGTATCTCAGCGGAAATGGAGAATTTATACAGTTTGCACTTTGCATGATTTGGCCACAGCATTTTAAAAAAGTGCTTGGTGTCCCCCACCCCCTTCAACATTATGAGTATCTCTTGCTAGATATTGCTTTGGGGTAGGCAAGGGATAAAGTTATATGACAACATTACTAAGGAGCTGCTCAGCACATAAGAAGGCAATGTCTTTATTGCTGCAGCAAATTTAACCAAAGTTAATTAGATTGTGTTAATCTAATGGTAAAATTTTGTCCTTGAAAACCATAAACCTTTTGAGTTTTCAGGAAAATTTCTGTTGTGTAAAACACAGTGGGAATGGCAGGTTTGAAGAAAAATTTATGGGGTTAGTTGTTGATATTCTTATCCCTTAGTCTTACATAGTCCCATACCATGGAAATTGTTTGTATTCTTTGAATGTGAATCAACTTTCATAAAGCAAAGGCAATAATTCTGTTTCCCATTAAAGGTGAGAAAAGAGATTGCATGTAAAAAGCTAGATATCCCTAAGGATGAATCATACAACAGCCAAATACAATGTTTCATTTCTTCCTAAGATGTAATGCCAGCTTAGGTCTGCTACCTTCACTCGTGTGTGTGTCATGAATGTCAGTATATGGAGGCTGAACCTGGACACATCAATAACACGTTACTTCCTAACACAGGTGGTGTTCATTGTTAATAGAAATCTAAGTACACAAAATAATTTCCCAGCTCTATTTCTTTGCTAGTTTGCTTCTACAAAGAGCATTTCAGCATGCCTATTTTCTACCTTTACAAATCTTTATTTTCTTGAACAATTAAACACTTCTCCAGCTTTATAATTGTTTGACCCTATTTTTATTTCTACTGAATTTTCCGTAGTTCCACAAAAACTTTATTCAGAGAACTGACATACAAAAGAAATATATAAATACACCACACAGTCCAACAGGTAGAGAACTCTCTATGATACATATTTAAAAAGGACAACAGGTGGCAGTGAAAATTCTTGTCTGAGGAGGGATTTGTTAGTATGGTTCACTAGTCTTAACTGGGGTATTTTTAGTGTTTTACAGACAGTGTTAAAGACTTTCAACTAAAAATATAGACTTTATGTTTCCTACCCAGTAATTCCTTCTATTTCAGAAACTGGGTGGCTGAAAGCTTACATTTGAAGTGCACTTTACCACTTTTCCTTTAGTTCTTTTTATGTTTGCAGGGACAATGAACCAACATACCTTGCCAGCTAATAAATAATAAACCAAAACTCATGTTCTGAGATGTCAGTTTCCCACATCTTTCAGAATTAACATTGACTAAACATTCTACAAATACAGTACAATGACCTTATGTGCTTTTCAATATTTGAGTAGCAATCCCTGGACAAACACATGATCTCATTTAGGAAAATTCAAAAACATACAAGTTGGTGAGACTAAGTTAAATGAGATTACTTTTAAATGCAGAGTCTTTCAACTGAATTCACTAATAAATAGCCAGTGAAGAAGGGACTGTATTTACATTTGTAGGTGAATTCATTATGAATGAAGGACATAACTCTTTTGGTTATTCAGTACAGCTATGTCCCATTATGCTGTAGTTTGTTCATCATCTTACATGGATGAATGAACAAGCACTCATCTACCTGCATGGTTGAGTAGACTAGTCTTGATAATTATATTTATGTCTTTGGCAGGGACTCCACTGGATGGGTTTATCTTCAAGCTTCCACTAAATATCTTCTTAGAATGACCAGGAAAAATCCTCACTATTGCATTAATTTACGGCTTATCTCACAACTACTGTAAAATATTACATGTATCTTTTCCAAGAGAGCTCTAGGAGTCATATGTGTCCTGCCAGCTTTTGCTGCACAGTCTGATTAAATTCAAAATTAGAGGGTTAGGCAAATTAAACACATCCCAAATTAGTAGCACTTCTGAACTGAAAGGCTATTATTTAACACTATTTTTCTCTCTTAAGCAGTATTTTAAGTGGTAAAGTCTCAACCCAGTCCTGTCCTTAATAAGACTATCACTTATAAAGCCAAACTTGACAAACTTCAGAAGTACAAATGACTGCGTTGGGTACTCTGTTACCTTACAGTAAAAAACTCATTATAATGACAGCTAAAAGTATACAGAATATGAGTGTTGCATTAACTGAATCTTTACAGTGTATAGACTGAATTCAATAAATATTTAAAAAGTATTTTAATAAATATTTTTCAAAAGAGCATTCTTAGAAGTGTAACACCTGATGGCAAATAGTTTTAAAAATATGTCAAGCTTTTACTATATCAGTGATGATAGACAGAATAATACACTGCTTTCATGTACTTATTTACTGTCTTCTTTTCTTTATTTCTGACACTTAGAAATGTTTTAGAGCTATTAGTTTAGTATTTCACAATTTTGTTTTGGAAGTTCTCATTAAGGCAGGTCCTGACTTCAAACAGGTTTTTTTATTTAATCAAAACTAAGCTGGTGTCATGTCAGGTAGCATGTTTTCTCGTAAGCAGTGGGTTCCAGTCATCGTTCATTCTGTTCATTTCATACATTAAATAATCTCTTTCAAGTGTCATTAGTACAAATAATCTTTCCAAAGGCTTCTATAGATTTCCTTAAATGTATGTTTGTATTTGTTCTTTCTTTTTTATAGCTGGTGTACCCTCACATTTTTCTCTCATTTTTCCAAGCCATGAAAATTTTAATACACATATCATGGAAACAAAAAACCATTGTGGCTTTAGCATAGTGATTAATCCACAGCCCCAGAGTTTAGTACACAATAAAGTGAAAAAATGAAATGTTACAAACATATGTATCTGGAACATGGCTTAGATGGTACAGAATATAAAAATATCAAACCAGTGAGTATCAGTGGTGGGGTAACATGATTCAAATTGCTCCACGCAAAATAAAAGAAAACCCTGAACATTAAAATTAGTTTTTAAGTGAAATCATGACTTTGTGGCTGAACCTTTCCGAACTGTGTGATTGTATTTCACGTGTCATAAGTTCAAATGAACATTTCTGTTGCCTGGACCATTAAACTTGTGCAAAAACAACAACTGGTACAACACAAAACAAAAACCAAAACCAAACACAAAAACAAATCAGTAATATGAGTGAACTTTAATCTCTACCAAATTCTAGTATGTTCCTGATAGGAAAACAGAGATTATATTCAGAAGGCTTATTTTTCTTTATTATCTAGTAGAAAATATTCAAAAGGATAACTACTGACAATCATGTTTAAAATGAATCATCTTAAATTTGTCATTAATAGGAAATTAATAAACAGAAGTATCCAAAATGAAAGAAAAAGCTGCTATAGGTTTTTGTGAAATATAAACTCAGAAAGTTTAATATAGTGTAATATTTATTATATATTTTTGATTATCAGTTACTACTAGGCTTGGGCTTAAACAAAGCATAGCAAATCAGAACATCTTCCTGGCATCCAGAAAACAACAAGATGATGTATAAAAATACAAATTTAAATTCATAAAATTTTTGACAATGAGCTTAAAATGTTATGTTGCTAAATGAAAAGAAAGCAACACTTGTGCATGTATAACTTCACAATGGTTTGCCAGTGCTCAGTCTGTTTTGCCAGAAATTTTACCTTTGCTGTGAATTCATGTTAGTTTCACTTGAAGATGTGATGTCTCTGAACGATATATGACAGAGACTTATAATTTTATCACAGACCAAAATGCTGGGCTATCTTTTCTGTTTATTAAGTAATGGTTCTTTCCAGGTGAGCATGGGAACTAGAAATAGTTATTGATTTTGTTACTGTTTTCTCACAGGAAATTAAAGGCTTTATCTAAAGCACATAAATCTCAGGTGGGTAAGATAATTAATGTATCCTGAGCACACTTTAGAAATGCATGAATACTAAGGTAAAGAGGTCAAATCTGTTTGAAAGGCTAGTCAGACTTATACATTTTAATGTCCTGGTAGCAGCTATAAAAACCTGGCAAATCACAATTACATGTAAGTATTTTTTAAGCTATAAAAATCAAATGAGATGCATTTGTTCCAGAAAAAAAGGCCATATTTTGTACTAATATCAGTAAAATTAAGGAGTGCCTTCAAGCATTCAGTTACAAAGTTATCAGATGTCATAACACAGAGATGATATTAGCTTACAAGAATTGTTTCAGCAATAATGGAGTTTATAATTCAGCAACCATAAATCAGTTTGGGTTGCAGAAGCACTCTTTCACTCCCTGATATCTCTAAACAAACCTGAAAAGAAAAACATCTTTCCTAGACCCCAAATCAGTGGGGTGAAACCACACTTTATCCCGGAAATGCTTTTCAATTGCCATTCTTGATCAAAAGTTTTATTTATTCTGATTTCCCATTTTATAAATTAAGTCTACTGTTACTGTTTTCTTTCCATGTTGACTAGGGAGATAATTGATCCTTGTTCACTTCATCACATCACTTTATAAAATTGTAAACAGTTCTGTCTGCCTTAATCCATTTTTTTTTAACAGACTGAACAGCCCTGTTCTATAGGACCTACTTTCTGAGCTTTTAATAATTTTTGTTCTCATCTAACCCTTCTGCTATTTGACAATGGATGAAACTGTGGTTTTCATGCTGAATGCAGTGCTTCAAAAGTAATGTCTTAAAACCTGTATTATATAAAATTTTAGTATAGCACTTTTAGCTCACTAAGCACCTTTGTATTAGATTCCTAAAATGTTGTTTAACATTTCTAGTAAAGAATTTCAAAGGACAAAGATTTTAGCAAGTTGAAAATCATCTTATCTGTAGAAAACCTACTCAGAATGAAACATAACAGGATCACACCATTTCATATAACCAAGTCTAAATTACTCAGGAGCCTTGAAGCCATTCCAGGGAGGACAGAGATGAAGAGGAGGGCGGAGATGAAAGGATGGGGTTTTGCGACCACCAACTCAAATTCAGGAAGTTTGTCTGAGGGGAGTCCAGTGGCGGGGGGCAGTTTTGGGGATGGGTGTGATCAATGAGGTAATGTCCAGATATTGTAATTAGATGGTATTATAAAAATTGTAAAGGCCTATGTGGTCAGTGTGTGCAATATATTTTGTGCACCAAAGTTGTTGCAATTAAAAAGCTGCTTTCTACCTTTCTATATCAATATTGTTCAGAGAATTATTTCTCTGATTTTAGGCAACAAAAGAAAAGAAATATAGGAGAATGCCAAAAGAGCTTTTTGCAGAAGACACTCTATGTAGGCAAATACTTAACAGCTAATACATTCATTGAGGTAAGCTCCCATTTCAGTTCACAGACCATGCACAGGCAAGGTGATCATTACATAATATTTCCTTGTTGAGTTTGTTCTTCTGGTTTTGATGAGTAATAATTTCCAGAACAGCTTGCTTTACAGGGGAAGCCAAGAACATTTGGGTTTTTTACTTTTTTGGGTTTTGACAATGACCACATTTTTTCTATATTTGTAATCCATTCATCATCTTAAATTAAAATATCCTGAATACAATGAACCTCAGCAATACAATGAAACTGATGCAGCTGAAGGAATGTAACTGCATAGAACAGATTTTACTTAAATTTTGCATATGAAAGTCTGATGATTTATGAATCATCACAGAGAAGAGATCAGTGCCTACCTCTCTTCTCATGAGGAAGCTGTAGACTAGAATGAGATCTTCCCTCAATCTCTTTAGGATGAACAGACCAAGTGACCTCAGCTGCTCCTCATATGGTTTCCCCTCAGGGCCCTTCACCTTCTTATTTGCCCTCATTTGGACACTCTCTAAGAGCTTAATGTCTTTCTTATATTGTGGTGCCCAAAACTGCATGCAATATTTAAGGTGAGGCTGCCCCAGAGAAGAGCAGAGCAGAACAGAGCAGAGCAGAGCAGAGCAGAGCAGAGCAGAGCAGAGCAGGACAATCCCCTCCCTCAGTTGGCTGGTGATGCTTTGCTTGATGCCCCCCGGGACTCCGTTGGCCCTCCTGGCTCCCAGGGCACTGCTGACTCATATTCAACTTGCCATCAACCAGGACCCCCAGGCCTCTTTTTATGGCAGTGCATCCCCACACCTCATTCTTCAGTTTATACAACATCCAGGGTTGCCCCATCCCAGGTGCAAAATCTGGCACTTCATACAGGTGGTGATTGCCCAGTCCTCTAATTTGTCAAGGTCTCTCTCCAGGGCCATCTTGCCTTTGAGGATGTCAACAGTTTTGTGTCATCTGCAAACTTGCTACAAGAGGTGGAGCTTTATGGTGGGTCAACACCATAATTGAGGAAGGTTAAACTAATAAACTAGCAACACTTGGGATCTTTCTGCTCTTCCTTACCAGCTACTGACTCAGTTTTCTGCCCCTATTGGCTGCTCCCACGTTGTCAGGAAGGAGCCCTTCCTGCTCACCCTTTCTGTGGGAACTGCCCTGGAAACTGCCACACCATGCCCTTACTGCTGTGCCATGCCCCTGTTTGTCCTCTCCTTTTCACTGCCCTCCACGTTGCTTGTGCTCCCTGGAACTGTTTAATTCTCCCCCACCTGATCTGGTTGGCTGCCAAGGGCTTCCAACTCCTCACAATGCTGCTGCTCAGTGCCACCTTGCTAAACCAGGGCATGCCCAGGCTGAGCACTGGAACAGGCTCCCCAGGGAAGTGGTAACACTGCCAAGCCTGTGAGAGTTCAAGTGTTTGGACAATACTGTAAGGCACATGGTGTGACTCTTGGGGATGGTCCTGTGCAAGGCCAGGAGTTGGACTCAATCCTTGTGGTACCTTCCAACTCAACCTATTCTGTGATTCTTTGAAACTAGACCTGCTAAAGTATTAGTGATCATGTGTCTATATTTTCTTTTTTTCTCTTCATCTATATCCTTCATTTCTTATATCATAATATGTACTAGCTTTTTATTTTGTGTGGAGGAAAAGCCCTGTTAACATTACGAAGCAAGCATACTCAGCAAAAAAGAAATTAAACAATTTTTTTCTTTATATTTAATAATAACATGATTATGGTTTCCTTTTTTGGTCTCTAAATGGAGATCAGATATTTGCAACTGCCCAACAGTGTACTGATATTCAAGCACAATAAGTGTCTACTCATCACAAGTTTGATTCTTAAAATACTTAATGAAACTCTTCAACAGAATGAGCTGCATGCTTATAAATAAGATCTTGACATATTATTGTCAGACGATCAATTTAAACATCAAGCAATCTTTCAATCTGCACAGTATATGCATTATTGCAAAAATGTCAGTTTGTTTGCACTGGGCTAGATGCTCTGAAGTGTTGTCTCTTCCTCTCAAAGGTCAGTTTGAAATTTTTCTTTTTTGTCCAAAAAATCTACAAACTTTTCATACAGTTGTGATCTTGTTTCTATCTTTCCTTCTCAGATCAACAGAAAATGGCATCTGTAATGCCCCCTGAGACACATCAATCTATACTTGTGGCAGATATATCATCTGTGAAACTAGTTAAAAAAAACCTGTCAGGTCTCATTGGGAAAATTAAGCCTTCTATTAGGGGAATGAATCATAAATGACAAATATTGAATGATAGGTTGGAAGAAGTTATAGTTTGTGAACTGCATCTCAGCTTCAAGTTCCTTCTCACTTCACAACTATAGTAGTCAGTTCTTATCACTCCTGTAATTTATATATATATTTGTTCATAAAAATGCATTGTGCTGTTCTACAGATTTAGGACATACCATAAAAACATTATTCAAGATATTAATGTTATTCAGATAAGAGAAGAATAAATTATAATTCTCAAACCTTCATTTAACAGCAACAAAGAAAGAAATCTTATAAGTGACCTTTTGTCTGATTAGGTTCTACTATTTTTCTGCTGTCATGCTTGTGTGAGAAGATGCTTCTTCTGATGACAGAACTGGCTAACCTTTCATAGACAGATCCAGAAGATAAAAATATGCAATATCAGAAAGACACAGGTCTTAAAATGGAATAACTGAATTTAGTACTCAAATACTGTTGCATGGATTAATAAAGAATTAAGCCTTGTGTGTGAATCCCAAGACTGACCAAAAGGCCTCTCTTGTCATACCTGGCAAGGGTATTTTGGTAGTTTCATAAATGTTTTTACACCTGACAGCCATCTGACTCTGTGCGTACTCATAAAGTGCATTCATTTAAATCCTGACACTACACAGGATGCTGCTGTGAATTGATACCTCTGAATCTGCTGTAAAAACATATCAATAATTACATCTTGATTTTGAAAAATGGTGACTGCTACTGACAATAACCTTGATTTTTCTGTTTTTTTACTGATTTTACAACTAAAGTGAAGCATTGTCTATCTGGTTTAAGTGCTTATGTATTAGTGGAAATGAGGTAAATCAGTCCCTGTGCTCTTAATAAGTAATTTTCTTTTAGTCTGGTTAAAAAAAACAAAAAAACCCAAAAAAACCAAAACCAAAACACCCAGAATTAGCATGTGAAAGAAAAAAAAAAAGAAAAGTAACGTGGATCTAAATTACACTTTGGTGAAGGATCTAATGATGACTAGATACAAGGTAGCTACTGAGGTTGAGATAAGAAATGCCTGGAGTGACAGTCACTTCAGAACTGATTGGTCCAAGTGTTAAAATTAATTACAGCAGAAAGGCTTCCTTTGCCAAAGGATGAGATTAGAAGGAAAAACTTCTGAAGTGTTAGGCCAGAATTTCTAATGCATTCTTACTGCAAGTATTTTTTAATGGCTCAGTCATACTTAGTTGATCACTTTCAAACAGATAAATTCTGCTGCAATATACAGACTTAGCAGTAACATGGTAAAGCTATCTCTGAGAATCAAAGACATGTTAAATTACATTTGACAATCTCATTAGCTGTCTGCAGGACATGCATTTACATTCCAAATGTCTGAAATGTTGTAAACAGCTAGAGTTCTCTTTTAATAATTATGCTATCAAAGGAGCATTTCTTCCATTACAGAAGTAGAGAATTTACTGCAAAAATCCTCTAATACATTTGTTCTGGCATAGTAGCAAATTAAGAATGTGAATAACATGTAAATATTTAAGAATAACAGCATTATAAACAGATATCTTAGTAAACAGATAGATATATACATAAGTACATAGTATATATATAAAGAGAGCAAGATAACTATAAGATATCAAAAAAGCTAAAATCATATTTGTTTAAAAAATGTTATGAGCTAGAATGTTGACTGCCTAATTTTAATACTGTCCTCCTTCTGTATTTGCACAAAATCACAGTCTTAAACTGTTTGTTTGCATGGTCATTTCTCACCACAGACTCTTACCACATTGAATTGGTAGTAACCATCATTTTCTTCATCTTTCCAGCTGATGCACATTCATTGGATTCATGTAACACTACAGCCAGATGACTACTCAGCCACTCTCTCAATCCCCTCCTTAGAAGGACAAGGGACAGAAAAGAAGATGAAAAAGTTCATGGGTAGAGAAAGACAGGGAGATCATTTACCAGTGAGCATTATGGGCAAAGCAAGCTTGGCTTGGGGAAAATTAGTTTAATTTACTGGCAATTAAAAGAGGTATGTATAGTGAGAAAAAAAAAAAAAAAATTAAAATAACACCTTTTGTTCCCATGACCCACTTTTTCATGATGAAGTCTGCTCCCTCACTTCATTATGCATCCTGTACTTCCTGATTGTGAAAGTGAAATTAAACATCAAAAACTTCAACTGTTTAATGCAAAACACCAGCACCTATCCTGCATCTGGCTCTTATGAATGGATTGGAACTGTTGACAGCTACTGGCTTCAGTTCAGCCTTGACCTGCAGCATATATAATATATTATAAAATATAATTTGGTGGATACATGTCATTATTAGGTACAGCTAGAAGTTATCCCTAGCGGAAACAAATTCTTCCACAACTGCCAAACAGAGTTAAGTGAGTCTGGAGAAATTATACAGCAAATAGAATAGCAATAAAAATGCTTCAGATTATTAAGAGCAGATATAGAAAAGTCTGTTCAGCTTTTTAATGATCTTAAAAAATATTTCAAAGTATAAGATGATTTTTAATATCCATACTAATGAAAAATGCAGCCAAGACAGGTTAGTTACCAGCTTTGTAGATATAATTAGATTCAGAAAAGGCTAAGTTTTTTCAATGTCCAGAAATGTCTGAACACAAAAAGATTATATTGCTTGCTGAGCAGGTTAGAATGTTTAATTAAAAATTCTCTTTTACTGCTATTATTTAATTCTTTTTGTTGTAATGTCTTCTAAGGGAAATCACAAAACTCCTTTCACACAAAAATGTAATCAAATTAATTAGGAGCTTTTTTAACAAGAAGAACTTTTTACAGAGCACTTCAACCAACACTGACACTGAAGACTCAAATTTATTTTTGGTTTTCTACTACATAGTCTTAAAAGAGATCTAGTAAGGTTTTGTTATGTGCAAGTAATATAATTCATTCCCAGAGAATCATTTTTATAGGAGGACAAGTGGTCCCATTCCCTCTCTTCTACACAACAGTTCAAAGGATAAGGCAGTCACCCAGTAGATAAAGAACTGCTTTTTTTGTTTGTTTGTTTTGTTGTTTTTTTTTTTTTTTGAGAAGCAAACCTTCAGCCTCCTGACTCAAGGCACATATTGCAAATAGGCCCCTCAGGATAAAAGAGCCACATGTATTTCTGATACAGCGGTTCACCACTGCTCAAGGCATGCACATGGAAAGCAGACTGAGCTCCAGTCCTGCCTCAGTAAACATTTCTGTCTAATAATTATAGCCTATTTGATTTATATGTAATGCTATTAGGCAGATCATCTGAGAATGAGACAGAGGACTGGCCTTTTCAAGAAATTACATCAAATGCTGCATTTACCTCTCTTGCTCTCTTTCTGGCCAAAACATTCTTCAGACTTTGATGTGAAATAAAGAATAGGATGGATGAGCCTATTAAAGTAGCAGAGGCTGGGATTCCAATGTGAATCATAATATTTCAGAGCTTTGTTAGTACATATGATTGCTGGGAATTAGGGTGAGCTCTTTCAGGCTCGTTTTGCAGAATTTATACCAAGGGCGAGTTCTGAACCTTTTTCAATGGACTCACTAGACTTTGGAGTGGATATAGTCTTCACATGTTTAACATGAAGTGTGTGTAAGCCATCTTGATAATAAAAAGTGTTTTACAATGACTGACATAGGAAAGATGGGAAATTAATCCTTTTAGTACCACAGACGACTGCCTTATTTAACCGATGCTTCACATGATGGGAATCCATTGTTATTAGCAAAAAGTAGAGTATACAATAAAAAGGTTGCAAGCTACTAATTTTCTACTCATTCCTTGTATCACTTTCCAGCAGCCTAATGCAAAATAAACACTGATTTACAGGAGTATAAGGAAGCAGAATGGTTATACTGAAAAAATGAGCTTCCAGCTACTCACAAGGTGGCTGAAAAAAAGTAATAGGGCTTTGCTGAATCTGCCTTATACTTCTGCAAGGCAGGTAGCAAAATCTACATTGAAATGTGCTTCATACAGAGTCACAGAAGAAGGAAGAATGGGTTCTTGCCCATGCATTGTTTACCTTTTCTTTTTTTTTTTTTTTTTTTTGTCAGTGAACTGTAAGTACAGATTCAAACCACTTAATAAGCTTGAGGCAAACCCTTTTTGGAAATAAAGGAGGAGGCATGTGTAATGGGTTTGACCCATGGCTTCCTCGGTAACCAGGGTTTCCAAGGAAGTGAACTTAACAAGTATTCCACAC
>JAWWEV010000115.1:90281974-90297482 GCA_035583235.1 Hafferia zeledoni
TTTTTTGTCAGTGAACTGTAAGTACAGATTCAAACCACTTAATAAGCTTGAGGCAAACCCTTTTTGGAAATAAAGGAAGAGGCATGCTGGAGAAATGTCAAGTGAGTGTATTTCCTATTGAGAGTGGAGTGATTTTGCGCTGCAACAGAGTACAATATCTCCAGTGCAGAAAGGATGTTGAGAAATTGGAGCAGGTTCAGAGAAGAACCTTGAAAATGATGAAGGGATGGAAAAACATGGCTCTCACTGAAATATATAGCTCAAACAATTTGTCTAATAAAAGACAAGTCTCTGGGGGTGACCCAGTATAATCGATAAATAATTTCCTGTGAATAGAAATCTATTAGCAGAGAACTAGCAAAGAAGGAAAGTAATTGCCTATAGTAAGCATTCAGCTAATGGATTCTTCATCTCTGGAGAATATTTATAAATCTATACTGGATATTTTATTAAACAATATGCTTGAGATCAAACAGGAGTTAATTCAAGGGTTTCTGTAGGCAATGTTTTGTTGGAGGACAGCCTAGATGATCAAGGCCTGTAACAGAATACAATAATCTGTATTTTTCTATTGACTAAATGAAGTCAAGAAATCAACGGAATTCTATTAAGGTGCTAAATCGTTTCTCTAAAATACTGTTTCTTTGATTTTTTTGTTGTTGTTGTGGGAAATAATTATACAACAGTATTGCCAATGACAAAAATAAATTTTACATTTCTTTTGTTCTTGCCCTTGTCTGCTACAGAAACTATTGGTGGATGATCAGTAAGATTTTACTGGCAGCAGTAACAGCAATAAGTAAAGCACAGATCAAAATCTCAGCAAAGTTTTAGTCTCTATGAGGAAATAGTAGTGTTGGTATTGATACTAGCTACACAGCTTTTTTATTTTTAACAGGTATCATTATCAGTTTTAGTGCATTAGAATACAAATTAATTGTATTTCAGAAAGTATCTCTTACAAAGGTATATAGAATCATAGAATGGTGTGGCTTGGAAGGGACCTTAAAGATCATCTTGTTCCAAGCCCCCTGCCATGGGCAGGGACACCTTCCACTAGAACAGATTGCTCAAGGGCTTCATCCTGGCCTTGAACACTTCCAGGGCCGAGGGGTCCACAACTTCTCGGGGCAACATATTCCAGCATCTCACCATCCTCACAGTAAAGAATTTCTTCTTAATATCTAATCTAAACCTATTGTCTTTTAGTTTGAAGCCATTCCCCCTCATCCAATCACTACATGCTACAGTAAAAAGTCTCTCTCCATCTTGTAGGCCCCCTTCAGGTATTGGAAGGATACCATTTGGTCATCCCAAATCTTTCTTTTCTCTAGGCTGAACAATTCCAGTTCTCTTAGCCTTTCCTCATAGTAGAAGTGCTTCATCTCTCTAATAATATAGGGAATCCTATGGAAATATTACTAAAGAAATAAAGAGAAATACTTCTAAATCCTTGCAATTTTTTTCATCTAGTTGAGTAGTTTAATTTATATGGAGAACATAAAAAATTGAAGAATAATGATTGGGATTGCTGAACACATATGGGATTAATAAGAAATTGAAAATAAAGAAATATTAATTGCAGAAATATGGGGGAAAATTTCTAAAACAGAGGAAGACATCTGTGGGGAAGAATCTCATTTTAATTTTTTTACAAAGATGGTAACATTACAGATTTTTAGTTGTTTTAAATTTTTTTATGTTGTAAAATTACACCCTTGAATAGCATCAGAGAAGTTTTATGTCATCGTTGTTACTGACTCTCCTAGCTGTCAGCTGTTTTGCCCATTTTGTTTTTCAGAACCTCTTTCCCTTATCATTGAGAGGCATTGTTTTCTATAGACTGTAAAGAAGTGTCTGAAGAATATGTATTGGTTTTCTGACTGAGGTCTGTGTTTTGACCTTCTTTTCTATCTAGGTAGGACTTCACTCTAGAATTAGGGACAATAATGACAGTTTCATTGGATACTGGTATTCATGAAGCAATTAATTGATGTGAATGAAGCTCTGCCTACAGGAAAAATTCAACTTACTCAGATTTGATCAAAGATACATTTTCTATACTTTAATTGCAGATATGTATGAAAGACTTAGTAATTAAAGAAGACTAAGTAATTAAATCTCTTCTCAGAGTCATCCTAAGTTTCAGAAGCCTAACATATGCCAAAGGATCCCTAAAATGATTTATTGGCTGGAGAGAGAAACTCAGAAAATATAATACTATTTACCCAGCTAAAACATCTCTTTTGAGTAAGATTATTTTAAAGAAGGTTGGCTGAGAGACTGAGGAACCTCCTTCTTTCTGTGGAAAGATACTTCAAATTAACTCAGTGAAATATTCTTTAAAATACTAAATCACGATAACTGAAGACTTCTCAAACCATTTTGGCCAAAGTTTGGAATGACATCTGCATTAACATGGAGATTCAAAGAAAGACACAATTTAAGGAAGAAGGGATGGTGGAGGGAAAAGAGGAAGATAGGAGAAGAGACAGTTATGCAGCCAAAGTTTCATACTGCGGGTGCAATGAGTAGCAGGAGGAGCTGAGGACTGGTACTGGTACTCGCAGATGGGGCTGCATACTCATGGAAAAAGACAATTATTGCAAGGTTCTCCCTTACGTCAGTTGGCTGAGATCTGAATGGCAGTCAGCTTTTTGAGCAGGAGACCTGCTCTATCAGATGGAAAATGTTGAAAAATACTGGAGCTAAGAGGATTCCTTTGCAAGTTTGTATTTTTTTCCTATCATGAAATTCTTTCATAATTTCACATGAACTAATGCCTTTTGATATCTAGTTGGTCACCTTGGTTTTCATAAAAACTGAAGGCAAACTTAAATGATATACTGTAGTATTCATTTTTAAAAATGAAATGTAATCTGTTAGCAAGTGAGGCTGCTTAACACAAATCAGACTATAAACATTTATGGAGCTATTTTTTTTCGATCACACTGAATAATAATACATTTTTTTTAAAAAAATTGAATTAGACTAGATGTGTTTCCATAAAATGGAAATTTGTGATTTTGTGGCACAACTATTCAAATTTACAATTAGCTTTCCTCATTTTGCTATAGCACTGCTTGAAAGCATGTCAAATAATTGAATATTTTCAGTCCAAAATACTCAACTGTATGAACCTTTTCCATAGTTATTTCCTCTGTTTGAAATCACAATTGGAAACTTTAACAAGATATTTCAGCTGGAGTGTGAAATGGCTTACAACTAAACTAGGGTGAGGAACAAATAGACAGTCTGCTTTTACATGGAAGATATTGGTGAACATCTCATATTGTAATTCCCAGTTAATGGGTATGACAAGTCCACTATAAACTACTGAATATGGTGTACAGTTGTAGTTGGATTATTTTTTTTTTAATGCAATGTAGTTACACTACACAACTAGTTTAATGAAACAGAAGTCAGTCCAGTTAACCAACATAAAAAACCTGCTTTCTCAGAAATCTTTCAAATCAGCATAATGAATAGGACATGTCATATTAAAAACAAAGAAGTTATAAAAGGGGGGGGGAAAGGTAGAAGAACATGCAAGTCCCAAGAAAATGGATTCTTACTCATTATTTGGTATCTGATCTCTTATGTACATTAGTTAAAGAAACAAAGAAATGTGGAATTATAAAGCAGAAGATAAAGCTACAAAATAGGAAGAAAGAATTATTACAATGTAAGTGCTTATCTGCACAGCATTTGTGAAAATCTTTGTTGTATTTTGTTGCACATGTACACATTACAGTGACATTTGATGTGCTCAAAACATTCATTTCATGGTGATATGCATTCTGGGTACAGCAAATATCCTAACACACAGAGAAAGATGTCTTAAAGCATTTTAAAGTCAGAACTATTACGTAGTCACAGCTGTGCTGCCTTCTGGTGATAAAATTTATAAAACAATTCTGTTGGTTTCCTCTGTTTCTATTGTGCCAATAGCAGTTCTTGCCACTTTGGGTACATGACTAGAAAATGATGAAAAACATAATGCAGTTTCCCAGTAATGTGTGTTGACAGCTCCACTAAATTACAAGTGTACCTGGATGGAACATGTTGGGTTACTGCCCCTTTTTCCTCTTAAAAAAAAAAAAAAAAAAAAAAGGTGTAAAAATGAACTGAAAATTATACACTAGAAAAATGGAACTATCTACTCATCATTAGCAGCATATTGTAGAAGAGTATGTTAATACCTTAAATATAAAATGCTACTTATTTGTTAATTCCTCCAGACATCAGTTCTCTTCCACCAACTTCAGTAGGCCACAGAACCTAAATAGCTTTGAAATTTTGGGCCCTAGTGTATTTTACTTACCTGTCAGGGCTTCAAGTGAGACATCTAAACCAACTATTCTCAGTGTAATGATCCAAAATATGTCTTCATCAAACTTAACAGCAAGATGTAACTCTCTCATGATAGTATTTGATGTAGAATTTAGTCAAATATATTACACTAAGACTTCACTTTTCGTGTCATGTTCTTACCATGTACATCAAGTTCAGAAGACTCAAGCAGCATAAGCAAAATGTTTCATACATATGCCTGAAGAAGTATGTTGGCTCTTGCTTTCTGGTGCACAATTTCACTATGTTTGACTGTTCCCAAGGAAATGTGTTGCAGTCCCTGAGACACTTTTATATTCCATCTGCCCTAAAAATTTTTATAACCATAATAAAGAAAATAAAAATAATAACAACAATATTTTATGTTTGTTATTGGATACGTTTAACAATAGTCTTTAACAAAGACAGCATGTCAATCCTTGTTGGAGTCAAGATAAGGGAACAAGCCTATTAAATCTTATACCTTTCTTTATTGTTCCTGCACTTCTGCTGGCATAAGCAGGAAAAAAAAAAAAAAAGCAGAGAGCAGCTTTTAAATAGATCGACTTTTCTCTCTTGTTGAGCTGGAAAGATGTGTGCTTTTAAAATTGTTTACCATGTGTTATCTTACATAGTACAACAGTTACTTCCAAGGTCAAAAAGCCCTACTGCATTTACTAAATGCTATTCACTGTGGATGATCCTGGTGTATGTTAGTGGTACACTTATTTATACTTCCATAAGTGTACAGATATAAACATTTGTTTTCTAATACATGTTCAAAGTAACAGAGAGAAATTAAAAAACATCACTCATGTAGCATACAAAGTGGTCATTTTGTTCACTAAGGGGAAGGCTTTCATTTAGCAAGTCAGAGCAAAACACAGGGATCAGCAGAAGGCAGAATAGATTTGTTGAAGTGTCGAAGAATCCTGTTGACACAAAAAGGAATCCTGAATTATTGTCTCTATGCTGACACAATTTGTAAGATCAATGTATTTTTCAACATCTGTCATCTTCCTGCACTTAGAGTTTGAATTGAATAGATATGAAATATATGAAACAATGATCTATCACAGAAATTCAGGTATTTTCTTTGTATATAGATTTGAACAAGAAGTTGCATTATATGAATATTATTTTTGGCTGAAATAAGGTTTACATTGCAAATCTGTTGAAAATAAAAACTAAGTAGAAAAGTTATTGCTCTAATGGTACTAATTTTTAATAGAACTAATAACCAAAAAGCATATTCAATGCCCAGGTAGTAATTCTGCTGTGTCCATATATACTGAAGAGACAAATGATTCAAGCAAAGACTTTTGAAGAGTGCAAAGTCAAAATTTCAACCATTAGAAAGTGGCAGAATTATACTTGTTGGTGCTGCCTTACTCCACAAGTCACTGTACACAAAGTGTCTGATATATATCAGAGAATCATAGAATGTTAAGGGATTGGAAGGGACCATAAAGATCATCTAGTCCTAACCCCTCTTGCCATGGGCAGGGACACCTCCAACTAGAACAGGTTGGTGAAGTCCTTACCCAGACTGGCCTTGAACACTGCCAGGGTTGGGAATCCACAACCTACCTGAGCAACCTGTTCCAGTGTCCCACCATCCTCACAGTAAAGAATTTAATCCTAATATCTAACCTAAATTTCCCCTCTTTCAACCTGTACTCATTAATACTCCTTGCCTTATCACTACAGTTCCTGATGAAGAGACCCCCTTCAGCTTCCCTGTAGGCCCCCTTAAGATACTGGAAGGTTGGTATGAGGTGTCCACGCAACCTTCTCTTCTCCAGGCTGAACAGCCCCGACTTTCTCAGTGCATATTTGTAGGGTAGATGCTCCAGTTCACTTATATCTTTGTGGCCTCCTCTGGACTTGCTCCAAGAGGTCCACATCCTCCCTTTGTTGAGAACACCAGAACTGTACACAGTAGTCCAGGTGGGGTCTCACGAGAGTGGAGTAGAAGGGGACAATGATCTCCTTTGACTTGCTGACCACATTCCTTTTGCTGCAGCCCAGGACACTGACGGCTCATGTTGAGTTTTTCATCAACCATCTTTCCCAAGTCTTTCTCCACAGGACTTCTTTCAGTCACCTCTCTTCCCAACCTGTAGGTGTGTCTGTGATTGCCATGACCCAGGTGTAGGACCTTGCACTTTGCTTTGTTGAATTTCATGACATTTTTCAGGCCTGTTAAGATTCCTCCAGATGTGGCAACTGCAGCACACAGCCTAGTGTTATCAATGAACTTGCTGAGGATGCCCTCAATTCCACTATCCATGTCACTGACAAAGATGTTAAACAGTATTGGCTCCAGTACTAACTCCTGAGGGACACCACTTGTCATTGGTCTCAATGTGGACAATGAGCCATTGACTACAACTCTTTGTGTGCCACCATCCAGCCACTTTATACACCAAGTGGTCCATCCACAAAATGCATGTCTCTCCTATTTAGAGACAAGGATGTTATGTAGGACAGTGCCAAATGGTTTGCGTAAGTCCTGGTAGAAAATGTCAGTTGTGCCCCATCCATCAATGCTGTAGCCCTGTCATAAAAGGTCATCAGATTTTTCAGGCCTGATTTGCCTTATGTAAAGTCATTTTGACTATTACCAATCACTCCTTTGTCTTTCATGTGCCTTAGCATAGTTTCTTGGAGAATCTGCTCCATGTTCTTGGCTGCCACAGATGAGACTGACTGGTCTGTAGTTCCCTGGGTCTTCCACTTTTTCCTTTTCAAAAATAAAGGTTATATTTTCCTTTTTCTTGTCATCAAGGGCTTCACCTGACTGCCACGACTTTTTAAAAATGATTAGCAACTTTGTCTGCCAAGTCCTTCAGGATCTGGGGATTAATCATAGAATGGAATTATAATTCAAGTTGGAAAAGACTTTTAAGATCATCAAGTCTAACTATTAACCCAGCAGTACCACTGTAGCCCTTAAACACTAAACCATATCGCCCAGCACCAGATCCAGATGCATCTTAAACATTTTCAGTGATGATAACTCCACCATCTCTCTGGGCAACCTATTCCAATACCTTACCACCCAACAGTAAAAATTTTTTTCTAACATCTAATCTGAATCTTGTCCTTTACAGATTTTTCTCAGGTCCAAGTCCCAGCATTTCCTTTTCCCATTTATGCCTTCCAGTCCTCTTAGGTACGCAGTTCCACCTTCTCTCCAAGCTTCTTTCCTTCCCTCCATTATGCTCTTTTCTCATTTGGTTTTGCTTTTATTTCCTGTTACTTTTCATCCAATATTTTACTCCTTCATGTTACCTGAATACTAGCCCAGAACAAAGTCTCTTTTAGTTTTCTTGGATGCTGCTCCAGATCTGAGGGTTTATCTACAGAGACAAATTCAAGGCAAAACCATCATTGTTTCTGTGGCTCTGGAGGGACTTGTTCAGCTGGGACTTTAACAGAAGATACTTTATTATTATTTTGTATGGTAAAAGTAAACTAAGTTTACTGTAAACATGCAAGTCAGGAGGCAGCCTGGGATTTGGCCTGTCACATATTCCCAGCACCAATATACACTTGTTTATAGAGGAACTCCAAGGCACTCCAAGACAAGAAAGAGTCAGTCCATTGGGGACACTAAATAAGAAAACAATGTCTCCTATTTCTTTTAAACTCTCTTTAATGCAGTAGCTCAGACTGAACTATAGATCCTGTGGGGTGTTTGTTGACACTCTACTGCAATGCTTTGTCTGGACAGATGCAAAGAATTTTCCCATGCATAGTTAGGTTATATTGTTCCACCACACTGCTGTCCTACTTCAGTATTCCTTACATTTTATTTCCTCATTTCATAGCACAGATTTACAAAAACATCAGAAAAAAAAAAACAACAAAGAAAAGAAAAAAAAAAGAAACAGATATGTTTGGAGTACAATGCCCACAGTGAGGAAAACCAACTCTGAAAATGGTGATGTCTGTAAAAAAGGACTACAATGATGAACATGCAAAGACTATCTCTAAAGAAAAAAAAACAAAACTTGTTTATACTATAGGGGCTTTTTTTCCTTTCCTTTTTTTCCTTCTTCATTAATGATTATTTACTATTAGAAACTAAGTAGCCTAACTAATCGGTAATAATCTCTTGTGAGTCAGATAACAATTATTAGGTTATTGGACTTGCCTTGAGAAAAATATTACAATGACCTTGGCTGATACCATTATTTATTTCTAGACACTATAGATGTTTAGTGATTTAAAAAAATGTAACTACTTGATGATCAACACCATAAAACAATCCTTTTCTAAGTTCCAGGGCAAATTTTCTTTTTAATTAAAGAAAATACAAATATACAAGAAGTCATGAAGAAACATTTGTCCTTCTGCTGCTTCTCAGAATCCTTAATAAAAACAATGATGGAAGTCAGGGTAACAGATCTCTCTAATTCTTTCTTGTCATGTGCTTATCATATAAGCCTTGACAGGATGAAAAAAGTGTATTTATATGTGGTACCTTAGTGTTTTCATTTTTGATAGTAAATCCATGCAAGCTGAAGGAGGTAAAAAAGTTCTGCTGGAGATCTGCATTAACATCTAGTTGAATCGAAAAACTTCAGTGATGTTTCCTTGAGGTTTTTTAATTCATAAAAATTACATTAGTAAGAGTTTATTATTTTCAGTGCAAATTTAATTAAATATCACACATTTTTTCTTAGATAGCAAACATTATGGAGGGGAAAATTGATAACCCCAGGGCAGATGATGCACATATTTAAATGAACCTTTTTAAGGCAAAACATATTTAAGTGGCCCCTAAGTTCACCACTGTGTTTATTGTCAGCCTTCATGAAATCAAATAGTAAATATTTTCCATGAAGGGATCAATGTATTGTATATATATAAAAAAATTTAGTCTTTAAACACAGTCAGAATGTACTTTACTGTCCTCTATGTTCACTGTGACTGCTACAGTAGATTTTACTCTGGTTAAGTCCCTACAGCTGTATTATTTCATGTCAAACATTTTGGAAGATGCTTAATTTTTTGTTTCCACTTCAGCTTTGCAGCATCTTTCTCTGTAGTCTACTTGATGGCAAGATTGGCATGCTTCCTCAATATTGACAGTGCCTTCAGGTGCTTTAAAAATTGAATCTGTGTTCAACACGATGCCTTAAAGTGGATGACAATAGCAACAACTGAAAATAACTAGAACAATGTGTAGAATGTCAAGATACTGTTCATTTGTTGTCACTGGATGAACTGATTAAAAAGATCAGTATTAGACAGCTTTTGCTCTCAAGAGAGTTGTTAGGGCTTGTTTGCAAAAACCTGTGAAAGTAAAAAGCTTCTGCAATGTCTTTTGTAAAGTCTATTTTACTACTACCTGAGGTTAACAACATCAGGTTCACTTTTGCTTAGTCAGGGGTTTTATGCTAGTGTAAACATCTTCAGACATAGTTTTCACTACAAAGGCAAAAAGGAGAATCAATGTACAATTTTTTTATCAGGGATGAGTATGGATAAATAAAATTTGGGAATGAAGGGGGGAGGGGAATATCTAAGTGTTGAGGAAGCTGGGAAAAAAAATTCATCTTGCTTTTTTAACCTTGTTCCCAGTCCCCAGCCATGTTTAAGCATTGCTTGTGCTTTCTGAGGCTGAAAGAAATGAAAAGGAAAGGGAGCATTCATGCTATCTACCTTTAGGCATTATCTGGATGCTTAAACTTACCATACTATTAAATCCGCAGTGGGTGGATCCACAGGGAGTTCTGCATTTGGGGTATAGTGACTGTGTTACTTAGGATTTTTCAATACCCTCTAGAGACACATGTTCATGTTTAAGCATTAGAGGGGTAGAGAATCCCATCTTTGAAAATTTACCTTGGTGTTAAAATTATTAACATGAAAATTCTTTTATTTCTCTCATTGCATTACAGGTTTGTCTGGTCCTTCGTTTAAGCTCAGAACACAGTGAGGGTTGCCTATGCTGACTGCATTTTAGTCACTCTACGGAAGTTTACCCTCAAGCTGATCCTTAACCAAGTGCTGTGCAATTCAGATGTGCTTCCAGTTTCTGATAGATCCCCGGCATGTCATTATGTTTTAGCAACACTTTTCTGTGAAAACAATTCCCTAAGTCAGCTCAACTCTCTCAAGGCTATTTTCAAATACTTTATGTATATTGAAACAAGCACTGTGTGAAAGGCAGCCAAAAGGTCTCCATGGCTCATGGTTGAGTATGTGTCTTGTAGGCAGATGAACTTTGACATTTCAGATAATATTTGTGGCTGTGTTATGGTAAAGTCTTAAAATATTTTATATGGACAGTTAGAAGTGCACTCAAATTTGGTATATTTTTTTCCTCTCAGAACATCTGTTATGCTCAAAAGTCCTGTCCAGCAGCTGTGTTATGGTCCTAAATCTCTGCTACTAAAGGTGCTTCTAATATAAGTATGGTGCTAGGTATCATCTGCAGGTCATTGTTTTATTGTTTTATTGTTTTGAATGCAGCCTTTCTATTCTATTCTATTGGATTTTTGGGATTTCAAGTGGCAGTGTCACCATAACTAATTCCAAATGAGGATCTCCAAAATCTTACATCAAAATGTCAGCCCTGCCAGGCATTGTTCATTGCAAGAATGGGACAGGCAGTCATAAACATTTTTGCATTTATTGAACTGTCTAGATATACTAAGTCATGATTACAATTAGTGATCATCATTGCTCCATATTTCAGAATACATTGGATTAGCAAAAGAAAAAAATTCTCAGTCATTTATGGTTAATAATTTAGTTCTTTCTCCATGTGAAAACTCATTCCCTATAAAGCAGAGAAAACAGCTTTTGTCATTCATCCAAAGGGATCAGGGCCATAATTCATGGGTGTGTGGAAAGTTCTTTATTATTTCTGATTACAATCATATTTTATGCTTGTTATCGATGCACTGTAAATAACAATTTGTCAATGGAAAATGAAACAGAAATGCTTTCCAGAGTGTCTATAAGACAGCAGATGCAACAAACATGGATCTGGCTGCAAATATTTGTGTCAGGCGCACAGATTTATCCTGTACAGAACAAGAGAAACTCACATGTTGCATATCACAAAAACAAATGAGAAAAGGAGGAAAGCAAGCCCTGAACTCCACATGGGCAAGGGCAGCAGTCCTAACTGAAATATGAGCTTTTTCTCATCCAGAAGCATAACCAAATTGGCTGAATCCCTTGCATTTCCATATGCAAGTATGGTGGGTGATGACTTTTTTAGAAAGCCTGAAGATGATTTCATGGACCTGAAAGCAAGTCCATTTTTTTCTGTCTTCATTGTGTGGTCTAGCAAATTACGTTACCTCTCAGCTGGCCTCTTGACCTATAGTCAAATGTAATTCTATGGGGTATACATTGTAAACATTACAACACACTGGAGCAGGTCTGCCTGTCATGCAAATCATGATGACATTTCTGGCACAGCACTATTTTATCCTATCTGTGGTCAAGGTCACAAAACTTTTGTAAAACAGGAAACTAATTTTTCTTCTGCCTCCTGCAATAATCTACAGCTTCTGTGGCTATAAATTAATCATATTCCCTTCTATCTTTTACTATAAAGTTACACATTTAAATACCCTGTGGTTTTCTTATAACATCTTATTTTATTTAACTTTGAGTTTCTTCATCCTTATTGATGTTCGTATTTTATTTATTCACTTGAGTTCAATATTTTCAATAAGGTCCTGGATCTTCAAAAGAAATCTTCAGTCAAAACAGAGTTCAATCAAATCACATTTCTGCAAGTTATCTGTCCAGGTTAAAATAAAAACATTATACTTATCTGTGGGTGTGAAATGGAAAGAGGCTGATTATGAAACTCCTTTTGGAAGTAGAAAGCTGATGATTCTTCAATGAATATTTTCCCTTTAAAATTATGATAACTTAAAAACATCTGCTAACCATGTATCTAAATTAATTTACTACACTTCACTGCTCTGCATTTCACATATACTTGAGAACACTCCCAAAAGGAAGCTCAAGTGAGACAACATTACCCTTTGTCCAGTAAAGCTGACAGATGAAATGTTCCCCTTTTGCCTGTGAATCCTCAAAGATTTATTTAAAAGATTATGATCTCTACTGTCTATGGAATTTCAATGCTGCAAATGTAAGAACATGTTTAACATTGGAAATGTAAGAAGTTTATCACTTCCACACTACATAGCTGCTAAATCCTTCAGTGACTTCAGGCAACAGCCTGAGTGTGAATGAATCACAGCCTTGTTTGTGAACTCACATGAAAACTGATGCTTGCTCCTAAGTGTGAAAGGCCAGTTTTGTTTTGGTCTAGTTTAATTTTCAAGGCTTAGCAAATGTGATCGGACAGGGTGATAGATAATCTCATTTTATTGTAAATGCACACAAAAAGCTTTCGACATAAAAAATAAATCAGTCTAAGAAAAATCAAATTAAATATGTGAAAATAACTTTTTTTATTCTGCTAAAATGCAGGAAACTTCCTCATAGTCTCTGTCTGGATTCTTTTGTTTGTAGATAAACCCTTCTATGAGTGAAACAACATGAATGATACCTCCAGGAAGACACGAGCTGAAGGGTAGCAGGTCTTTAGCCTAGCTAGACAGTATAGGCAGATTATCACCAGGAGTAGCTTGAATGGCTGTGCATCCTGGTGGTGTTATTTGTGCAAGAACTTGGTCAATGACATGGAATGCTCTCTTGGTGAGTTTGCAGATGCACAAAATTAGAGCAAGCAGCTGATATGCAGCATAGCATGGTTTCCAGGCACCTGGAACTAGGTAAGAAAGGGGGTGATGGGATCCTCATGAAGATCTATGAAGACAAAGCATCACCAGCAGGTCGAGGGAGGGGATTGTCCTGCTCTTCCCTGCACTGGTGTGGCCTCACCTTCAATATTGTGTGCAGTTTCGGGTACTGCAATATAAAAGAGATATTAAGCTCTTAAAGAGTGTCCAAAGGAGGGCAATGAAGATGGTGAAGGGCCTTGAGGGGAAGCTGAGGTCACTTGGTTTGTTCAGCCTGGAGAAGAGGAGCCTGAGGGGAGATCTCTTTGCAGTTACAACTTCTTTGTGAGGGGAAGAGGAGCAACAGACACTGATCTCTTCTTTGAGGTGACCAGTGACAGAACCTTATGGAATGACCTGAAGTTCAGTCAGGGGAGGTTTGGGTTAGATATTAGAAAGAGGTTCTTCCCCCAGAGGTTGGTTAGATGCTAGCACAGGTTCCCCAGGGAAGTGGTCACAGCACTAAGCCTGACAGAGTTCAAGAAGCATCTTGATGGTACTCTCAGGAACATGATGTGACACCTGGGGATGTTCCTGCGCAGGGCCAGGAACTCGATGATTTTTGTGAGTCCCTTCTATCTTGGCATATTTAGTGATTCTGTGAAATGTAAAATCCTGCACCTGTGATGGTATAACCCCATGTAGTTGTATAGGCTGTCAGGTCAAGTGCCTGGCAAGCTGCTTTTCAGAAAAGGTTGAATATGAGTCAGGCATGTGTCCTTGTGGCTATGAAGGTTGCCCACATTTTGAGCTGCATTAGTAGAAGTGTTGTTATCAGGCAGAGAAAAGCAATTATTCACCTCTGCTGAGTATTTGTGAAAGCACAGCAGGAGAGCTATGCCCAGTTCAGAGCTCCCTTGTGTGAGAAAGGCTTGAATAAACTGGTGAGAGTCAACCACAGTGACTAGGACTGGTGTGCATAATGAAAGAACAGACCGAAACAGTTGAGTTTATGCAACCTGAAGAAGAACACACTGGCAGGAAATCTAATTACTCTCTTCTAGTACATAATCATTTTAGAGATGACAGGCTCCTCCTGCAAAGGGACAGAGAAAGGAGAACAAGTAATAGCCACAAATTGCAGCAAGGAAAATTCTGACTAAATTTCAGAAAAGCAATTTCACACTGAACCAGGTTGCCTAGAGAGTCTGTGAAACCTTTACCTTTGAATATATTCAATTGACTGAGCAGAGCCCTCAGCAAACTGATGTGCCTTTGAAGTTTGTTTTGATCAATGGGTTAAGAGTCAGAGCTTCTTTCCAACCTAAAATACTCTAGGTTTCCATGAGTTTCTGTGTGTGAATACCAGATAATAAGTGTTTAATGGGTACTTTCAATATTTTTTGGTCTGGCACAACTCGCTAAGTGATCACAGTCCCAGATAGACAAGACTATGCCATTCTAAATCAGAACACCCCAAACACAGAGGAACTATTTCTGTTTTGGATTATTCTATAATACAGAATATCTCAGCATCCAGTTTTCTGACTAATAAAATTGTGTTGATTTTGACTTTTGCCAGCATCATGCAGCTCTAAACAGATAATCAAATGTACATAGGCTGACCCCCACAATCAGGCACCTTTACTGAAGTTAACAGTTTCAGTGGCATATACTTTTAATTGTGGGTATTTTGAAGTTATTTACCACAGCTTTTTATTATTTTTGTTATTATTGTTATTATTATCTTTTATTTTTGTTTTCAAAATGCAGCAAACATACAAGTTGTCTCAAAACTGGAGACAACGTAGCTATAGAAAACAAGTTTATTTTCTGATTAGGGTTTTCTTGGGTTTTTTTTGGTTGTATGTTTTTCCTTTTTTGACATGAGTACCGTGAGATCTCTAAGTGAAATTTATTGTTCTCTGATGGGCACTCTTCAGACAATAAAGGGAATAGCTTCTGTTCTGAAATCAATGTTTGCAATTTTCTTCTTCTCATTCGAATACAAAGAACACAGCCTTTTAATGCAAAAAACCAATTACCAAATATTTCTTCAATCTTGTTCATTCACTTGTATTTGCAAACAACACTTTTTTGTTGTTGTTAGATTAATTTAAATGAGAGTAGCTGCTTCATTTGAAGATTTTAAGAGGTAGGCTGTCTTTCTCAAGATAAAAGAAAAACTCAAAAAGTTGTCATGAGAAAATGCTTTCCATAAGTCTTTTCACTGAAGCCATGTATTAGAATTGCACTAGTTCTCAGATGCATTTTTTAGGACAGGTCTTTAGGAAACATAAAATGGTTTAATGGACCTGTACAAATTTACAATAGTTGACAAACTGATCTATGATGAAGCTGAGTATTTACTGAATACAGCTAAAACTAGAATGCACTTTCCACAATTTTTCAATTTTTCTACCGCCCGGCCGCCCTCCGTTTGC
>JAWWEV010000115.1:90302883-90317347 GCA_035583235.1 Hafferia zeledoni
GAAAGAAAGAAAGAAAGAAAGAAAGAAAGAAAGAAAGAAAGAAAGAAAGAAAGAAAGAAAGAAAGAAAGAAAGAGAAGAAAATACTATCAAAGTTAGATTGTAATGGCAAACTTTGGAGATCTGGGGCTTTTTCCATGAACAGTATCATGAAGCTGAATTACTGAGATTGCAGAGAATTGCTCTCCCATTCCTTGTGTCCCTTTCACCTAAGGAAGATTTTTGACGTTCCTGGTTTTTGAGTCCTATCTCCATAATGGTCCATCTGACAAATATAGCCAGAATCTGAGATTGGGCTCCTTCAGATTACAGGATTCTGACTGGCAGGTCAGTCAGGAGGCTGAGGAACTAATCGCCACTGGAGCAGGGCTTCTCAGCAGCACATTAGGCAACAGCTGGACAGGGAACCAGCCAAAATCCTCTTGGCAGAGAAAGCTCCTTCAGACCACTGCTGGCACTGTCCCTTTCTGACAGTACACTTGGTGTTGATGGGCTGACATATTCTGCGGAAAAAACACTCTATCAGAAAATTTTTCTGGCAATGCTAATTCCCAGTCAACATTCTGAGTTGCATAAACATGGCTTTAAACAGATATGATGGACAATGTTCCTCATAAAATCACTTGGAAAGATGAAAGAAACAAATGGGAGTAATACTTTGTAAAAGAAAACCACTGAAATATGTATTGCCCAAATATAAAGATTATAAACAACTGCTGTAAAAAGACAGGCAAAACAGTTAGTACAATGACCAGCTGCACATTGTGTTACCAATGGAGACAAGTAACATTAGATGAAGGGAAAACTAGTATGGCTTATGTAATGACCTCTGAGAACTGTGAGGGTATTCTTATAAACACTGCTGATCACCTTTTAAAGGAGACAAAATTTGTTCTATGTAATAGGGACAAGAATGATACACAACCAAACACTTCAGTACCCTATTTCCATTCTATTTGTTTGAGATAGCTGATTTTGGTATCCCAAAAGCAGAGTGCATTAGAATTGTGGCTGATTTTTTATTATGATGAATTTGCATCAAAAGAACATTATTCTTTTTAAGAGCTTGCTCCTTTCCAAGGTAGTTGCCTGTTTTGAGTGACCTCTTTGTAGCTGAAATATCTACAGTAAATGAAAAATATTTAACATCAGAATTCAATTTCAGGTAGAAATTTTCTCAATCATTTGAAACTGAAGAAATAAGACACACTAAAATAAATTTCTATGAAATATTACATGAAAAATCCTTTATATTTCACTTGAGGGGCATAAATTAAAAATAGCTTAGAAGATATTTTCTAAGCAGTAGACAATCTGATTCTTATTTGCATTCACCATATATTTTAGAATAACTAACCCTGTAGAAAGTATTATTTGCATGATTTTGTGGAGTTTCCAGGCCTTTGCGTGACATTAACTCATTTCCTTTGCACAGTCCTGTAGTTAACAGACATTGTTTCCCATATCAGCAAAAGTACTTACCAGTGTAGAACTAACTTACAAGGTCAAATACAATTAAAACTAATATGACTAAATTATAAATATTTTAATTTCTTCTTTCATTCTTTCTCTGTTATCCATGTGGTTATTTTCCAATTCTTAAATATTTTGAACTTGTTTAAATTTTTTTAGTTACCTATGTATACTCCGCTATTATTTTAATTAAAAATTAAAAGATTATATGTCAGTAAAAAACCAGATTTTCTTGTTGGCAGAGCAAGAAAAGGAACTGAATAATGGTCTTATACTATCAGCAACAAAATATAGTGAGTTTAAGTGCTAAAACACAATAGTTGTTTAATTCACTCTAAAGAGACACAGAATATTCAACATCAAACAAGGATGGGTGTCCAGCTCCTCATTAGGTTTCTCATCAGAGGAAAATGCATGGTGCCTCTATTATAAGAAATAAACTAGATATTTAGAAAAAAACTAAACAAACAAAAAAACCCAAAGCCTCTGCATTGTGTGTTCAGTTCTAAAATCTACATCACAGGCTAACAGACCATTTACCAAAACACACATTTAATTGCCTGCCTAATAAAGATTTCACTCAAAAAATATGTCAGACCTGTATTGTTCCATCAGAAAAAAAGACAAGGTGTAAATTAATATTTTTGTGATACAGCATAAAATATATTCCATTATTCAAAACAGTTCTTGAAGCTGTAAAGCAGGGCAAATTTCTGATATTAAACAGTTAGGCTTGTTATTTTTCCCTTGTCAGAGAAAAATACAAGATTATTATTATAAGACCCAGTAACATGGCAATATTAAAGCTTCACTCACCCTTGACATTCCAGAAAATATGATTGTCACTGGACTTTACCTCTGCTCCTTTCCCTAGGACCTCAGGAGACTCACATAGGATTAGTCACTGTTTCTTCTAGAGTTGTTAACATCTACACCCTGTGTTTGAGATAGTCGGAACAGAGAGCTGGGAACTGAGTTATCTATTCACCGTATTCAATTCCTGACATACTACATAGTAGAAAAACACTTCTCTCCTCTCCTTGGACTGACTTTTACAGTATGCTATTGATGCAGGAAGGGTTTTTGATTTTTAATTTTCACATTTTATAGATTTTAGGAATACAGTAGCTGTAGCAAAATTAGATCTAGTGTGTTAATATTTCTAGCAGCTTGAGTTTAATGTCTTTCTATTGTTACCCCTGTCCCAGATCAATAAGCTCAAATTCCTTTAGCTGTTTAGCCTCTTTTTCAAGGCAGAAGGATGAAGAATATCAAAGGAAGACATAAACACAGGGCAGAGTGACTCAGAATTCAGAACATTGGAAGAACTCCAGAAGTCCGAGGAAGAGGAGGGCTGATCAAGAGGAGGTCTTGACGACCCCTGACTCAAATCCTGAGGGGGTGGAACAGGGGTGGGACTGGGGCAGGAAAAAGTTGAACTGGAGATGTGTCAAGTAATGATTGGATAAATCATATTATAAAAGCCATGGAAACTAGAGCTTGCCCATGCGCGTGTCGATGTATTCCTGGGTGAGCCTGGGTGCTCATAAAAGCCACTGCTCTCTTATCTCCTACCAAAATTGGCTTGGAGTCTTTTTTTACAGACTTTTCAGGCAACACTATCTTACCAACAGGGTTGAGGTTCTCCTCCATGGGATGTTTCACTATCAAAAGTGGCCTGTCCTTGTTTTTGTTTTGCCCCTGAGCAGACTGCACCTGAATTACCCAGTGACCAATGACCCAAACTCAGTGAGGACACAGCTCTGTGTGAGATCCTCAAGGACTGGCACAATGCAGAGACAGTTCCTGCACTGGAGATAGTGGAGTCTGTCTCCATTAAAGCTTTATAAATTTCCAGCCTTTTTTCAGTCTTACCTCTGTCCCATGCTACAGGCAGACAGTGTGCATACCAGTAATTAGCCCAGCACTGTACCACATCTAAGTCCAAAGCAATTCCTAGAAAGAAAGGCACCTAAATCCTGCATGGCACCTCTCAGAGGGGAGGAAGGCCACTGATGAAAAACTTGTCAAACAGCCATTGTCATAATATAAACAGTTCATAATAAATACAAACACAGATACTGCACCTCTGTAGCATCACAACCCAGTAGAGTGAAAAAGAAGGGAGGATGAAAGTTCTGTTTAGCCTTCCTGTCCAGGCTAAAATTTGGTAAAGGAGAATATCTGCAGAGCTTAGGTTCATCACACACTATATATGACAGCTCTCATAATAAAAAATTCTCACACCAATGACATTAACTGTGCAGGAGCATCTTAACTTCAGTGACTTTAATCTCTCCTGATCTCTTAATCTCACTTGATAGAATAGCATAGAAGAGCATACTTCTTTTTATTGCAAAGTTTACAAAAGCTTTGCATTGTACTATATTCGAAGAAATTATTTCAGCCAGCCATCAACCTGACAGGGAGACAGTCACTCAAATGTAAGCATATAATAGATTGGCATTCAGATTTTTTTTTTTTTTTCAAGTTTCAAGGTCAAGTATATATTTTACAACTCAACAGGTTTACTTATCTGTGGGACTTGGGGGCTTGGGATTTGGTCCACTGTTTGCTCACAGTAAGTTGCTTCTACTGGCAGGAATAATTCTTGATTTACTCAAGAGTAAGGAAGATCCATGGGTCCTGGCTCACTTCAAACTTAGGTTAACCATTGACTTGTGCAGGTGTTCAAGCAATGATGCAGAGAATAAAATTTGGTGATTGCAATCTTAGATACTATATCAAAATGCATTTTTAAGACGTATTTTAGCATTGTTGGTTCTGGAGCAGTATTTTAGTACAACAAATGAGACTGTTGTCTCTTTTCCAGTGGAACCACCATCTCATTGATATTGTGTTGTATTTCCCAGCTGCAGACAGAGAAGGACTAACAAAATTCAAATCTCACTAAATTTTCCAGTCCCGTTAGAAAATAGTAATACTCAGAAAACCTCAAAGCTGATTTAACTTAAAACCTATAGATTGAACGCTTTCTTTCAATCTGGAATTTAAAGAAATGTCATTTACTCATTAATATTTTAAATTAGCCTCCTCTCCCTGCTAAAAGAAACCCCTCGTGTCTCCAAATTATAAATCTTGTAAGATAATGCTGCATGATAAATGATTCAGACATCTGTTTTTCTCTGTATTTCTCTTCTTCTTAAGAGGTATAACTTTAAGCTTGGCAGTAACATCTCTGACAATATGAACAAAAATCAGTGAAGAGTATAAAAATTGAACCTGACTGATTTTATGCTTCCTGTTTTATTCAGCCTTGTGCATCCATGTGTGAAAATTATATTCAATTAATTGTGTGAATATGATTTTACTTTCATGTACAGTTCTTCTAGAGGATTAACTGGCAATGGAAATGCAATACTTTTTCAAGGGAAAACAGTAAATTTTCATTTCTAAAGAAATAAAGAGGAAAGATATGCATGGTGCTATTGATTTTCTTGAAGTTTTCTATTTGTTAGCTTGTAATGCAATTATCAGAACTCAGCAAAACTAGACAAAGATGTCAAATGAAAGAACACAAAGAGTTCTTTCTTTTTATTAATTGGTAAAGTAAATATAGGCAAATTAAAATTCCTGCTCAATAAAAACTTCAATCAAAATATGCACATTTAGCTCAAAAAATTAATGAAACTGTCAACATAAACAAAATTTAAATAGTCTTTTTTTCCCCCTGGATTCTAGGGTGGTAACAATGCATTCCTCTTTAGCTTCCAGCAATCTATAGACCGTTGTTATCAGTCTTTGCTGATAATTTTCTAGATATGTATTATTTGCACAATTTGAACTTTTTTTATTTAGTATTTTGTTGGTTTTCCTGCCTTTTTCCCTTTTTTTTTTTTTTAATTGAAAAGCATTTAGGTAAATATAATTACAGAAATTATACATGGGAAAGACCTACTGTGCTTTTTATAGCTCCTTATTCTTTCAATTATTCACGAGGTGTAGTGTGTTTTTATTGGACCCATTCTCTAGTGTACAGTTCATTAGTTTGGATTTGATCAGTGCAGTTCTGAAAAGGCTTGAGCAGCAGAATTTTCAGCTTTATCTCTGAGACACTAACTAAGCTGAGGTGTGTGCACTGCACTGCAGTGGTCTTTGGAGTACCACTGGAATTGTTGTGACTACGGTCCAACACTCTCATTGCAGGTCTTCCTTTTCCCTAACTCAAAGGAGCGGCAGGTGTGTGGGGTGTGTATATTACCATTTTGCTTTGGATCAGAGTGGCACCAAGGCCCAGCTGAGATGTCAACCTGGCATATGTCTTCCACAACAGAGGAGCTCAAGTATTCCAGCAATTGCTTATGTGGCCATCCCCTCACCTACCTTCATCCTGAGTGTTCCTCAACAGACAAAGAGGCTTTGGGTTACTGAACAAAGTAGAGGTGAACTTTATAGAGACAAAATATAATTAGGCTGTGTGGGCCCTGACCACATGGATAGTCCCTTGCCTAGTGTCAAGGCATTGCCCTGGAGGGAATGGATCTGAGCTATATTATTGAAAAGGCATCCACCACTTAACAAGAAAAGAATTAGCACAAAATGTTCCAGTTTCACAAACAAGTGTTTGCAACTTAAACTTACCTTTCAGATTTAAATAGGGTCACACCACCATCATTTATCCTCCTTAGTAAAGAAATGGCAGAGTGTAATAGTTTGCCCCAGGACTTTTCCTGGTAACCAGATGCAACTAGGGAGGGGCTTGTGTCCTAGGTATTCCTCACCCATTCTTTCCCCTTCCACAGGATAAGGGACAGGAGATAGGAAGTTTAGAGCTCTTGGGTTTCCGATGAGGGTGGAGAGCAGAGGGCTCTTGGCTGCTCTCAGTCCCTTATCAGAGCCACGCAGAGGATCGGAGAAAACACATGAGTGAGATGCCCACGAGAGAGAGAGACGGACTAGCTTCCTTCTAAAAAGTAGTTAGTGAGATTGTGTTGTACGGTTTTACTCGGTGGGTGGGTGGGAGTGTCTTTTGTACCCATTGGTTTTTTTGTTTTGTCTCCTTGTTAGCCCTGGCTTTTTCCCCCTTCCCTTTTCCCCCTCCCTTTCCCTTTTCCCTATTGTGGTTGTAGATTGTATACTTATAATTGTAGACATTTAGAGAATAAGCATATATATATATATTTATATATATATATTTATATATATGTATTGACTTGGCTCAGCTTCTTTGAAGTTTTTGTCCCCCTTGCCTTTTCCCTCCTAAAAAGAGCAGGGGGGAAAGAAGAGGGGGGGGCGACTTGACCTGGGGGGCCCAGGGCAAAACCAAGACACAGAGAGGGATTTGATTACAAGTATGTTCTTATATAAAAACTGAACCCATTGTAACTAAGTTTCTAATTCCTGCTGGAGAGTGAGCAGTTAATATTTTCACATTATCATCCTTATTGTTATGAAACAAAGATGGAAGAAAATATTTTTATTAGTAAAACAAAATATCTTGAGATTAATGACTCATCTGAAAGCTCATAAAATTAGTTGCCATAAACCAGATTAAATGTAATGCAGATTGCATGTGGGTTTGTTTTTTATGGTTATCCATTTACATTGTCTTTTCTTCTTCTACATTACCTTATAGTAATTTCTTTGCAAAGTTCTGAATTAAAAGCTGTTCTGCACTCATTTTTACTATCTTTTTCTGTGAAGAACTGACAGATGCCTTAATAAAAAATGGACAGCTGGTTTATAGACAAAAAGGCACAATCAATTTAGGCTACAGTTTAAAAGTACATAGAACGGCTGTACCCTACTAATGAGTTTTAATGGGTTTTCATCTTACACATTATACCATTTGAAATATCTGTAGTTAAATGTGCATTTTGTTCATGAAATCTTCCCTTTGGATCACTAAAACAAGTAAGTTGTATTTTTTATAGAAACTTCTCAGGCATGCTTGGATAGCTGTTTTGTTTTGGCTTGGGTTGGCAGTTTTTATATTTGATAAAAATGTTAGGCACAAGTGAATCACAAGAAAGGTAATATAGCCATTGAAATATATGAAGAACATATTGGGAAGAAGGGAAGCTAAAAAACTTCATTTTGTGTTTGCATTAATAAAAGTGTGATGACATGAATAGCAAAATCCTTAAGCTAATCAAACAAAGGGATATAGATTGGGTACTATACCAAAAAGAATATTTGTGCTCTACATTGAAAACTCTTTTGTAGTGAACTGCAGTTCCAAAATTTTCGAATTTCCAAGACCAAATTCCCAGCACCACTCAAAAATCACAAGACGTTTAATGATGGCATCAGCCAACTCAGAATTCTTGGATGAATCCCATCAGGTCTCATAGATTTGTAGCGATACAGCTGAGCAGCAGGTCTCCCACAATTTCAGGGTTGACTGAGAGTTGATCATTCTCACAGTCATGGTCCTTCAGCTCAGAGCATTGAGACCCCCTTGGTTCATCATCTGTCTTGAAGACAAAGGCAGAGAAGCATTAAACACCTCTGCCTTGTCTCTGTCCCTGTTTGTGAAGTGACCATCCTCATCCTCTGAGGGCCAATGTATTGCCTATTGTCATGAACATGTTTTAAAAAAACTCTTTTTGTCCCCCACATTTCTGTCCAGCTTCAACTCCAGCTGAGCTTTGGCTGCTCAAATTTTCTCCCTACAGCAGCAAGCAGCATCTCTATATTCTTCCCATGTCACCTGACCTTACTTCTACTGGGCATACACGTTCTTTTTTTTTTTCCTTTTTTCCAAGAGAAGATCCCTGCTCAGCCAAGCCAGCCTTCTGCCTTGCCTTCTTGACTTCCAGCATTTGGGAATTGCCTGCTCCTGTGCCCTTAGGAGGTGATGTTTAAAAAGTGACTAGCACTAATGGACTCCAGCATCCACAAAAACATTTTCCCAGGGAACCTTACTTACTAATTTCCCAAAGAGCCTGAAGTCTGCTCTCCTCATGTCCAAAGTTGAGGTTCTGCTGTCACTTTTCCTTCTGTCATTAGAGATTCTAAACTCGATCACTTCATGTTTGCTGTGGCCGAGACAGCCACCAATCTTGGCTTTGCTCACAAGATCCACTCTGTTGACAAGATGCAGATCAACAATGGCATCTTTCTGAGTTGGTTCTCTTAGGACCTGTTCCATAAAGTTGTTCAGGTTTTTTAGGAATCTTATTGTCTGGGTTGTACTAGCTGTGTGACATTCCCAGCTAATTTCTGTCAAGTTGAAGTTCCTCATGAGGACAAGGGCAATTGACTTGGGGGTGTCCCTTAGTTCCTCAAAGAATAATTTGTCAGCATCATCATCCTGTCTAGGAGGTCTGTGGTAGGCTCCAACAATGACATTGGCATTATTTGTTAGACCCTTGGTTCTTACCCAGAGACTCACAACTGTGCCATTGCCAACTGTGAGCTCCATACATTCTACCCCTTCTGTTACACACAGTGCCACCCCATCTGCTTCTTCTGCCCTGCCTATCCCTCCTGAAGAGCCTGTAACCGTCCAACAGGGCATACCAGTCATAGGACTCATCAGGTTTAACTTATGCCAATAATGTCAAATCTCTGGGACTGGGCTAAAGCTTTGAGCTCCTTCAGTTTGTTACTCATGCTACCTGCATTGGTCCAGAAACTTTTCAGGCGCAGTACATTGTAGCTAATACCCGTGATGCAGATTGAGGGATCCCATTAGTGCTCCTTTACTCAAGTTTTGACACACCATGCCATCCCTCATCACTGGCTAGCCTGGTTCTGACCCTTTCCCTCTTCCAAGCTAGTTTCAATAATACTTATGGGTCATGCTTTGCTTTATACTAATATCAGAGCATGTAAATTTGACTTCTTTGAAATTAAATGCAATTTAAGCATGAAGGTCACCTCAAGAGTACACCAAATAAACTCCAGCCTACAGGCATTCACTCCATAGGGTCAAAATACTTCCAGAAAGAACTCCCCTAATATAAACACATTATGGATGTTTGGTCTTCAACACCAACTGTTTTGCTGTACAGCTCCATTTCTGCTGTTCTGCATTAAGTGTTAATGACAATGTAGGTAAACTCAACGCAAAACCATGGCCTTGCATGTGGCTGGTGAGCATAGAGAAGAGTGTGTTGAAGGAGAAAGTTTGGACCTGTGCTTAGTGGATTCAAGTGGATAGGCTAAGTATACATATGACTGTGTTAATTTAGCCAAATCTGCCCCTACTTATCTCAGCACGTGGGTATAACATTTTCTTTCCTAAGTTCTTCTGAGCTGTTTTTGGCAGGAAAGGACATCTTCATCCTTTCAGGCTGATACCTAAATAGCTTTATCCATGTAAATTGGAAAGTTCCTGAGAATATCCTTGCTGTTACAGGACACCACATGGTAATTATCGCTTGAAAGACAGAAATCACCACTGTAAGCCATACACAGATTCAAGAATTGCATTTATATTTCACTTTAAGTAAAATTAAATGGTACATACTTAATGACTATAACAAAAGATCCCACCAGTTTAGGACAGCCCCACCATGTCATATGTCTGTGTAGGCGAATACTTCATTCCTTTCTGTGAAGTAATAGTGCTTTAACTAGCAGAACAGAATAAAACTGGATTGCACCTAACCCAAACAAGACAGTGGGGGCCTTGAAAGTCTAAGGAATTAAATTTCTAGGGAAATGAAAGCCTGAAGTCTCTTAGGGGAAGGAGTGAAGTGATTCAGGGAGTGGAAAGAGTGCTGGTTTGGTACCTAAATTTAGCTACACAATATTGGATACAAAAAACAATGAACTCAATGGAGATATGGCTTTATGATATTCTCTGCCTTCCAGGTTAGCCCCTTCTAGTTCCCAGGCAATAAATGGCAATCCTGTTTTTGCTTTCTCACAAATGACCACCTTATCAGCCATCTCTCAGCTAATATTCTCTCAGATAGCAGCCAACTTTACTTCCAGGCAGTTTAGAATCAATGTTTTCAGTCTCTATTTAGTTTGGAAAGATGTTTGGTTCTGTCAGGTCTGAATAAGAGTTTGTGCTTCAGCAAACTTGTCTGCTTTTTCCCCAGCAACATCAGACTGTCTAATAATAGGTATTATTCCTCCCCACAGATTTTGCCTTGCTTCAAAGGAAAGAATAGAAATGCCTCTTGTTGACATGAATGGTTGAAATCAAAGTTATATGTGTGTTTGATATTGATGAGTAGCTTTGATAAATTGTTCAATTTCACAAACTTTATTAGTATCTTGCAATTACTACATTTCTTCTTGACCCACAAGTGATTGTTTAATTTACTGGTGCTAGTTGGTATGAAAACAGACAAAACTGGCCTATTAACAACAGTTTAACTCTCATCAGCTTAAAAAGTGTTAAATATACCAGATGGGGTAGGAATGCAGAGGGACTGGTACCAGACTTCTAGAAATCAAAGTCTCAAAATTAAACTCTTTTTCTATTGACTTATCCCTTTGACTATCAAGAAACTAAAGTAGTCTGGTTTTGAAGGACCCTCCCCTTTAGCATCCCACAGAATGTATTTCCCAAATCTTTAGGTTGTTCCACTAGTGACATGTCCTCTATAAAAAATTAATTCCTTTAGTTGTAAATCTCAGTGAGAGAAGAAACCAAGTTTTCTAATAAATCATCAATTGTACCCTATTATCCCAGAGAAAAATTAGAAGACAGCTAGTATAGGTACAGAGATTATTTTCTTATTTCCTTCCATTCACCTAAAGTTCCTAATTATTAAGACTTTGAAAGTAAAATTTCTTTATGCCAGATACAGTTGGTCATTGAATGTGTGATTTGACAAGGTGTCAAAAATGCAAGCTAACATATGTGCTAACTGGTAAATAATTGTTTGATATCCATCAAATTGCAGCCATCCTCAGGAGGAGCTTCTAGGCTGTGTATCCCATTGCCACGTAAAAGGGAGAGGGACAGAAATGCAAAGATTTCTGATCCCACCTATATTAATATAAAGTTATTGGCTATAAGCGTCTTCGGAACAATCAAAACTTTATGAACCCAACACTGCCAGTTGAACATGAGACAGAACACAGCCTGGAAAGATTTTCGGCCTTCCTATGAAGACCACACTTTAGCCAGGGAAAACTTGTTAACTATAACCATCCCAGAACATCAAAGCTTTATATAACCCAGATAAGCCTGTCTGCATCTCACCTAAAAAGACAACATAGGACAGCACACTGCCTGGAAAGGTCTTTGGTACTCAGTTTATGGACCACACTTAAGAACAGCTCCTGAAATAACTTTTATTAATACAAGTATGTGACAATGACTATATGGGTTGCTTAGTTGGTGATCACATTTAGCTGCAGGATTGTATTTAATTGATGACAAAAAACCCCAAAGAAAGCAGCACAAAACACATTCTACAGAGACAAGCATACCAAACTTAAGTTTCAATACAGTAGTGTGTCCCACTCCCACGACAGACAGAAACTAACAACAGAAAACTACCAACCAGAAACACAATCACCCAAAACACAAATCTAGACCCCTCCTCAGCAACACTGAGCAGTAAAATAGCTAGCACACCACCTTCTCTATAATACAAAGGAAAGGGAAGGAACAGAGCTGCTTCTCATCAACACGCATGTTGAAAAGGAACTGCACACTGCAAAGGAACACAACTAATATAAAGTAAGGTATATAACTAGCAAGTTGCAAAGTGGAAGGCAAATTACTGTTATTAGTATTAAAGTAGAAAAAAATAGTTAATAAATAGATGCTTATAGAGTAAGAATGAAAGTAGGTGTTGGCATAAGATGTAAGCTGCCCCCACAGAGACGACGGCATTTCTCCCCAATTTTTGCTCATGCCCAATCTCTTTTTATAACTTTCTTTTCCTTTAGGTAGGTTGAGTGACTATAGGCAATACTTTGGGGGTGATAGAGAGATGCCTGAGGGGGGGCTCCTTGGGTCTCTGCAGGGTGCCACAGGGTGCAGCGAAGAAAGGCCATGTCATTTCCATAACACTCCATTACTCGGTAACACTATCAATAAGCACTTTCAGGGAGACACTGGAGTTTCTTTTTCCTGCCAGCATCCCTCCAGGGGGTTGAAGCATTTCCCTCAACTCATATCAGGGCTATCACCCTACACCCATATAACCAAAACCATCTCCATGTAGTTCCAAGTCCTTGAAGAATAACTTTGAAGACTGTCTTACTTTATTGGCTAGCTATGCAGAGTTCCTTACGTGATGTTGATTCAGAGTACCAGGTAGCTTAGTTTTTGGAGGTACCCACCTCTTTCGAGGTACTGAACTGGGTCAGTGAATTGTATGTATGTATGGCCAAACTTCGCGAATGAAGACTTGGGAAGGGCTCTCCCCATGTGAGCCCTTCCAGCCTGTGCAGTGGATTTTTTAGGTGAGGCACAGCATGTGTAGAACTGGCCCCACTGTTTAAGTCCTAAGGTCCATCTGCCATGGCTCAACAAGCTTGGACAGTGACAGTGAAGTCCTCGGGACTGTCTACAGCACCTGGTACTAACCAGGGCTGAACCTGCTGAGCATCCGAGATCTGATGGGATCAGATGGCAGGGAGACATTTAACTGCCAGGGGACTGCCAGTCTCTGCACTGAGACTCGAACTCAGGTCTTTGGGATTTGGAGTCTGGAGTGCTCTCCATTACAACACAGGACACTTCAGTGATAATTGACTGTCTGGTTTGTTAGTCTTTTCCTTCTACTCTACAGGTACTATTTTGATCTTAGATGCCCTGTGTAGAATTCCAGTAGCTGCCTTGGGAAATGAAGCCTTTTTTCTCTGTACTATACCTAAGACTGTTATGCTGAAGCCCAAAATAATCCACTGGATATAGATTAGACCAGTTATACATTGGAAATGTGAATTAGAAAGCTGATTTGAGCAATGTTCAATGAATATCCTAGTATATATCATGTCAAATAGAGCAATTGATATGCCTGAGCGAGTTAATTTTATAGCTGGTTTTTAATGAATAGGAGAAATCATAGATTTGTCATCAATGGAATGAAAACATTGACTTTGGAGATAGCAAGTAAATATGTGGTTGCTGATTTTATTGAAACACATCTGTGTACTTTGGGTCTGACAACAGTGAAAAATTATGAAAAATAAGTGCCTGCTGAGAAAAGGGTGATAGTTATTACTTTCCCCGACTAGATAACAATATTCTTTCTAACATCAATGAATTGAGAAAACTACATTATACAACTTCTTTAATCTCCAAGGGATGCAACCTCTGAATCCAGCTTTAAAAAAGCCTATTAACACAGAATGTCATATTGCATTATGCAATCAATGTGGGAAGGTATTAACATAAGGACACCTTATACAGATTCTTGCAGAAAATGTAAGGAAAATTTCTGCATCTAATTGGCTACTCAAATAGAATTTTAAAAAGACTGCTAGATGAAAGAACATTGAATAGGCTGCAAACATGTCAATAATAAGAAGTAAAGCACTACAGCTAGAGGATATCTTCAATTACATTTTCTCTGTGACATTCCAGGAATTTGTCTACTACAAATTATAAAATGTCAGCCCTCTGTGCCAGCTCAAGCTCTCCTAAGAGTCTTCTAAGAGAAGGAGAAGACCCAGCTGCCATTACAGTTCCTGCAAATAAGTTCTAAGTATTGAGGAGTCATAGGTTTTAAAGAAAAGAATATCAATAGTACACAAATATTCCATAATAAATAGAGTTTCATAGCAAGTGTTGTGTCTGAGTTTGAGGGAAAATTCCAGTTTCATAAGTTTATACGGAGACATTTTGGTGTTTTAGTTTTGAACAGACTAAGAGTGCTTGCAGCTCAGTGTACTTAATCAATCTGTGATGGTAAGATTACACAATGCAAGAATATTAAACTTGTTTGCTGTTATGGTTTCAGCAAGGTCGGCCTAAATCCAGGTTTTAAAGTTCAGACTAGGCCTGAAAATTGTCAGGTGACTTAAGCTAGGCTGAGCTAGCTAACAGCTGACTTCTTTTAGCCAATAATATTGTATTCCATACCATACTACATCATCTCAAAGGGA
>JAWWEV010000115.1:90317447-90334869 GCA_035583235.1 Hafferia zeledoni
AGTTTTAAGCATAAACCTGGTTTTAGAGGTTTTTTTTCCCTTTCCCCCTTTTCTCAGCCAGAGGCTGACTCTGTCTTGGACAGTTGGCATTTTGCCAGCTCAACCCAAGACATTTGCTTAGTTGCTTAAGTGAGAAGATAGTGGCTTGTAGACCTAAGTATTCTTCCTTCCACATCTAGCCTTTGTAAGAAACAAGGCAGTATCTTCTGGTGGTAATTTCCTTGTTTGTAAGTTTGAAAAAAAGAGACGCAGCTGTAGGAGAATCCTGCAGGGTCTCTATCTCCCAGGTAAATGTAATGTGGAACAGAACTGTATTTGCAGGTAATGTTAGCTGTTGTAAAGGATGTTGTGAAAATATGGTCTATAGTGAGTTCAGACCATAAAAGATACTTAAAACAAGATAAGAATAACAGGAGGGAGTCTCAAAACACAGAAAAGGAAACAATGGGCAGCTACAGGAATATGTTTAAGTCCTCAAAGTCAATAAAGTACTCAGCTTTTATTCCCATAAGCATCTGAAGATCTAGGCAAAATTGACTTCTGCACTGAATCAGAAAACAACAGGTAAATTTTCTTTTTTTTCTTTGCATCTGCATTTCATAAAGATTAGGAAATTAGCTGTGCTCTGAGAAACTGAGGGTTCACCTGCTGGTGTGATAGGAACACTACTACGTGCTGTGCTACCTGTAATATCTCCATCAGTGGGCCTATCCTTGTGCATTACACCATATACCCCTTGGCTCATAAGTATATTTATGGTTTAATTGGCTTTTTTCTTCTGTTTTTACAGAGTGCCTGCAATGGTGCCTTATCCTGGACTGGATACAATATGCTAGCATGCTCCTGATATAAACTGGACCTGTGGAGGTTTGATGGAGACTTTGTTTTTTCCAAGGAAGTCTAGAGTGTGGAGTTCAGCCTGTGAAGGTTTCACTGAACCCTGAACATCCACTGAAAAAATTATTTTAATTGGTTTGGACTGTTTTGAAATTTTCTCAGCCTGAATTCCAAGTGAGAGGATACTTAGGTGTGCTTGATACAGGGAGACACAGTTTTGATGACTCTGAAGGGCAAAGAGGTAGGGGAATCCCATCCCTATACCTACTGTCACACATTAATGATGCACACCATGCCTCCCAAGAAGTGGAGCATCAGGGAACGGCACTGTAATGGCAGGTCCATGTAGAGGTCTAACATTAATGACATTAGCTGTTTGCTTTACAGAACAGTCAGTGACTGACAGCTTACTTTCAATTCTTTTCACCTTAGTTTCTTCATAGACCTCCTGTCCTATCTAATATTTTGATCTCTTTGCACAGCTAAATGTTTTCTGCCTTTTATTTATATCTAATCCAGAAATGACTTTGAACATCAGGAGAGAGAACGCTGCACTCTGCCAAACTGAACTGAAAATTCTCTTCCCAGGACTACACAGAAAAATGGTCTGAAGAGATATATAATTTTCTTTTTAGAGCTGTGAACTCTGTCAGAACAAATGCTCCAGTTGGCCTGCATCTAAAACTTTTGAGGCTGCTATTTTAAACTATTATCATTAGGATCAATGAGGATTGCCAAAGAGTTTTTGAATCAGTGTGTTTTCATCATAGGAATTTATGGACAGTATCAATATTTTTATCAATACCTGTTAACTGCATTGTAAATTACTAACTAAAAACAATAACTGCTTTTATTTTTATTGATACTAGTAACCTGGTTTTTGCAATGATTTTTCTTAGTAGATAAATCCAAGCTGTGTTTCAAATTTATATTATGCATTTAACTTAATATGAAAAGCTTTGTCCATACATACAACATGCTGTTAATTACACAAGTATTTTCCACATAAACTGTAGTATGCACTTGTTAAGATATGATTACAAATGTAACATTAGTTCTTAGATTTCTATTGCCTATGAATGTATGTTTAATTGAAAAATGCAAGTAATATTGATATTAATGGTCAAATTGTTACTGTTTTTCATAGCATGGGTTTTAACTTACTGTAGTGGTTTTAGCTAGGCCTCAAATTAGCAGGCTCAGAGAATCTATGTGGACTGGGAGACAGCTATCACCTGACTGGGTAACCAAGGAAATATTTCATGCCAGATGATGCAAACCTGAGATATGTGTGCAGCAGTGGGAGGTGTTTGTTCAGTTCCACCATGGCTGGAGTACAGAGAAGAAGTGCTGCAATTATTCTCTTCTGTTAGGCCCTGCCCCTGCTGCCGCTACATCCTATTTTGTTTTAGTTTCAGGGAAATAAAAATATTTTGTTGTTATACTTTCTTACGGAGTGTCTTTTAGAGTGCTTATGAATCTAGAATAACAGACTTTGTATTAAATGGTGGAGTGGGAAGTTATTTCTTGTTGTATATATATATAACTTAAGTGTGTGTTATATTGTAGTTTTAATTTTCTCTTTTCTGTATAAATACATGTAGTTAGTTTCAGCATAAACCTGGTTTAGAGGGTTTTTTCCTCTCCCTCTTCTTTTTCCCTTAGCTGTTTGGGGGGAAGAGGAATCCTTTTCACTCTGTCTTGGACACTTGGCGTTTTGCCAGCTCAACCCAAGAAAGACACTTACCTTATATGCAATATTCATTTACCTCTGCTAAACACAATATCATATAAAGGATTCAGTAAGAAATATTTTAATTTCAACATCAGATTGAAACCCATATTGCCACTAGTGCTTGTGAAATACTTAAATAAAAATAGTCTTAGAGAAAGATCAAATGAACAAAATCCTCAACAATTGGTTAGTTTAGAAAATTAATAATTCATATTTACAACTCCAGTGAAGGGCACAACTCCTTTCATTTTCAATGTTTTTCTATTTTTTTATGCAAACTTTAATTAAACATACCTCTAAGTTTTTATTACTTTTTTTATGTTCTAAAAGAACTTTTTTTTCTTTAGCATGTAGAAAAATCTTATATAATTCCCAAATATATCTGGACAAATGTCTGCTGTGTTAGATTGGCATAGATGTCTCTCTTTGAAGCAGCTAGTTCTCCCTTACACATTTTTAGGAATATGTAGAAGGTGTTTAGAGGAATTCATGAAAGAAGTTATTTTGGAGGGCCCTAAGTTTACATTATCTACTAACTTGTTCAGAGTCACAGTATTAAGAGAGGCTTAGTGACACTTTGGTCATATTCCAATATCCTTTTAATATCAAGCTAATATTAGAAACAGAAGTGCATTTTCCAGGAGTCTTTCAAGTTGCCTTTTTATCTGTCCTTACCTCTTTTCCTAGGAAGCATTTCTACAACACTAACACTATTTTTTTACTTCAGTAAGTCACTCCTAACAGCAGAAAAAGGGTATAGAAAGAGATTATAACAAGGAAAATGAGCTGAAGACTCAAGTGCATTTTCTCCAAATGCTTTTTCAATCTGATTTTATCAGCCACAGGGAGCAGTCAAAAAGATGAGAATTCTCTCTTCTTCCTTGAAGTCTGGTGAATCTCAGAGTGCAAACATTTTCATCTAAGGTATGACCTCTATTTTTGTTCTACAAATTTAATTGTACTGATTTTAGCAGCATAATGTTGTGCCTCTTAAAAATAATTATTGCTGTATAAGAATAACATCCCTGTGTATTTTCAGACTTTTCTTTATCTTTCACTTAGGAAAATACAGGCCTGTTTCATTTATGACCAGTCCAACAAAGCACATATGAGTAGGACTGTTAACAATGGTGGTCAGTGATTACCAAGACGTATGCAATATGCATACCTTTAAAATATCTTGGCATTTTTAAGGCTGTTATCTGTTTTCTTAACTGATTTGTCATCCTTTTTTTTTTTTTTTTTTTTTTTTTCTTATATAGGGGTCTTATCCACAAAATATTTTAGCTAATGTCACAGTCAGAAGTGGTTGAGTCATTAAACCTGTGGTCACAAAAGAGTTTTATATATATGTGTCACTTCTCTGGGTTTTGTATGTACCTTTCATATGTGTTTAATGGAGAGTCACACGTATCTTAAGTTCTTTTCATCTTAATATATTAGTGTTTACTACGTTTTGTTTGAAATTTAATAATTGTCTTTCTAATAACAGTCCTCCTAAGAAGAAATCTGCAGTGGGTTTGGTTTGCTTATGAATATGAAAATGGTTTTGGTAAGTCATTTTTAGGTAACTGTGCCCTGCCCAGACACCTCTCAGGAAAATGAAATCTGTTATTTGTGTTTTGAATGCATAGGTATAAAGAGAAAATACAGTTATCTGGCATCAAGACAGTCAAAAGTCATATGATCTGTGTATATTTCTATGAAAAATAACCCCCAGTTTAGCTAAAAGCAGTATAGTATCTTATTCCAGGAAGGTCTAAGTAATCAGGGTTTCCAACTCCAACTACTTCTAAGCAGATAAAAACTTTTACTCAATACTAAAATAGAGATGAGACAACTTTTCTGATTTTGGGTATGGTCCTATATTTAAGAAGTTTCAGCTCAAGACACAAGAGAAACTTCTGAGTTTTGGAACATTTTAGTTAATTCACAAATTTCCTCTGGAATGTCTCTAACTCGACTTCTGTTTTGGAATAAAAATGCTAAAAAATTTAAACAAAACAACAACAAAAAAGTAAGGTCCATGGTATGTTTCAAAGTGAGAAATCTTGGATGTTTTGGTTATATATCCAGACTTCTGGATTTTTCTTCAGAGAACAGAATTAAGGCTCTAACTACTTTGAAATGTTGCATTAATAGCTCATTTCTTCTATGTCTGTTAATAGCTCATTTCTTTTAAAAACTTCCACTTTGAACTGAACTGGAGATCACTGTGGCTTAACAAATATTAAGCTGTAAATTTGATGAAGGATATTACAGCTACTGTACCAGCTCTCTCTTGAATCTTATGGAAGGTCAGAGAGGAACAGATAACCTTGTCTTAGCATTATACAGTTGGTGCTCATACAAATATTTGTGTCTTTGTTTACTACTACTTACAAAAATGATTGATGTTTTATTCCCAGTCCAAATCCATCAACTCTTTCAAAAGCTGTATTCCTAAATTCTGGCCAGAACTATACACAAGTATTTTGCGAGACATAATATAAAGAGAACATTGAAATATGAAGTGATATTTTCCTAGAAAATATGCAGATTGAAATATGGTATAAAATATTTTGCAGAACAGCATGTAATTGTCTTTCCAATTTTTATACAAAGTCTGAAACTGAAAATGTTGCTGAAAATAGAAAATAATCATATTTTTAATATAATTTTTCCAAGTTAAACTTTCGAAAAAAAATAAGTATCATGACCAACATGTTTAGCCACAGTAAAAAGAAACAATTTAATTAATAGAGATACAGTGTTATCTCTGATATGGTACAACACAGTACATAAATTTTTAGAAAAATTAAATGAGGATAGTAAATGTACATGGATTTCATCCAAGAAAAAGAATACTGTCTACTAGAAATTGAATAATGTATCATTTGGGGAAAAAATAAACAATCTACCTGCCAAAGGCATGTAAGCCTTGGCAGTGGTTTTTACATCAGGTTCCTGTTTTACTGTCAGTTCTGCAGTCCATCTTCTGCACTGCCACTGATCAAACTAAATTTTGACTAACTCATCTAAATTCATACTGTGCATAAATACAGCTCCTGATTCAGGTCCGTAAATGTAGGTGGCTACACAGAAACAAAGTGCAAAAACTCGTTTTGGAATAGGTGGAGATTTAATGAGCACCATCACTGGGTTGCAATGATCTCTTCATCTGACAAAATACAGATATCGGTTTTAAGGCAAGCGGAATTGCCCTCTGGTCAGTGTTGAGTATTGATTTGCTTAAACATGAGTGTATATTGCCATTTAAAGGGCCTGAGGGTATCTTATGTGCCCTTTACTGTGAACTTTGACCTTAGCATCCCACCACTTCCCTCCCACCTTTTATGTTTGTTAAACTTTGCACATCCACTGGTGTGTCCTGGCACACTCTATAGCATATGCCTCATACTGCCTGTCTTCTCTGTACTATGGAAGCTAAGCAGGGTCGACCCCAGTTAGTACTCAGATGGGAGAACTCCTGGGAATATCGAGGGCTGTAGGTTCTAGTCCTGAGGACTTCACCGTCACCATCCAGGCTCGCTTGGCCGTGGCAGATGAATCTTAGGAGTTAAAGGGTGGGGCCAGTTCTGCACATGCTGCGCCTCACCTAAAAAATCCACTGTGCGGGCTCAAAGAACACTCAAAGGGGTAGAGCCCTTCCCAAAATCTTTGTTTGCAAAGCCTAGCCATGATGATGATGATACACAGGCAGGTATGATGAATTCTACACACTTAGCCACTTAACAAATAACAGAAACAGCTGTTCTGATTTCAAGCTGAGACAGAGTTAATTTTATTCTTAGTAGCTGGTACGGTGTTATGTTTTGGACTTAGTATGACAATAATGTTGAGTTCACACTGAGGTTTTGGTTGTTGCTAAGTAATGCTTACTGTAAATCAGGAACTTCTCAGTGTCTCATGCTCTTCCTGCAAGAAGCTGCACAAAAAGCTTGGAGGGATCATAGGTGGGACAGATGACCCAAAGTGACCAAAGGAATATTATACACCATAGAAGGTCATGCTTAGTACATAAACTGGGGGAATTTGGCTGCAAGTCACCACTAGCTGCTCAGGGATGGTCTGGACATCAGTCAGCAGGTGGTGAGCAATTGTGTTGTGCATCATTTGTTTCTCTTGGGTTTTATTTCTGTCTTGATTTTTGTTGTCTCCCTTTTTATTACAGTTGTTATTATAATATTTTTATCTTTTATTTCAATCATTACACTGCCCTTATCTCTGCCCACAGATTTAAACTTTTTTTTTCCTGATTCTCCTCCTCCTCCCACCAGGGCAGGGGAGGGTGTGAGCAAGTGGCTGCATGGTATTTGATTGCTGGCTGGCGCTAAACTACAACAAAAGTATGCCAATATTAATTAACATTAGACGTGTCACACTAGTCAAAGATTTTTCTGAATAAGAAACCTCCTCTTCAGTTTGCAGGCCTACCAGTATATATTAATATCCTGAATGTATTAATGAATTTTAGAAATTATCCTTAACCTGAATGTTACTACGATAGATATATTTCTTCAATCTCTACTTGTAGGCAGTTGCATGACCTTAGTCTTTCCAAAGCATATCTTTTATTTAACTGTACACATTAATGAAATTTCTTCAGAAATCAAGATAATGATTGATTATTTATCAAGAATGTATATTAGTTTTTATTGCAGTAATATCTCTTTTTTTTCTGCTATTTTTTTCTTCTGCAACAAGCCTGCTATATTGTTGATCTTTGGTCCATAAATACTTTTTTATTATTGATAGTAACAGAACACAGTATTTGCACTGTGTTTACAAGACCACAGGACTGAGGCTTGTCAAGCTTGCTTGATCTGAACTTATTTTGACCTGCACAGAGCATAGTTTTCACTTGGTTTAGCAGCTGCAACAGCAGTTTTGCTGATGATAGCTACACTTAATTTGTTTTGCTTTTGCTTATCTGCATATGGTATAGCCATAGTTTTATACAGATGGTAGTTAGAAGTAATTATTCTATGTAGAAATACATTTATGGCTCTAACACATTTATGGCTCTAACATAATGAAACAGTGAAGAGAAACAGAGGTTTGGTATGACAGTGGTGGCCTTGACAAGTGGGAACAGAATGCTACCAGAGATACACAATTTAAAGAAAACTTCAAGAAAAACAAGCCTAGCTCTGGGAAAAAATCAGTTTAGGGGTAGCAAGGAGAAAAAAAAAAAAAAGTATAAAAGATTTGTAAAATGCACTACATTTCACAAATTTGGCTGTATAGACCCTGATTTGATGACTTGACTTCCCAGCTTGATCTCAGACCTACCTCATCACTGAGAATTTGCCTGGGGATATCTTGGCTGTGCCTGACCCTGGTTATCATCAGCAGACCTGCCTTGTTCTCCTTGTTCTGACCCTGTGGTACTGTTCCCTTGCTGGTGAGGACAGTGCCTTGTCACCTTGCTGTCACTCTGCCTCCCAACATATCTTCCTAGGGGAGCAACCTGCTCTTGCTGCTCCCTGACAGACACCTTTCAGATTTTAATTTGTCTGCAAAATAGAGCTCCTCTTGTCAAAAAGATATCTTTGTTATTTTCTGAAGGCTGCCCTGGGCATCTGTGGTTTGCTGAAAATTTTGCCTATCCCCACTACTGTGGTATTCTGGGGGATAATATCTCTACAGGTGGAAGCATGCATTCTCTTTGGTTACAAATAAAGGCTCATGGCTTACCAGGAAAAGTTATGTTTTAAGGTCATTAATCATTTCAAAAGGTGAACATGCAAAGGAAATTCAAGTCACCGTTATTTGCATAGACTCCTGGGAATGAGCACCCAGAGTATACTTGTCAGCAGACAGATCAATCTTGCTCACAACAGTGGCAATTTACAGCCCTCCACCAAGCTCTGAATCTAATCGGCACACCCGAAGCAAGTAGGAATCAACTTAGAGCAGTGTGAAAAAATACATGCTAAACAGTGTTGGTGAGATGACAGTAACTTGTGCTACTGGAGGAAGTGAATGGAAAACATTCTAACTTGCTCCAATTCTGTCTTCATTCTGCCATGATATTGTCTAAACCTTTCAATGAAATTGTCTAAGCAGTTGATGCTAAAGTAAAAATCCTGCTAAGGATGCCAAAATTTACTGTCAGGTCAACAAATGTGGAGAGACCTCTCTATACTACTTTTTTATGTTAGCTAAAAAAGATTAGGTTTGTTGTTAATTTCATTCTTTGAAATAAAATTTTCTGCCATGCAAACTTTTTTATATGGCCAAGACAGTTAAATGGACCTTGTGCTAGTAGTGCCAAGAAATTTTAATAGAAGGGAAGTGTATAGAATGACTATCCATCTTCTTATAAAGATGGACAAAGAGACAAAGTTTTTAGTCTTGAGGGATCACACTTTATTTCACACAAGAAGGAGCTTTTTAAGGATCAAGAAGCCTCAGATCCTCTGAGGGTCTTAATTGAAATGAGAGTAAGTACTTTTTCACCTGAATTTCTGAGATGGTAAGCATTAGCTAGAGTGAACTCATGGACTGTATTCTATTGCCTTGTAGCTGATGGTGGATTTTTTACCGAGTGAAAATTTAAATACTGACATTTAGTTTCAAAAATTCAGCTGTTTCCAGTCAGAAAGATAATCCATCCAAAATTTGCACCAGGGGTGGAACTGCCATTAGGAGACCCATACTGCACTTTAAGAGCACCATTAGACTTTATGCCATTTTGATTGAACTGTTATCACAGCTCATCTGTTTTCTAGCCATCAAGGCACTATACATAACTTCAATTTATGCTGCATATTGTAAAGATTTTTCCTAGATATTCATAGTCTATAAACTATTTAAGATTAATATAAACAATATTTTTCATGAAGCAATTTCCTGCAAACTCTCATAGAACTGTCTTTATAGTTCCAGGCCAATGCATCACAGTGTTCAAAACATTTGTGATGAAAACACTTTTGAAATTAATAAACATTGCCAGAAGTTATATTAGTGATAATTCAACTTACATTACAATGCTTTGCCATTTAGAAAAATAATTGTCATTTAACTTCTTCAAAGTTGGGTTGTTTGTTGTTTGTTTGTTTGTTTGTTTTTTCTGAGCTATTGTAGAGAGAAAATGATAGGCAGAAATGCTGAATTTTTAACAAACAGAAGGATGGTCTGCCTAAATTTGAATTTCTCTTCTAAAATTGCTGTTGTTGATGTTTCTGCCTTATAGTAGCTAATTAAATATCAGTATTTGGGTCGGGGTCTGAGGGGTAACCAAGAATTATTAAATGTATCTATATTAAAAACAACATTCCTGGAATTATAAGTTATTGCTGTTTCTTCTTCTGCATCCATTCTCCTAAGCAGTGGTCTGCCAGGTTTCCTGGTCACCACAATGTTGGGGACATTCAGAATAGGTTTGTATCCTGTCCTGACCTCAGAAGACTGTGCATTGTGATTGTGCATGTTCTTTGTTCTGATCTCTTGAGGTTTTCTATTCATACTGAGAAGTCGCTAAGAAGATTTCAGACAAGCCAGTTTATTGATAATAATAGACCAAAGAGCAAACTGTACAATATGTAGTGAGAGTATATAACAAAGGTATAACTGATTGAGGAGGTATTGATTCGTTGCTGCTTCAGCTGCCCAGATGCAACTTTTTTTGTAGTTACATTGCCTGCATAATGTCTTTGGTTTATATCTATTGTCAGAGAATACAGAAATAATGATAGAGACATGAGATGCTATGAAATCTGACAACACATGTATTGCTTTCTAGGGAGGATTATTTGATGAATAGACCTATCGGAGGGAAACTTGGCTGACATGGTTAGGTGTATGTCACTTCTATCAGTTACAATGACTTGTCTATGAGACATTACCATACAACATTGCTTCCTGAAAAATTTAAGATATCTTTCAATTTACCATAGCTGACTACCAGGAGCTAGGTGTTCTATAATCTGAGAATCTGGGGAAATTTCATTCTGAAACAATTTGATGGGAAGGATATGGCTGTCACCTGTGACCAAATGTTTTAGAGTAGCAAGGAAGGCTGGTGACAGACAATAACCTTGTTCTAATTATATACAAAACTGTAAATAAATCATAGAATATCCAAAGTTGGAAAAGACAAGCAAGGATCATCAAATCCAACTCCTTGCCCTATAAAGGACAACTTCCAAAATCACACTTTGTGTCTGAGAATTCATCATCACAGATGAAGATCAAAGCTAACAAAGCATTAAACATTTGTTCCTTATGTCCTTGTTTGTGACGTGACCATTCTCATCAAGTAAGAGGGCAATATTATCTCTGGACTGCCTTTTGCTGTAAGTGTTGATAAGAAATTGAACCAATCATGAAAGCGAGTGAGCTGTAATTTAAGTGAACATAGCTTATGATAAGTGAGCATAATTTATTTTCACACCTGTCTTCATGAAGTCTGTGCCCCTTTTAAGCTCAATTATAGATAATATAGACATTCCCAATTCACAATATATTGAAGACTAAGGAATAAATTCAAATTGAAAGACTGACTAGAATAAAGTAATTTAAAAACACTTAATTACCATATTACAGTTTTCTTAAACAAAATACAATTCTAAATTCCTCAAAATTTTTTTCAGAAAAACCTTCAGACTTTCAGAAGAAAACAGTCCTTTTGGGATAGGTGATGCTGTGAAAAATCTGGAACAGAAACATTTTTTGTTCAACACTTGCTGGTCATAAAATCAAGATTTTTACAGCAAAAGCTCTGGGCTCCCTGATGTATTATTTTACTGAACAAATTAATTTTCACACTAAGATGGAATTATGTGGTTCAGTAAATTTTGCCATTTAAAAACTTTGAGTAGACTTTACTCAGGTTGTAAGAAAATAAGCAGTTTCAGCTCTCAGTTTATGAAATTAGATGAGACAAGCTCTTCCCAAATCTCACTTTAAATCTTTCACTATTAAATATTAAAAGGCTGAAATATTTTCTTGGTTATATCTCTGCTCCTTTCTTTAGTGGAAAAATGCAAATAAATCTAAAGGAAGAAAGCAAGGCTGTACTTGGAAGTTAAACTTTTTCTTAGTCATAGAATTGTAGAATGGTTTAGATTGGAAGGGTACTTAAAGATCTAGTTCCAACACCCCTGCCATGAGCAGAGAACCTTCCACTACTCAGAACCCCATCTCCAGCCTGGTCTTGAACACCTCCAGCAATGGGGCATCCCAGCTTCCCCGGGGAACCCATTACAGTTCCTTACCACCCTCACAATAAACGATTTCATCCTCATGTCTAATCTAAATCTATCTTACTTCAGCTTAAGGCCGTTCCTCCTTGTCCTATCACTATATGTCCTTGTAAAAAGTCCCTCTCCAGCTTTTTTTGTAGCCTGCTGGAAAGGGCTATAAGGTCTCCCTGGGGGCTTCTCTTCTCCAGGCTGAACAGCACCAACTCTCTCAGCCTGTCTTCATAGAAGAGATGATCCAACCCTGTGATCTACTTAATGGCTTCTGTCTGGACTTGTCCCACAGGTCTTTCTTCTGCTGGCGCCCCAGAGCTGGATGCAGTACTCCAGGGAAGGTTTCACAAGAACAGAATAGAGAGGGAGCATGACCTCCTTTGGTTTGCTGGCCATGCTTCTTTTGATACAGCCCAGGATACAACTGGATTTTTGGGATGCAAATGCACATCGCTGAGTCATGTTGAGGTTTTCATCCACAAACACCCCAAAGTCCTTCTCCCAAAGAGAAATTCGCAGGATAGGCTTGATCCATCCTTTGCCCAGCCTGTACTTCTGCTTGGGATTGTCTTGACCCAGGCAGAAGACCCTGCATTTGGGCTTGTTGAACTACATGATATTCACAAATTCCCACCTCTCAAACCTGTCAAGGTCCCTCTGGTTGGCATCCCTTCCCTCCAGACCCTTGACCACTCCACACATCTTGGTGTCATCAGTCGGCTTGCAAGGAGTCTATTATAATGGGTCAGAAAAGCATGTATCTGTAGGGTTAACAATGTAACGTTATTGCCTAGTGTACACAGGGCTGTAACAAGTGAAAAAGACATTATTGCAACTAACATCGCTAATATCTCCGTTTGAAGTCTTAGCTAATATTTTTAAATTCCTTCACAGGGTTTTTTTTCAATATATTGGTTTTTATTATTTTTTAAAGTTTTATTTCTCTATGCAAAAACTACAAAAATGGTGTCAACTCTAGAACTCCGTGTGGTTTTAGAAAGTGATTGTTTCTCATGTATGTGTGGTTAAGATGACTTAACAGTATCTTTGGAAAAATGGAATCCATTTTCAATTTGCTTAAACTAATTGGAAAATAGCAAGGCATAACAGATGTGTAAGAGTTACACGTAATATACTTGATCTTGCATGATCTTGCATTATTGTAGATTACTGGGTGGATGACTCAGTTATGTCACTTGCAATTATATATTCCTATATAATACACACTTCAGTACATCAGTAATAGAATATGTACAGTGAAAATACCAAGCTGAAGCATATGTGCACATACATTATGTACAGATTAGATCATTATAAAAATACCATAGCATAGATAAATCTTTTCAAAGTTTTTCCCTTATATCAAATTGTTTATTTTTATACACTTAACATAACAAACAAGTTACCTTGGAAGGACAGTACATAAACTATATGTGAAATGCAAATTTCTCATAGTGTAAATACTGCATGGGTTCTCATGGACAGCAAAAATTATTACACAAATTGCCTGTAAATTAAAGCACTCTATAAGAGCGCTCCCTCCAAAGATATTTTTTTCTTCCTTTGCTCTTAAATTCAGCCAACTAGGACTAGAAATCAGACCATTCTGGAGATAAAATTTATGTCCCAGGAAGCTTGAAAAATAAGTGATTGTGCATTCTCAAACCACTCATAACCCAAGGCCAGTCACATATGATGCCAAAATGCACTAATGACAAGATCACATTATCACAGTGGACCTCTCCTTTTTGTTTCATGCTCTTTAATCATTATTTGAGCTGCTAGCAATGATGATCTTCACATTTTAATTAGGATTTCAAATCTGCTTCCCATTAAGATGAATCAAGGAAACATTTCTTTCAATGTCTTTCCTAAGCTGTAGTGAAAAAGCTGAATCATTCTATGCTTAATTTATATAATATAGATAATTTTTTTTAGCACCATAAGGGTGAGAAGTGTAAATTATTTCCCATGAATCTTGAACCTTCAGGAGTAATTCTCCAGGCCAGATGAAGCAGACTTGGCTCATCTGGTCCTGTAGGACAAATGCATGCCTTGGTACATAAAAGAGGTTAATACTCAAATTTCAGTTAGAGACCAGTAACCTCAGTTTTTTAAGAAAATGACAACTAAAACTGTTTAACATTTTGCAGAAGTCTCCAAACCAAATCAACTATTGCTGTAATTTGACATTAAGCTCTTTTAGTAGAGTGGAGGAGTCACAGGTTTCAGTCCCTGCTGCAAAGATTATTGCAGTATTTAGTCCACATTTATTTGATATTTCTTCCTGTATGAATTTGTTAATTTATATCATGATATCTGCATAACTTTTCTGCACAGCAATTCTTTAACTCATTCAGCAAAGTGAAACATCTTCCAAAGATGGAAATGAAGAGGTTTCTGCTTCTTTCTTTATGACAATCAGAATATCCCAGAGCTTGAAATACATAGCCTTGGACTGTGTATAAAGAAATGCAAACCACATCTGACACATCCCAGAAAAGGCTCAACAACTGAGCTTTTAAATTAAAAAAAAAAAAAAAAAAGTCCCAAGGTAGGGTGGTACTTGTTGTTAGAGCTGAGGAACAAGGAGCACAAGGCTAATAAAAAGTTTTCATTCCAACTTCTCAACTCAGATGAAGATTTTAGGTTCCCTTCCCACAGTTTTCTCCTCAGCAGTTTTGGAAATATCTGTGTCTTTTGAGAAAAAAAAAAAATCCTGGTGTTCCTCATCTGGCTTTAAGAAGACAGGATCATCACCACACAACTTTTATACCAGATTACACATTTGCTAAACCAGAACAACTGTGAAATACACCAAGTTTGCATTAATGAAAAACAGCAATATAAACCTACAAAGAAAAATTATCCAAAATGTTAGATTTTGTTCAGCTGATGTTAATTTTCTGTTATGTTCACACATGGTCAATATTTTCTTCAAAATGTTAATAGGGTAACAATACAGGGACACATATTCTCAACTGGCTTTGGTCTCAGAGTATTCTGCCAGGTTATCTCAATTGGTAGTTAAGACCCTGGAAACAAGTGCTTGTGTGAAATCGCTGTGCTTAAAACTTGAGATAGGTTCACAATATGTCATCTGTGGTGAGCACAGATTCTGTTCAATGGTAAGCATGGACAAAGAGCACTTAATGTGGGATTTACCCTGCTCTGTGCAGCGATGTCAAGACAGAAGTAATTTCTAATGCGAATGGAAGGTGATCTTTAGCAACGTCAAAACATTGGTGCTTATGCGGACTAAGAACCTGCCAAATTATACAGTCGCAGCAAAAATTATTTTAAAGATTTCTTTCATGGACATTAGTCTGATTTCAGGGCTTATTGTTACTATAAAACACTCTTTTCTCCTGTCTGTAGATTTGGTATAGCAGAACTCCCTCAGATTCTTCCAACCATAAGCTAGGCTTTTGTTTACCATTGACCAAGATGATCTGAGTAGCTTGCCTCTTCTACTGGGGAAGCTGAAATGAAGGCTATCCAATCTAGGAAAAAAAACCCCTCTAAATAATAAAATAATAAAAAATTACAGTCAATCACTGATTTATTTTTAGGCATGAGTCCCATAGCAGAGGTGTTTTTTATTGTACCTGTCAGTGTACAATAGGAAAACAGCTGCAGAGAGGTAAACGTTAAGCAGTAAGCTGTAGAAACTTTTCAGGCTCTGCAGTCTGAAGGACCACAAAAGAAACTTGAATGCCATATAACCTTTCTGTTTTCCAAAGTATTGAACATTTCATAAAAGGATGACTGCTCTTAAGGAAAAAGGATTACAAAACCAATGAAGTGCTGTTACAAAAATCTATACTATATACTTGTGAAAGTGCACCTCATTATCGAGTATGACAGATAATTCTTCAGTGAAAAAGGCACTGCTGTATAGACTGTGAAGATAGATGGATTGCACAGACCAAATTTTATGTGAGATGAATCCTTCCAACAAATACAGTCTGTGCTTTGCTCTTTTTCCATGAAAAGTTCTGTAACAACGAGGTATTAATACAAGTAATTTGCATGGGGGTAGTTTTAAAGGCTGAACTTTGCACATTACATGAAACATTTAAAACCCACCCTGTCTTGATCATTTAAAGAGAACAGGTATCTAACTGTCTTTCTCAGAAAATGGTTTATCAGGTTAAGTTTACCTAAAAGTACATTACATATCTCCATGTTTGAGAGGAACTTATGAAAGAATGAGAGAAGTGATGTAAAACTATATTCCAGACAAACAGAAATAGAGACTAACATATGTATGGCTTATTTTATGAAACATAAATAATGTCACTGTTTTCCATTTGTTTTTTATTATTTATTCTTGAGATATATCTATATATGCATATTCTTTAGGCTCAAACCTTAGGCTCAAACCATAAACTACAGTTTGTATAAACTAGGCTGAAGTGTAAATACTTGATTTTACTGAAGTTTGTCAACTAAATATTTTAAAGTGCACACTATTTAGTGCAGTACATGTAGGAAGCAAAAGAATTACACAGGATTATTGAACTCCATTAACAATAACTAAATTAGCTATGGCTATTTCAGTTGTAAATATAATATCAAACCCAATTTTTGTTTGCTATTGGAAAGAAGATATCGAGTTTCTTGTGAAATAGAACTCATAACAAAGTAGTTCAATAGAGCATTTGGCCAGGTTCTCACATAAGCAAATAGAAGACTCTAAGACAAGTAATGAAATTATGTTTTATGAATCTTCTGCAATAAGCAGAATTCAGACAAACAGAAGTTGATCAGTCTAGAAAGGTCATAAGTAGATTTCTACTGTTTGGAGGCTTTAGGTTTTTCTCAGATTCCAGTTACAGGAAACAAACTATTTTTTGTGGCTTTCTCCAAGTCTAATCTACCAATATATAAATGACTGTATATTGGTTTCATCAATCATTCTGCAACACAAAGTAATAGCATTTAAACCATAAAACAGCATGCTGCAAAAACTTCTTCCTTGGAAAGTGAAACAATTTCTTGAGCTATTTCTCCTGGATTCAAGATCATAAATTAACCAGACATGTATTCATGCTGTCTGCTGGTTAATAATACAGTTCATTCTCTGGTTTGTGGTAATTATAACTCATTCTGTAGTGCAAAAAGGCACTACACACTCTTGAGTGTTTCAGACTTTTAGGACAGACATCTGATTTGCTATAAATACATGTAATACTGAAGTGTAAAGTTTATATTAAATAAATATAAGAATCTAAAATATAGACTATGAAAATATAGGAAAACTGTCATTTATTAATTCTCATTTTATCTGAAAGGTCAAAAACAACACTCTCAAAAACATTCATGAAAATACATAAAGAAATAGAGCAGCATAATTTCATCCATTTTCCATGAATGGATTTTTAGAATATTCATTTTTCAATCTCTTTGAAAAGAAATCATAAGAATAAAAATAACTGTCAGATTTATTAGGGAGTCATACTTTTTTCCCCTTTGTTTTTCTTCTTCAACTTACACGCAGTATCTTAGTCCTCTGCCCCCTGGTCATTTCACACACAGGAGTCTTGCTGACTGTCTCAGGTTTGGCCCAGTTTTTTTACCAACCCTGGACTGCCTTTTCCCTCCCCCCAGAGCCTTCCCAGCAAAGGGAAAAAAAAACTGAAAA
>JAWWEV010000115.1:90334969-90364375 GCA_035583235.1 Hafferia zeledoni
CTTTCTCCTTTAGCTGGTTGGGGGGGGCAGGAACCCTTTTCACTCTGTCTCGGACAGTTGGCGTTTTGCCAGCTCAACTCAAGACACTGACATAATGAAGCTAGGTGATCTGCAATGGCTGAGTGGGTCTCTAGGTCCCAGGCTTAGCCCATTACCTAGAGGGGTGTGCTCTCCCCGCTGCCCCCGACCACGTAGCCCCCAGGGAGCCCACAAGGACCACACAGGGACCACAGGAGAGGGATGAGAGAGAGAGAAAGCTTTATTGGTAACAGAAAAGGGTATTTATGGGTTCAAGGGGGATCAGGATATGACCAATAGGAATCCCAAGGGGCTTTGGATTTTCACCCATAGGATGCAAGGGTTAACAATCAGTAGAAAGGGATAGATATAGGCGAATGAGAAAACTTTCTGAACCTTCCTAAAGGACACAGCAGACATTCCAAAGTGGGAGATAAGGGTAACTCAGGGTATTTTGGGGAAAAAGAAGGGTGACTTGGCAAAAAAGAACAATAGACTCCATTTTGTACATTTAAACAACATTAAAACCCTCAGTTTTTAAGGCATTAGAATTAGCTTCTTAATTTTCTTAATAATTCCACTTCTGACAGGACTTTTTCCATTCCAGATATTGTAAGTTGAATGCCACAGTGATCTCCCTGCCTTTATCTTGATCCACAGGCTTTTTCACTTAATATTTTCCCCCTGTTCTGTTGAGGAGAGAGAGTGAGGGAGCAGCTGGGTGGGCACCTGGCAGCCAACCAAGGTCAACCTAGCACTAAAACAAAGGAAAATTTTCAGATAAAGAGAATGCAGAGGTGCAAGAAGATCTGTTAACAGGGAGCAGGTTCCCAGAGAGCCCAAGAACAGTTCAGGGCAAAATGCCAATGGTCTTAATTATGCAGCCAATGTAAAGTGCAATGGGAGACACCTGGATTGATACTTTGAGGCTTAGGCAGGCTGGAAGAACAAATTTGAAAGTGGTGATGGTTGCTGCGGAAGGAAATAACCCAACACTTAAGGAAGGGCCCTTTTTTCTCACAATCTGTGTTCCTAATTTCCCCATCAGCTGCATCTTGGAAACACGTGTGGCTACCCCTGTCTCACAACTTTCCCAGACTCCACTATGCTCAATCTCAGATTGATTCCTTATAACCTTCCCTCATCTTCCTTTGTGAACTTCTAGTGAACAATTTTGTGTTATCTGCTCCAGAGATATTGTATTCCAGAATGAGCTATTTTGATCTCATCGCTTGAGGAGGGAAGGGTTAATTCAATTTTGTCTGCACTGAATTGCTGCTGCTAACCCTTAGTTTCTCAGCAGTGTGGTATGTATGGCTCATTCTAAGTTGTTTTCTTTTTCATAGTGTTGTACTTTTAAAGCTTATTGAAATTGAAGAAAATATTAATAAACCACAATAACTATTGGTCTATACTTATGTGCTGCAGAGAAGCCATGTCCACTTTTCCTCATAAAATGTGACTATTTTATAGCAAAAAGCATAATTGCTGAAGTTGTGTAGATTAAATTAGTGAACCATGAACATAAACACCTGAAGTATCCTACAGGTGTTCTCAAAATTTTTTTTCAATTTGTCATGTGAGATATTCTGTTGTTTTTTCTTCTCAGTCCTGTGAATGATATATGCCATTTTGCTTAACATAAGTTATCGGAAGTCCCTTGGCACTCTCCTCTCTCAGTAGGCAGCATCCTGTACGCACCAATGTTAACAAAGCAGTTAGCAGACTTTGACTATGTGCAGAACCAATGCAGTCTGGAATTCACAAATCTATTAAGGGAAAAAAAAAAATCTGGGATATAGAGTCAACTTGTGTTTCAGATGATGTAAAACTACTACTATTTATGGCTTTGTGCTCTTGGTACTGTATTTCAAGTCAGCAGACAAATAGTTCCATTAATTCACCCTGAGGGAGAAGTTTACAAAGGAAAATTTGAAATGAAACAGTGAACTTTCATGTTTGAATATGAAAAGCTATGTGCGAATAATAGTTTTTGAAGGCACATGAAATGTTGGTTTCTTATATGAGGAGGGATTTGACCTTGTTAAGGGAGTAGGGTTACCAGTGAGACCCTATTTTTCTGATGAGCTCATAGAGTTACATTTGAAAAATCTGGGTTTGTATAAACATAGATATGTTGTGTACCAAACACAATAAATGAAGATTAATTAGAGGAATTACTAAGATAATTTTTATGTCCCTATCAAATGTAACTGTTGAAGAAGTTTTCTCATTCATTCTGAGCCACTGAACAGGGTGTAAAGCCCAGCTTCAGACATTAGTTTTGGACAATTCTAAGCCATCAAAAGTGTTCTTGTCTGCATGGTAGAGGAACCTGCCCTTTAGATGATAGACAGAAGGACAAAATAGGAGAAGATTTATGATGGGATAATTTCTGTTTATCATATGTCAGTCCACAAAAAAAGTCTTATGGATATATATAAGATTACAGGCAATGTAGTGGGACATAGATTTTTCTCCAGAGGTGTCAGTGAACTACTCTCAAAATGTATCTTGCACATGGTGGCTGCTGAACTATGTCTTTTGAGTTAGAAATCAAAGAGAAACAAATGAAAAACGTAGCACATTTATACATTACTAGAAAGCATGTTCAGGTCTCATTTGTGCTTTTAACTTGTTTCACAAACTGACTTTTGATTTAATATTATCCTTTTCTTCTTCAGGGATCTTAATCATTCTGCATCTGTTGTACAAATCAGTGTTCTGACAGAGGAGAAAAGGAATTAAATTAGCTTTAAGAAATTTCCTGCCTTACTACTTTTACGAATGGAAGAATATTCCTTCTGTCAGATTCTCTTCAGTTAACACTATCTCCTTTCACCATTGTAAGCCTGAAGATTCTAAGATTGCCTAAGTTTTTTTTCTATCTTTTTCCTCTTTTTCTGGGGACCCAGACAGCTGGCCTAAGCCAGCTTTGGTAACCGCAGTAGCTACTTCCCCTCATGCCCAGCATCCTGGTGTCTGCCTCCCTGATACTCAGCCTGGCTCCTTCACCCTCAGCTGGAGAAATCCCAGAGGAGAGGTGGGTAAGAAGCAAGAACTATTACTGTGGTAAGTAATGGAACTTTTGCACAAGGCATCAGCCCCAAATTTCAGCTGACCTCCTTCTGCCGGCAGACCCTGATGGAGGTGAACCTACCTTTGGCTGGGGTCTGGCTCCTTCCATGGGCATTGACTTAAGTGTCACAGGTGTGACACTGAAAGTTATCTCAAACCTGAGAGAGGCATCAGCACCTCACATAGAAGGTGAGATACATTCCAGGCTGACTCTCCTGAGAAAACTCTTGCCTCACTCTCTGAGAGAGACTGCTAGCTTTATCTCTTGTGCCAGGTGTTGATGATGGTTTGTCCAGATGGCCTCTTCCAGGTTCTTCTGATAAATCAGGTTGGAGTTTTTTCACATAAACTCTAATGGAACTAAGCAAATGTTATTACCTTAGCTTTTAAATGCCTTGTATTTCTCCATAGCAAACAGTTTGACCTGTTTTTAAAAATGGTTTGATATTTACTCAAATGAGAGCTTTAATTTAAAGAGGTTGCTTCAGGCACAGGGAATTAATATAATTGCTTTTTAGTCCTTTAAGATAGACCTTCACAGAAATCTATTAGTTTTACAAGGCTGAAAAGAGTTCGTTATTGTCACATTGAACTGACACTACTTTTTTAAACTTACAACAGTCTTTGATTAAAAAAAAGTCCTTAGCAGGGATATACTAAAAATGCCCAAGATTGCAATTCTCTGGAAATTGCAGAACTCACATTTCTAAACTTATAACTTAACAAAGTAATTGAAAGAAAAATACCACCAACATTTATTTTTGTAGGTATTTCTCTGGGATTATCAAGCAGAGATAGTCTTGTAATTGGAATAACTTTAGAAGCAACTCAGCTGTAGCACTTCACTGCACCACCAGTCTTTGTTCTTGCTTTCCACTCAAAAAGAAGCTATGAAAATAAGAAAATACCTTATTTTTGTGGAGGATCATAAGGCTGTGTAAGAAATTATGCCCCATGCATATCACAGTAGTATCTGACAAAGAAAGAAAATATGTTCCAAAGATTGTTTTGTATGAAAAATAAAATGAGTTTTTTTCTACAAAATCGGTCTATATTCCTAACACAGTTGAAAGAAAGTAATGGGAGAGGCAAACCCCAGGAAAACATCACACATGGGCTTGTTACTTTTAAGGTTCTTGTTGAAGATTGTTTTTGTTCAGTGCTTTTGGACTGTGTTAAAGCAATGCAGAAAGATTGTGGATTTGACACACTTTTACCAGCTTAAATCATATTTCACTGAGTCTGGAGAGACCTGGTAGCTCCCTATGGCTCTGTTGTTTGTACCAGTTTTGTCATTAACATAGTCATAATCAATAAACAAATGCCATTGGAGTGCCTGTGGTAGAGCAGGGTACCAAAGCTGAACTGAAGTAACCTGCTGGCAGCTAGAACAGTTAAGCATATTAAAAAATGGGCAAAACAAGGTGGCTGGACTTTCTACAGCTGTGAAGGAGGTAACTAACTATCAGGGATTTGATAGAACCTTTGTTGCAGGGGGTTGATACAGTTCCATAAAAAGATCCAAGAACTATTAGGCAGCCCAAAAGATCTAGTTAAGCAAAATGGGAAAGCAGTCAAAGGAGTCACTTGAAAGTTTTGTTAGGTAACAGAGGACAGAGTAGCATAATGATTTTCTGGATCAGAAACAGGTGTGGTGTGTGAACCCTTATTGGATGCCAGGTGCCCTCCAAATCCATTCTCTCTCCTCCTCAGCAGGACAGGAGATAGAAAAAATAATGAAAGGTCTGTGAGTCAGGATGAGGACAGGGAGAGAACACTCAGTAGTCACTGCCATGGGAAAAACAGGTTCAATTTGGGGAAATTAGTTTAAATTATTACTAATCTAATCAGAGTTGAGTGAAGAGAAAAAAACCCCGTATCTTAAAAGCACCTTTACCCACCCTGCCCCTCCCCCCCCCCCCCCCCCCACCTTCCTGGGCTCAACTTCACTTCTAAATTCCCTACTTCCTTTCCCTGGAGACACAGTGGTATGGGGAATGGGAGCTGTGGTCAGTTCATCACTTGTTGTCTCTACTACTCCCTCTTCCTCAGAGGAGAACTCCATACTCTTCCCCTACTCTGGCATGTGGTCCCTTCCATGGAAGACAGTACTCAATGACCTTCCTCAAAGTGCGTTCTTTCCACAAGTCCTGACAGAAAACCTGCTCCAGCGTGGGCTCCTCTATCTTCATGGGTCCACAGGTCCTGCCAGGAACCTGCTCCAGCACAGGCTTCCCATGGGACTACAGCCTCCTTTGATCATCCACCTGCTCTGGTGTGGGGTCCTCCGTGGGCTGCAGGTGGATCTCTGCCCCACTGTGGATATCAATGGGCTGCAGAGGGGACAGCCTGCTCCACCATGGTCTGCACCATAGACTGCAGGGGAATCATTGCTCTGGCCCCTGAAACACCTCCTCCCCTCCTCCTTCACTGACCTGGGTGTCTGCAGGGTTGTTCCTCTCAAATATTCTCTCTGCTCTCTTTCCACTGGTTTTTTTTCCCCACAGTCTTTTTCCCCAAATGTTATCCCAGAGATGGGCTCAGCCTTGTCCAGTGGCAGGTTCATCTCGGAGCTGACTGGCATTGGCTTTGTTGGATGTGAGAAGGGCTTCTAGCAGTTTTTCAGAGAAGCTACCCTTGTAGCCCTCCAAATACCAAAATTTGGCCTGGCAAACCCAATACAACAGGGAAAAGGGTAGCACTCTTGACTGAATGGTCCAGAAAAACTTTGGAGAGAGGGATACAATTGCCAAGATACAGATGTCTAAGGGATGATGAAAGATCAAATAGGCGGATGCCATTTTCTCAGTATGAGATAATAAGGTGCTCTGGGTAGGGGTGAAAGAAAACTTGTGAGGAAGTTTTTGAGTTACTGCCAAGAGAGCGTTACACACTCTGTTCCTTCCATAGACACTTGCTGTGTGTTTGGTACATCTGCTATGCTGCCAAATAAACATCTGCTACGCTGCCAAATAGTCCACAAGGCCTATCACAGCAAAATTTGAGATTACTTCCTTACTGTAAGTAGATCCACTAAAATCTAGTTAAAATAAGAATAGTTTTGAAGGGTCTCCTCTGAGTCTCCTTCCTAGCTTGAGTGACACTGATCACACACCATATATGCTGTGAAATTTCGTCTTCTTTTGGGCAGCATCCATCTGCTGTGAAGATTCTGCTGGGTCACTAATGGGATGGATCGCTTCCACTGTATTAACCAGAGACATCTTGAAAAAAAAAGGAAACTTCATTAATACAAATCACATTTTTCAAAGGGAGAAAGGAAAATTCTTCCTCCTAATAGCAAAATCTCATAATCTGAGCAGAAAATACTGTTAGCTTACAATTCTTTGTTTTATAATCATTGCTTCAAATTCTATTTTCTCTTTTTCAAATGTAAGGATAAAAAGGAGAATTTTACAAAATGGTGAGATCTAAGGCAAACTGGTTAGTACAATTGCCAGCAAGATGGGTTCCGCACTTAGAAAAGAAAAATTAAAGAGATATAGAGAAGTCAAAAATGTATTCAATCACTTATGTCTGTTGAAGGCCTTGTGTGTATTTTTTTTTTTTTTGCAAATCCCATTTGCAGTACTTGAACATTGATACATGTTAATCTCCATGTGGTGTAAACTTTCAGGCTCAGGATTTATAGTTTTCAAATACATGACTTCTGGACCAATGGCTATTCAGTGCCCCTTTTTATTGTTTGCTTTTCATGAAAGGTGTGAAACAGTGCGAGAGCTCATAAAACTCAACCAAATTGTAAATCTAGTAGGTTTTTCACAAATAGTACTTTTTTTTCCCTTAAAATTAACATTTACTTATAGTGCATATTGCAAATCCTGAGAAAAATCTTTCTTTCCATTCTTGGATGCTAGTAAAACAGGGTTTTATATTGGATGGTCAAAAGAGTCTTACTTTGAACAGGTACCAATAAGAGCAAATGACAACAAGACATAAAATATTAAAAAATTCTCACTTTAATGGGCTGAGATCTTAACTCTCTTGAAATCTTACCTATTTCTGTAGAACTCTAAAAAGATATGTACCCAGAAGAAGAAAGGTCAAGTGACATGGGAAGAATTAAGAGATGCTTGATGCTGTAGGGAGAAAATTCACGTGGCCAAAGTCCAGCTGAATTTAAAGCTTGCCAGAAATGTGAGGGACAATACAAAGAATTTTTAAAAATATAATAATGGCAATAGGCAATAGAGAAATACCATTGGCCTGTTACAGGATGAGGATTGTCACTTTACAAACAGGGACAGAGACAAAGCAGAGGTGTTTAATGCTTTCTTTCTCTCTGTCTTCCACATGGATGATGGAACAAGGGGGTCTCCATGCCCTGAGGTGGAGGACCATAGCTGTGAGAATGATTAACTCCCAGCCAGACCTGAAATTGTGGGGGATCTGCTGCTCCAGCTGGATTCCTGCACATCTATGAGACCTGATGGGATTCATTTAAGAATTCTCAAAGAGCTGGCTGACGATCATTGTAAAGACTCTCTTGAAGATTTTTGAGCAGTCTTGGGAGGTACTAGCTGACTGGAAGATTGTGAACGTTGTCCCAGGGGAAGAAGGAAGACCCTGGAAGCTACAGGCTTGTCAGTCTCATTTCAGTAGCTGGTAAAGTTATAGAGAATATTTTTCTGGGAAGTATTTCAAAACACCTGAAAGACAAGACAGTCACTGGTCACAGCCAGCATAACTCCATAAGAGGAAAGTCCTGCTTATCAAACCTGGTTTCCTTTTATAAGAAGGTAACCCACCTGGCTGATCAAGGGAATCCAGTTGATGTCATCTTTTTGGATTTCAGTAAAGCTTCTAGTACTGTCTCTCCCAGGATCCTTCTGGGCAAAGTGTCACATTTGAAACAGAGACACCTTTCCTTTGGAAAACATCATCTTTGATCTTACCCTTACTCATTAAAATTCATTTTTCTTTAAAAACATCGTTTAGGTTGAATAATGAATGTAAGACTCATTTGCAACTGAGCAGAGGTACTGAGGGTTTTGACAGGTGCTATATGGCTAAAAGGAAGACCTCCCTTAGATACCTGGAAAGATATCCACTTGATCCACTTCTGTTCAATAACATAATTCACTTTGCTGAGCATCAGGGTAGGCAAGTGCAGTAAACACACCCTCTAAGTGTGCCAACAATGACAGTATATATGTGCATGAAATAATTCTACCAACTGATGATTGAGGGAAACTACATCAATGAATTTTTTTAAATATCTTTGCTGATGACTGTTTTCCTGATTTTTGTTTTCATACCCACATAGTTCCTCTGTTTACAAAGCAAATATCCTTGTTAAACTACTACTGCACTAATTTACATTTTCTTTCTCCTATGGAACTTGACAGGCTACATAAGGATGAAAAAGTCAATGTGTAAAGGTCAGAAAAATGGGCAATAAATAGGAGTCTCATTTTCTTCACTGTAGATCATAAAACTATTGTAATATATGTTTTTTATGTCTGATGCAGAGAAGACAGTTTCTATTCTGCTTTGTTGTCATACCACATGCTAACTGTTCTGTGCCAATGAAAATCCTTTTCCAAAAGCTTTTGATTACATTATTTGTCAGTAGTAGTAGTTTTTTCCATTTTATTTAAAGAGACCATTAATGAGAAGATATAATTTAATTTCTTAAAAAATTCTGAAATGATTTTATATTATAGAAATTGCAGGCTGTTTATTAATTTGAAAAATGCCTCTATTTTTCCTCCTTTCAGGATCTGATCCAAAAAGGACTAAGTGAATTCCCTAGTTTTTTCATTCAGTGGAAAGATTCTCCTTTTGGATACAACAATGGGAAAAAGGTGAGGCAGAGAGAGAGAATCTGAACTGGAACAAAACAGAGGTCAGGAAAAAGGTTGCCAACCTGACTCCTTAGTAAGAAAGTAGAAAAAGAAATACCACCCATTGAAACATGTGCAACAGCAAAGAAGTTTCTGTAAGAGGGAGCAGCAGCAGGAGGAAATAAGATTGTGCCAGGTGCAGATTATTATTCTGCTCAGCAAACAGTTTGGAAAATTTCAGTATTTTTAACAGTTGGGTAAAAAACTAACAACACTAACTGCTTTCATTGCAGGTCTGGATCTTTTCATACATTATACAGGCTATAGATTTTTATGAAAATAGATTTTTAAGGAAAATGTAAATCACCTAACCTAAGATGCTGCGTAACCCAATCTGCAGAATTCAGTAAATCCTGTGGTACTGGTGAAACTTGCATTATGGCACATTTTAAAGAATGAAAATCAATGATTTAAGGTTTTCAAATGATGGTTTGGAACATGATAAAGCATTATAAGGTTTTTTATGTGTTTTTTTTTCTATATTTAGTTTTTCTTCTATAAAGCAAGGGCATTCTGTCTCGTCTAAATATATCTAAATTTGGACTTCCCCTTCTGGTTTTTAGAATGTCTCTTTCTTCTTATGCTGAGAAGCTCTTTTTTTAGCAGAAAATATTCTCACCCTTTAGGTACTCATAACCCATGATAAAATTAATACTTGAAATTCTCTTGAATACATTCAATAGATAGGAAGACTGTAACTCTTTCACAAGGAAGATTTTTTCAGACCTCACATACTTTTATTTTGTCAAAATAGTTTTAAATGTAATGTTTTGTCTTTTCTAAAAGAAACTGGTGACTGTACAATGCCAAAGTACAATGGCTTGACACTTCTGCCTTTTCCAAAAATACAGGCTTGAATATAGTCCTTTGGAGTTATCACTCTGAATTTTAGACAGATAAATAATGACAAGGTAGAGAGGAAAGGCAGCTCCAGAAGACTGTTCAGGCTAAATAAGGTCTGATTTGGTGTTTGGTGATATCCATTTCTTGCCTGATGATAAATTTCAAACATCTGAGTTTACATTTTACTGTCAGCCACTTTATACTTTCATTTATACCCTTAGTGAAATTGAGGAACAAAACATGACTAAAAATGGAGAATGGATATGAAGTCCATGAATCTCTCTGAAACACTTCTCTTGCAAATTGGTTGTTAACTTCACGTAATTCAGGTTATGCTACCATAAAATCTTTGCTACTAAATCTCTCCTGGTTTCTTTTTGTCATCATTCTGTCAAATTAATTTTGGTTGAATCAAGTGTTTTATTCTTTTATAATAACAATGCATCCACAGTTTCCTTCTATTGCTTAAGAACTTCCCAGACTCCTGGCAGCTTGAAGAAATACCCTTAAGCTCTGGCACTTGTTATTTGTTTCTACACAATCAAATCACCATTTATCTGTAGCATTTGATCTTTAGCACAGTGTACAGTTATGGATGAAAAATTAAAATATAAACCAAAACACCCCTGGTGAAATGTGACTTCATTCTTCTTGATCATTTTGCTTTCTTACTTTGCTTTTTAATGTGTGTCTGCTGCATCCTCCTTGCATTAGGTATAGGTTCTAGTAATCTGGATGATTAAAATACTTTCAGCAACTTGTCCTAATGAGGTATGAAGGACTGCTGTTATCTGGAGACAGGTGTTAGGCAGAAGAATGTCTTCTGGGAAACGTGCCTCAGAAAAGAAGGTGTATTAGAGTTCCTATTCCTTTAGATTTCAAGCTCTACCTGCAGGTGCAACATGTTAGACTTCTGGGAAGGAATGGACTACGCCCAATGGAAAACCAAGCAAACAATCAACAACAAAAAACCCAAAACCCAAAATAAAAACAAAAACCAAAACCATACACTCAGAAAAAAAACAACAACAAAACCCAGAACCTAACAAACAAACAAACAAACAAGAAAAGTAACAACAAAAAAATCCAAAGCAACAAAACAAAAAACAAGAAAAGCAAAACCAAGGCACAAAACCTGCAAGCTTTAAAACATCTTCAGAAAAAAACCTACTAGAGTATGTTCATTTTATTACAGCTTCATAAAAAAAATGCTGGAGTATGTTTGTTCAGGGCTATCCCTTGGCACAGAATAGGGGCATGCATGTATGCATGGAATGGGAAAGTTGGACCTTTATGATTCAGATTTTCTAGTTCTCCTTGTGCGCAACATAGGAAAGATCCACCAAGGAAGTATCTCACTGTGCACAGAAAATGTTGGAGACTGGCTAGTGCCTACATGTGCTGGCAAGTAATAATTGCATCAGTTTATATTGGGTTTCAATACAACAGGACATACTTGTGGTGGAGAAAAAATACTTTTATACTGTATTAGGAAGTCCTTTCTGATTCATACCTACCAGGTTTGGCATGCCACAATCACTTATGTTGTATAATCTGGCATACTGACATAATAAGAGCTGATATGTCACCTTAAAGATAGGCCTATTCTGAAAAATGGAAAAAGACATGGCTCATAATATCAGAGCTAAGATTACTATGACTTTCAGGAACATGCTCTTTTCAATTAAGATCATAGTCAAGCTGTGCTAAACATACATATGTGTCAATATGGTCAGTCAGACCGCATGCTTTTATAATTACAGCTACATTATGTAATCTTATGAAGAAATTTTTCAGAGCTCAGTAGTAATGCAGTCAAGTAGTAAAGAATGTAAAAAGGCACACAAAAATTCTTATAAGTACTTGATGGTCAATAACACATTTGCAGTAGCTTTTTAAAGTCATTTTACGGAGTTCCATAGTCACAATCCAATATTACATTAAATTTTAAAAAATTTATTAAAATGACTGAAATGTCACTTCATTTTAAATCTATCAGGATCAAAAAATCATCCCCAAAGACTCCAAGGTTATGTATAGTCAGGTTTATTTATCCACACAGAACATTATTGTCATTCCTCATGGAGAGCATAGACATGCTTACAGTAAATCCAAGGCCATTTATAGAATGTATCTGTCATTGGTGCTTTGTGCTATCCTGTTATCAACATGGTAGAATTACAGCAAACTATTATGTTACAGTTGAAATGAACACAAATTTTGAGAAGCATTTTATTCATCCCTTTTGCGAAAAGCTTTTAAGATTCTTTTATTGTCAACCTGTGACCTTGCAGAATGTGATTAACTCTCTGAGAAATAAAAGGTGCACATTTTCCCTGTCATACTGCTGAGTCCTTTCAACTGCTATTACTGTCAGGGAAAGGCAAAGCCTTTTGGTTCTTTCTATGTAACAGATCCTACATGAAGATCTTTGCAGTTTAAGTTGTGCATTGCATACCTAGGAAAAGTCCTTACTGGGTAAGGGATGTATGATTGTATCTCTGGGATCAAATTTCCAACTGCTTTTCTCATAGCCATTTTCAATTTATTATGAATTTATGCATAGCTTAACTTTGCTTAATTTTAACTGGTAACATTTATAACTGTTCTGTACATGTTTCCATTTTTTTCCCCCCTCAGACTAAAAGCTGGATAGGCAGTGTAATTTGGCTGCTTATCCTGTAAGAACTAGGGAATATTGGTGGTTGTTGGGTTTTTTTTTTCCTAAACATTTTGAAGCAGAAATAAAATTTTCTCTCTCAGACTGAAATTATAAAGAATAAAACAAGTTTATTATAGACATTTAAACATATGAACCCTTTGTGACAACCCACTCTTCAGGAGAAGGAAGCACCTAAGATTTGTAAATGCTTGTGGTCAAAAGAAACTACAACAAACCATTAGGAATTAGGAAGTTACACACTTGGCATGGAAATTGGAATATTAGTCCATGACTATATAAGTCAGTGCTTTTTGGTTAAAGGGGTGGGGTATAAGGAAGAGAGAAATTACATAGTGAGATATGAATTCAAGAAAGAAAGACAGAAAGAACAAGGAAGAGGAAAAGAGAGACAAAAAGAGATCACCAGTCCTGGTTCCAGCATCAATCCAGCTGATAAGCATAGATCCAGCTGTGTTGGTCTGGCTGATGAGATGTCCAGGGTCCTGGGGACACCGCCTTGACTTGGAGGGTACGTTTTTATGGACAGGTTTCTCTGCTCTGAATACAGGTTTTCCATTTTCTATGTAAATTAGTTATTGTATGCAGTCCATTCTTTCAGGCCTTTCTGGAAATGGGTCAGATAGCTTTGGGGGTCTTTGGGGATCTTAATCCCACCCTGTAGTCCATACCCACTTCTTGGACTCATTTCTGTGCTTGCACTGTACTGTGCTGTGGTCCTGTCTCATGGAAAAGTGCTGCCCTATCTCCTTCTGGCCCCCCTTCTTCAGCCAAATCTTGTTCTTTCTCACAGCATGTTAATACCAATAGGCCTTTGTTATTAACAATTGTTGTCTATTATTCCTGGCAGTTCTTGGTTGACTCCACAGCTATCTGGTTATCAGTGGCTGAGACATACACATTAGCCTTATCTCTTCTGGGAGCTGCGAGCTCAGAGAGTATCACTTTGGACTGCCATTTGTAGGATCATTAGAGAGTGGGCTTTAGTCAAAGTAATTTTCCATCCTGGCTGCAATTTGAGTCGGTAGGTTTCTTTAGAGGTTCACTAACAAAAATATTATCCCACTTGGGTTGTTATTCAGGAAAGAAAAGTAAGTTTCCAAGGTCATTCATTAAAAACCAGGTGCTTGCTTGTGAGACACCTCTTGGTTCCTGGGAGCAGACTGTTTCTGATAAGTTCAAGGGGGGCTTGGTCCAGGTGCTATTTCATCAAGACTGAGGCCTAACAAGCATTTTTTAGATCATAGTGCAGCCCAGGGGGAGGCAGGGGGAACGCACCACCACAATCCACTTTGTGACTAAAGCCAGCTTCTCTGGGCCTCTATACCTACAAAATTTAAAATGTAAGCTCACAGTCCTTTGGTGGTAAAAAAAGCAAAACCATTTTCTGAAGAAACCCCTTCCTTAAAAATAAAGCACAGTAATTTTGTCACACTTAAGTAAAAACCGTGCAGCAGGTATAATGATGTTTTCAACCAGTAGCAATTCTGACCAGGAACAATAGAAGAAAGAGGGAAGGTAATATAACACTTTGTACTGACCTGCATCACTCTCTCTCTGTGTAAAATTCATGCTGGAGAACTGGAGAGAGGCGGGAAGCACACCTTTGTCAGAAAGATTGATTTGCAGAACTATCATGTCAGAGATCTGATCATATAGCTTTCCTGTTTCTCAATAAATTTTTTATACAGTCTTAGTTTCAAATTTGTTTTGAGCATCAAGGCACCAGTTAAATTATTACAGGAAAATAAGACAAAAAGGTATACATTGTACTGATGTATTTCATTATCTATTGCATGACACTGTAAAATATAAATGAGGTGCCATTATAAATGGAGAGCAACAATTTTACAGCTTAACTTTGCCTGTTTCTTCTACAACATTGGAAGAAATGTATATATAATTCATTATTGGAAGGAAAGAATAAAATATCTTTGGAAAAATCCACATTAATTTTGATTTCTTTTACAGAAGAACTTAATTTCACAGATTTCCAGCAACTCTGAAAGTGCTTGATCAGTACAAAACCAAGCAAAGTTAATTAATGATTTCAATTTCAAAGTACCTTTGATTAACTGAAGTCAGTACATAGGAAGGCAAACTACTTCTCATTAATGACTCTTTTATCGTTTCCATTACAAAATGCCTTTAATTGACAGCTCATATTTTCCAAACAGTCTGTATTATTAGATTAGAACTCTTGACGTTATTCACATCTGGGTACATGAGCAAAAATAATTAAATTTAATAATAATGGAAAAAACACAGTAATCCATCATACTACTACTGTAGCATGAGCAATGAAGTCAGAGTGGGTGCCAAATTAAAAAATAAATCCATAAAAATATGCCAATTACTATAACCATAATAAAATTCAGCTTCTGTTTAAATGACTATGAGCCATAATCCTCTCTCTCAGACTCACTGGGGTCTTCTGATTTCAAATTGCGCCTAGACACATATTTAAGGTTCCCAGTGTTGTACATTAACTTTAGAAATCACACTGTAGCCGTGACTAAAACAAATCTCCAGGATTCTTCAATTTAAAGTTCCTCCATTTTCTGTGCTATTACCTCAACTTTATCACAGTTTTCAGTATGACCTGAACTATTTGTCCAAATTCATTGTTGATATACTGGCAGCTTCCTAAGGTAAGCACAGTGTGGTTTGCTTTCTTTAGACACTGCTTTTTGCACTCTTCTCATCTTTCTGTTCCAAATGTTCTCATTTTTCAGGCTTTAGAGACACGTTTGAAGGGTAAATAGGGAGCTCTGAACATTCAGAGTATTTGTGTGTGTCCTGTGAAAGGTATTGTTCAACACACAAACATCTCCCTTATCCACAGTTAAAATGGATTGCTATTGTAAAAACCAAGAAAGGCATCATATAAACGTTGTTTCAACAGAGCAGATCTATGCATCAATGTCACCTTCGTTTCGTTTTTTTACATATGGAAGAAGATAATATGGCTTGGTAGACATGCATTCAATAAACACTCAGTGTGGCCAGTCTATGAGATTATTGATGATTCATGTGCTGAACCAGAACCAGTTTATCAATATCTTTCCCATGCTGGGGGACTCAAAACTGTGAATAATCCCTTCCCTCAGTCAACTGGCCATGATCATGGTAACACCTCCCCAAATGCTGTTGGCAGCTCAGCTCACTGCCTACCAGGAGCCCCAGAGCCTTTCCCATAGAGCTGCTCCCCAGCTGGTCAGCCCTAGGATGGATTCTTACAAGGAGCTCTTCCTCTCTGAGTGCAGTATTTTGCATTTGTCTTCACTCAATAATGTAAGGTTAACCTAGACTGATTGTGTCAACTTGTATAGATCCCTCTGAACGATTTAAATAGATGAAGATGTTAAACTAGTCCCACTGCAGATCCCTTGTGGTTGACATGGTGGGTTGACCTTGGCTTGACACCAACTAGGTGCCCACCAAGACACTCCATCATTCCCCCTTCACAGCTAGATAGGAGAGAGAAAATAGATGGAGAACTTGTAGGTTGAGATAAAGCACTTTACTAAAGCAAAAGCAAAAGGTTGCACACACAAAGCAAAGAAAAAACTCCAAAGATTTTATCCTCTACTTCTCATCAGAAAACAGTGTCCTGCCACTTCCCAGGAAGCAGGACTTCAGCACATGTAGCTGTTGCTCTGGAGGGAAAATAATTTAAATAATAAATTCCACCCTCCACCAACTTTCACCTCTTTTTCTTAACTTTCATATCTTAGCAAAAGTCATATGGTATGGAATATCCCTTTGGTCAGTTTGAGTCAGCTGTCCCAGTTGTGTGCCTTTCCAAGATCTTTCCCAGTGTTGATGCTGTGTCAGCGCTGCTCAGAAAAGCAGCCAAAGCACTGGTGTGTTATCAACACCTTTCTAGATACCAATGCAGAGCACAGCACTGTGAGGGCTGCTATGGGGAAAATAAACTCCATCTCAGCTACACCAAATACAGTGAGATTCTGCTCCCACAAATTTTTAGGTTCAGTTACACAGACCAGTCACAACAAAGGCCACAGAAAATAGTGAACAAAATGGTATATCTGGGCAAGAATGGAAGTTATCTCATATAATCTCAGTGCTCTAATAGCTGTGGCTAGGTTAAGCAATTACTTGCACTCCCTTTACAGTCAATAGGCTGATACCGACACTTCCTGAGTATGATTGCTCAGTAATAACATTGCTTACTAATCTCTTCTGAGAGGTTTTTCATTCTGTTACTTCTCCACACTGGCAACAGGGGAAATAAAAACACCAGTTTAGCTGGGATGTCCAGGTTCTTAAATGGCCTGTGTGAGAGGGAATTCATGTCACATTAACTATTCAAGGTTGTCACAGGATTTCTCAGAAGTCAGTGGAGTGACCAGGAAGAAGGAAGGCTGTCTGACCAGGTACTGTAGGTGGCACCACTTCTACACAGTAATAGAAATCTGCTGTTCCTTGATAAACATCTTTGTCAGCAGGAACCAAGATGTTCCCAGGTTGTAGGACTCGGCATGGAAAGAATGCATAAGGTCAAGTAAATTTTGGATGCATAGGTCATGAGAGTATGATGAGACCCAGACAATGGAGCATCAATCATCGTGCTGAAGACCAGAATCTGGGTCAAATCCAATTATCTATAGTGGGTAAGAGGGCTGAATGCTCTGAGAAGCTTGGAGCACCTTTATTACCTTGGAGTTTCAGGATAAGCAGACATGTTTTCTGTCCAGTTTAAAAGAAATGAACAGATAAGGAATAGATGCCTGTAGTACCTTCAGATATCCACCTTTCTGGATAGCAAAAGCAATATGGAATAGTCACATGCTGACTAACGAATACCGAAACCAAAACCAAATCTTGTTAATGTCAGATAAACATGAACAACAAAAAATTTGTAGCTCAAAAAAGAGTGAACCTGAATTATTTGATTGAAATTGTCAGAGTATATGTTCTTCTGTAAAAGATGATACATAAATATAATGGTGAAAGCCAGTAAAATAAGCTGTTGTTACTGATAGGTATCTTTTTCTGTTAGCAGTGGCAAGCTTTATGAAATCTGTCTTCATTCAAATCCTCTTTCTTGACAAAACCCTCATGTTTCATAGTGAGAGACAACTTGTAGAATCGAGATTAGTTAAGACAAGAAGAAATAAAATTGTATCTTACTGGTACTGAATATGGTCCACGACATCTGGTTTTTTGGTTTGTTTTTTTTGGTTTGGTTTTTTTTCCTGTGGTAATGCCACAGTCACATTGAAAAATGTTGCTGTCATTTCAGTACAAGTGATTCTCAGCTAAAGGAACAAAAGAGTCTTGTTCAGTCATGATGATAATTATAGATGTTGCTTCTTTTATATTGCAGACACTTAATGGAGTTCTTGTAAATTAGGATATTTAGGTGCTGAGAAAATACAGCTTACAATCTAAGTGGGAAGTTCCCCATTTTCAGGTTCAGTGAAAGATGGTGGATAGTTGTCATTTTTGTGGCAAAGTTATTAACTGTACTGAAGAACAAAATAATGACATTCTGCACTTTCTCAGGTACACTCTGTTCACAGACTTTCAGAGTACATTCAAAGCAAATATTCTAAGTTCTTAAGAGAGCAAGACCCTAGGGACACAAATTTTTGATGGTGATACAGAAATCTGGAAGGACATGACATACAAAAGACTTTGTATCTTTACCTGTAATATGTAGTTAAGGGAATCAAGCTGAAACCCTTTATTATTTAGCATGATCACATTGCTGGAGTCTTGCACAAGGCTTCAAGAAGAATATCCCCAACTATGCACCTAAGCCAGCTGCAGATACCAAAGAGCAGCTTCATGTGAAAGAAATACAACTTTCTTTACCCCCTTGCTTTATTTAGAAACTTTCTAAAAGTACTGTAGTGAACCCTGGACTGTGAGACATTACTAGAATCACTTTTCAAATGACCTCTCAACCACAGACACAGGTCCTTTGATACATTTAGGTATCTAGTTCCTCTAGCAATCAGTGGGAAACAGGGAGTGAAATACAGTCTGCAGTCCTAAATAGCTTTGTACATCTGAGCCACATGTCCTCACACACTCACCAAAGAAAGTCAGTAAAGCTTTGTCATATTAAGAAGTATTACAGTACTGCAGCTATGCAAACGGTTGCAGACAGTCCATCTGCTATTGTCATTTAATACAAATATGGTGCAAAGCTTTTGTAGTGACTTCAGATTATGAAAACATTAAGCACAATTTTATTCAGTGGTTTGCATGATATTGTTACTTTTGACAGCTCTCAAGGATAATAGCCCTGAACTAGACTTCTGCTGGTCCAATATCCACCAAATCTCCATGAATTATTTCCACTAATTCTAAAATATTGACAACTTACTGAAAACTATGTATTAAACAATCTATATATAGAAAGGAAATAAATCTGAAAATACTGCTAAGGCATAGAGAAATCAGGATGTATAAAAAAATTTCAGTGATGCACAGTTAAACTTCATAATGAAATGTAGGTTGTCATATTTAAGGCTGTTCTGAGGTAAGGGCTCTCTCAAATTAATTATATTTTAAGTGCTCAGACTATAAAAATTTCTTTACATACACACTATCAGTTTTACAGTTCAAATTCAGTGTATCATTGAGTCAAAGAATAATCATCACAGCAATACCATAGTCAAAGCAAAATTTAGCTAATTTGGTTGCTTGGGACTCATTGCAAACTAAAATTTTTTTTAAAATCTTACCTTTCATTTTAAAAAGTATGAAAGCAATTCCATCTCCTCATTTTCAAAGAAAACCATGAACATGTAACCAAGCACAGTCAAACCTGACAAACTCCATTGAAAGCACAGAGTAATTTTCCAATCTCTGAACTTTGTTACACATGTTTGTCACTAGAAAGGGTGGAGAGACAGAAATGCAAAGCTTTCTAGTCTCATCTGTATTAATATAAAGTTAATAACTATAAGCGTCCTCGGAACAATCAAAGCTTTATGAACCCAACACTGCTTGACAACTCTGGACAGAACACAGGCTGGAAAGATTTTTGACTTTCCAGTGAGGACCACACTTAAGCTAGGGAGAACTTAAAAGCAATAAGCGCCTCCAGAAAATCAGAACCTTATGTTCCCAACACTGCCTATCGACATGGATAGCACACAGTTGGGAAGGGTTTCTCACTTCTGATATGAGACCACACTTAACAGCAAGAAAAGAACTTTCCTCACGACAGCTCCTGAAATAACGTTTATTAATACAAGTACGTGACAATGACTATTTGGGTTACTTAGTCAGTGATAACATTTAGCTGCAGGATTGTACAAAATATCCCAAAAGACATCAGCACAAAACACATTTTACAGGCAACTCCAGCAGTATACCCCTCCCACGACAAACTTAACTAACAGAGGATTACTAAACAGAAACACAATAGTTCAACACCACAAGTAAACATGTTCAGTAACCCAAAAGAAAAGCAACAGGAAAAATACAGCCGCTTCCTATTAACACGTATACATCCAGTGAGCTATAACAAATTATAATTAGTAAGGCATAGGAAAATAAAGTAAGAATTTCATTACTTACCCCTGCAATGTCCAGTGGGATGGAGGAGACAGGGTAGCTCATAGGTTGCCCTCCCAGAGGTGGAAGTTTTTCTCCCTAGTTTTGGTTTATATTCAATCTCTTTTTATACTTTTTTTTTCTTTAGGTGGTTTGTGTGACTAAAGTCAATACTTTGGGGGTGATAGAGAGAGGCCTGAGGGGTGGTTCCTTGAGTCTTCTGCAGGGTGCCACAGGGTTCGGTGAAGAAAGGCCCTGCTAATTCAATAACATTCCATTCTTTGGTAACACCATCACTTATCAGCATCCCTCCAGGGGGGCTGAGGCGTTTCCCTCAAGACTTTATCACAGCCATCACCCCACAATGTTCATAGGCTGTAAATGATGAACTGTATTGCAAGAAAATAAGGAAATCCAACTCACATTGTCCACAATGCAATAGCTGCATGGCAATTTTACTGCTTCAATAATGTAGTAGCATTAAGTCTGTCTTCGCTACACAAGAAGTGTTTGTTCCACACAACTGAAAAAAAATGGTGGTGCAGAGAAAGGAAAAGAAGGAAAGAGTACTTCTGAGACTTTAGCAGTAACTGGTGTGTTCTGTGAGACAGACCAGAGGGTCCTCTTTAAAGGCAGGTATACCTAGCCAGGGTCTTTGTTGTGGTTTAAAACCAGCCAGCAGTCTGGCCTCACTCAGCCGCTCACTCACTCCCCTACCAACAGGATCAGGGAAAGAATCAGAGAGGTACAAGTTAGAAAACTCATGTGTTGACAGTTTAATAGGTGACACAAAAGCTGTACACATAAGCAAAGTAAAACAAGGAATTAATTCACCACTTCCCATGGACAGACTTCCCACTACCTACTTTATATACTGAGTATGATGTCGTATGGGATGGCATATCCCCTGGGTCAGCTGGGGTGAGCTGTCCTGGCTGTGCCTCCTCTCAAATTCCCACATATCCCCAGCCTCCTTACCAACATGGCAGTACCAAAAAAGACCTTCCCTCCATGTGTAAGTACCAGTTAGCAATAACAGAAACATCTCTGTTTTATCAACATAGTTTTCAGTACAAATCAAAAACACAGCCTCATACGAGCCACTTTGAATAAAATTAACTCTATGTTAGTCAAAACCAGCACAGTCTTAGATCTTTTGTTTTGAAAATCATCCTTACGCAGACTTACGGTGTGAACATTCTGAACAATTGCACAGAAAGTTACTCCAGTTTCTTTCCCCCCCAACCCCCTGAAAGTATTTAGGAAAACAGATTGTTAGAAATCAACCCCCCAAATTTTATGTCAGAAAATCAGTCTTGCTGTACAAGTGATTGATTGCCTGTGACACTAAGATCTGTGAAGTGACTGTTAGAGAATAGTAACTATATTTATGTAAACTACTGGCAAACTCAAATAGCACAATGCTCAAGTTTGAATAGAAGACAAAACAGTAATACTTCATTCTTGTGAAACCACAATTCAGTGTTTGAAAACCTGAAGTCAGATGATTGCTTTCACATGATACTGAAAATGGAATAGTGCCCCAGTGTCATACTTCAATGGGGTTTTCAGGCTTCTCTTACCTGGCTGAAAACAGGATTGTCAAAAGCAGAACTACCTCTGTCACATTCTGCAGCAAGTGGTCTGAAATTTCCATTAGAAATGTCAAAGCTGTTTCAGTTTTAAAAGATTTAGCAAAAAGATACAAAGCAGTGCAGTTCCATTTCTCATACTTGTTATTGTCACTAGTGCAATGTGCAGCAAATGGCAGGGGTGGAGAGGAGGTAAGGAAGCTGTTTTATCTTTGTCACTGTATTCTGCCCATGTTTATTTGATTGTTATGGTATCAACTTGTCAGTGACTGCCAAAGACTTGTAACCCTCAAGACTTGAGTTTCATCATTCAAATAAGTAATTTTGGAAGTAGTCAGCAAAAAAAATCAGTCATAGTTTGACACCTCCTCAATTCCTACTGTCAGTGCAATGGCCCAAGAAAGGTCTCAATGATAAACTAAAATAAAAAATGCTGATTCTCACAAAAACATCCAAACCCCACTGAGATGTGAGGAAATAAGAAAAATTGGGAACTGCATATTTGCAAACTATGTAATCTGGAAGATGAGGAAGACTCACCTGAACCAGAAAAAAAACAAAAACAAAAACAAAAACAAACAACAAACAAAAAAAAAAAAACAAAACAAAACAAAACAAATTAAAACAACCCAAAAGCAAGCAACCAACCAAAACTGTGAATTTCAGTGCTGCAAAACAAGTTGCTTTTGTTTCTTAAATTTCTAAAAAATAAGGCTTTGAATGAAAGGATCCTTTTTCCCTGCTGGTCATAAGCTTCTGGATGTAACTCAAGAACAGCCAGTTATGATAGGTCAAATGAAATGGAACTGATGAAACTTGACCTATTGATGAGATGCTGGGAGAGACTGAAATGCTAGGAATTGATGACTGAAACAGTAGACCATTTGCAAAAGCAGCTGGTGCTTTGGTAAGGCCAGGTGTGCACCCTCAACTGAAGGGAAGGAGGAGGGGTTTTTGTGCAGTTGTGAAACCTCCGATCCGCATAAAACAGAGGGGGTGAGCATGCACCATCAGAGGATGACTGCAACAAACCAATCTCTGTTTAGCAACAAACCAGGTTTTGAGCCAGATAAGGGAAAAGGCCAATAAGAAGCAAATCCTGCTAGGTGGGATAATGGTTTTTGTCATGCCAATGTCCTCCCTTACACAACCTGCTGAAGGGTAAAACTCTCCCCTCTCCCCACGTCATGGGGAAGAACCAACATATTCACACATAGGCTTGAGGGCATTCATTCCTTTTGATGGGACATAACTGTTGTACACAAAATTTCTGAATATATCTCTGAGTAACTACTTTTCAAAAATTTCCCATCTGATGGTATAGACAGATGTTATAGTTTGCATGCCTTGTTCCTAAATACATTACTTGGTTGCAAGCAACAGCCAAATAACACCATTCCACACCTTGTAAACTCTTTTCCTTACCAGCAGAAAGAAAATTTCTTTCTGCCTTCAGAGTTAGGTACAGAGACATGTTATGAACAATTTTTTCTGTACAGTCATGCTTATCTAAGATGATTTCAATTCGAGCCTCTGTTTAGTGGGAAACAATTCCAGGTGAGCTAATAGTTTTACCAGTGCTGTAAAGCCTGAAGTTGTGTTGGGTTAAGTTACATATTAGAATAAGGTTCTTCACCTTCATTGTGACACCTGTTTCTCAACAGACACAGTTTTCAGTGAGCCTTTATGAGGCTACAACCTCTAGTTATTGAATAAAACACACTGACTGCATCTAATTTTAATTTTTCTTGCAGTTTATTTAAAGTTCTCTTCATCATGGGTTACAGCTACTTGAGGAATCATGGAAAGAAGGGAAAATTATGTTTACATTAACACTTTTTATCTATTCCTGTGCAGGGATTTACTAACTACAAGAGGAGTTTTACACAGGACTATATTTCTACACAGTTACACACAATTCTAAAACTTACACACACTATCCAATCTACTGACACACTGTTATAGCTAAATATTAAGTAATATATATTTCATAAAATTGCTGAATTTAAGCAGTCTTACTTATTGCATTTTAAACTTTATAAAAAGAGCTCTTTAGATGTCTTCCTCCGTGTAGTTTAACAGACTTCTTGTCTTGCTTCTGCATGAGCTCAAAATCTCCAGAAAAACTCCATTCTTATCTTAGAAGCTGGCACTTGTGAACCTGTCCTTGGCTCACTAGCCTGAAAATGTATGTTCTCCAATACTTCACCCAGAGGATGGTTGGGCACTGGAACAGGTTCTCCAGGGAAGTGGCCACAGCACCAAGTCTGACAGAGTTCAAGAAGCATTTGGATGATACTCTCAGGCATGTGGTGTGACTCTTGGGGATCGCGCTATGCAGGACCAGATGATCCTTGTGGGTCCCTTCCAACTTGACATATTCTGTGATTCTGGTTCCATATTTAATTTCTGTAGCTGTTTAAGGTTTCTTATCCAGATTTGTAAAATATAAACAGTTTCTTTGTCAGATCTATTTGCAAATTCTCATAGGATAGTTTCTTTGGAGTGTACATATAGTATATTTAAATTGAGCATTTTCCATCCTGAAAGTTGCTGTTATATGTTTTTATGACTTTAACAATTTTTACTGTAGTTTCTTTTTTCTTTTATTTTTATCCTTGTATGTCTCTTAAAAATTTAATTATGCTTGTCTTGCAGTCTTGCATTTTTAATTGTATGTTTAGTTAGATGTTTAATTCAATTTTCTTTTCAACAATTCCTTTTTTTTGTGAGTGGTAAAAAGAAGTTCAAAAATAAAAAGAATTCAAAATTTCCTTGAAAATTAAATGTCATACTTTTGATTTGTATTTTTATATAGTTGTCCTTTTACACAGATTGCAGGAAAAAAAAAAATCAAAACAAACAAAACCCCACAAACAAACAAAGCAACAATGAAAGAAATCAGAAAACCTAACTAAAACAAAAACAAAACAAAACACCACAACACAAACCTCCAAAACTTAGAAAGCTGACTGTCTAGAAATCACTGCACTGATTGCCAATTTTGAGTGTGTCAATAGTTGCTTGAGAGAGTCATGCTAGTCAAAAAGATGCCAGGAACCACATTAGCAATTTTAAAACACTGGCTTTCACCTGCTTGTGATTGGGATGCTACAGTGACACTGATGAATTTGCTGCTACAGAAATAGTCTTAATCAGCAGTCTGTTGGCATATGGATATCCAAAGCATCCTGTACCATACAGTACAGATTCTGTCACTTTCAATTAAACAAATTATTTTGATCCTTGAACAATTGTAGAAACTTAACAGAGATTTCCAGCAAGATTTATTAAGGCGTTTTCATTCAGCTTTCTTGTTTCAAAAGATGGTAAATTACTTGTCCTTGTATAACCCCTTTTATTTCTTCTTTGTATAGAACAAGACATGTTATAAGGCAGAGCTGCTTTTCCTGAAGTTTAACAGCTCTGATTTCATACAAGATTTATGATGATTTCATACAACTAGACATGTAGTATTGAAAAATATTGAGTTTTGAATTTTCATCTCCTCTTCACCCCCCCGGCCCCCTTTAGTGGTTCCCCTTTTAGTGTTTTTCTGGTTCTTTTTCTGATGAAATCAACCTTGTGTGCTTTACAAATATTATCTCAAAGGCTCATTGCCACTTAACAGTTTCATCATTTAAGATTTTGGAACTTTGAAGTAGTTTTTTGTAGTTGTCTTGAACTGGCACCTGACCCTTCTGAAGCATCATCTGAAGCCTAGGGGGATGTCCCGGCAAGGCCATCTCTGGGACACCAAAAGTCACCTCAATTTACAGAATAGATTTTGTGCCCTTATAAAAAGGGATTTACATGTATATTTGCAAATGTCTACAAGTACACTAGATGTCTTGAATCCTGTTATAATCAGTGAAAATCTAGTGAATTCAAAACCCCAATTAAATTAACATCAAAGGCCTGGTTAACCAAATTTGTCTACTCTATGATTGTAGTATGGAACCTTCCATATATAAGGGCATCTAAAATCAGATGCTTTGATATAGAACTGAATTCTGTCCTTTAGTAATAACAAAACAAAATGCCACTGTATGACACTGGAAACTGCATTTCTGGGGCTAGAACAGCATGTGCTGCCCACGCACCAGTACAGAGGCTGAGAGCCAGCAATCTCCAGCTCTCATCATCATATTTTCTCTGGGGTATAAATTAATATACATTTGGTGTTCAGCTTAAGCTGAAAAGGGATAATACAGCCTGAAAATAGTAACATTTTTACTTCATCTGCCTGTATTCAATACAAGACCAAAAGGAGAGCATCATTTCTGATCTTGCACTTTCAGCCCTGCCCATACATCTGGTTGCAGAGAAAGCATAGGACAAAAGCACAAGAGAATACATTAAAATGATATCACAACTCTAATTGCTTCTTGCTTGTGCATGTAATCAGTATCTTACTCACTGTACTTTTGCCAGGTGTCTCAGCCTTTCCTGAGCCATGATCCCTCCAGCAATAGCCACAAACATCTGCCACTTTCACACTCTGGAGAGATAATACTGTGGATGTTGTGAGACTTCGAATCAGAGGGAAAGAGTGATTTTGTAACTCCAAGTCAAACAGCTGCACTGCCACAGTACTGCCATTTAGTAAGCATTTAACTTATTTTTCTTCATGAAAATAATGCTTAGTATCGAGCCCTTCATCTTCAAAAAGTTAAACAAACCTTAACTAGTTAATTCATACAGCATCCTGCAAAGGAGGTGAGTAACATTTTAACTCTGTCTTAAAATTCAAGGACTATAACTGATCTGCCTAAACCAAAGAAATAATCAGTATTATGTAGAAGGTACGTGGAGATCTCTCTTGTGCTGTATCTATCTTCTGTTATACATCTTTATCTAGGTTTGAAAACAAGATTTTCTTTGAATGTTATTTAGACTAAATGGGAGATGTAAGATAAAACTATGAAATGTAATAAAATATGAAATTAGTTACAAAAATAAAACCCCCACCTTTGTATTAAAATATATTCAAATGTTTTAACATTTAAGGCAAATTTTTTAGGATTTTTAACATTATCTAATAATTTATTTCCCCAAATGTGCTTCCCACTTCCACAAATCCCTAATTTAGATCCTTGAGAAAGATAGTTGATAACTTACTAGAAGGTATGTGGCCTGCTACCCTACTTCTGCCCATAGTAAACATCTTGCTTAAAGGATCATGAATCTGATGTAGTGGTGAATGACAAACCTTTCTTTCAGGAAGATTGGCATTAATGAATTTTCAAGAATTGGCTTGACAAGGCAGCTGTCTAACAGCTGTAGGAAAGAAAGAAAGGATTACAGGTGAGGGATGTTTTCCCTGCCTTCCACTCCGCCCAGCTATTCACTACACTGGTAAGCATTCTGTGATTAACTACCATTTCTTAAAGGCTGTTTTGACAGGTTTCTCAGCCTTCCAAAGTTCTAATATTTTTGTTAGAGAAAGATGGAGTGGCCTTTTTTGGTTGGTATTCTCCTGTCTGTAGAGACAAACCTACCCCTTCTGCCAAGTGCTACAGGGGGTGGAACTATCTATGCCACTTAAAATTGTCATATGAAGAAGTCAATATTAAGGTTTAAAATGTATATGTCCCAGATGATACCTATTTTACATAGGAAAATGAAGTCTGTGATGGTAGCAAATCCCAAACATTTCATTTTCTGATTATTTTAATCAGATAACGTCTGTAATGGCTGAGGTACTATTTGAAAAACAAATGGCTCAGGACATATGGCATTAAGTGACTTTTGGCAAACCTATAGTGCTAGGCATATGGTATGTAATAACTTTGAAGGAAGAAATATCTCCTTGCATCTTGTAAAATTATACGGAAACTGATCTCCAAACCTATTTCTTGACAGAAACTTGAAAAATTACATTGCTTACATACAGTGAGGTTCTTTGTGTTTATTTTCCAGCCCAACTGTGATTGCTAATTATGTCGAACTGGCAAACTGAGAAACTATTTTCTTGAGTGTGAGCCAAATATATGGACATGAATATGAACAAACACCTCATCAGCTTTTTCCCTGCTTTTATATATTTCTATCAGGTACTACAGTACCTCACACACCTTAAGTAAATCTCACAGAGATGTTACAAATAACAAGGTACATTTAAATCGTCCAAGGAGAATATCTTATGAAAATTTTAAACAAGAATCTTTTGGTTTTAGGTAAATGCAGAAATGCCATAAGTATTAAAACAATAAATAAGAAAGAAAATGCTATCTTTTCTCCTAGACATTTGTTTAAATATTACTCTAACATAATTTTCTGGCAATTATTTTTCCTATTTTCTCTGCCCATTGTATATAAGATATAAGTACAGATTATGCACAGATTTCTGAACTAACTCCATATGATAGAACATCATTAATCAGGAATACAATTTTACAAAAGAGAACTAGGAGTATGCAGACTGTTTTACCATGAAGATTTTATGCTACACAGTCTTGTTGCAAATTCCATACTACATTAGTTGCCAAAGTTGTAAATAAATCTCTTTTCCTAATCAATATTTTCCTCTCAAATAGCCAGATTTTCCATGTCAAGGACATTATTTTGATGTGCCATGATAAAATAAAAAGGATGTTTAATGACAGTTTTAAGCCACACATAGTAAGGATGTTAATTTTATGGTGGACTATCCATTTTTCATTACCAACAAAGCTTGAATAAAAATTGCACCCTATTTTCCCTAAAAGCAAATTAAATTAGAGATATATTCTTGGCTTCCTCAAGTTTAAAGAAGGTTTTTGACAGATCAGGAATGAACATGTGGCATCTTGCATTTTATAAACCTAAAGCTATCCAGAAATCATGTTGTACATTTCCTAATCTGCAACAGAATAATTTCATAATCTGTCTCAGAATGGCACTGAAAATGTTTTTGTAGTCTACAATGACTGCTTGCATGGCCAGAATGGCCAATTTGAAGGTAAACATATTTCTACCTCAATTAAAACTATTCCTGATTTAGGTCTTTGTGGAATGACAGGTGAGAAGGTTTCTGTTTTTAGTTTAGTTGTTTATGGTTTTTTGGTTTGGTTTGGTTTTTCATGTTTTGGTTGGTTTTTTTGTTTTGTTTTTTTTGTTTGTTTGGGTTTTTTTGTTTGTTTGGTTTTTTTTGAGAGAGAGAGAGGTTGGACTCAGTTCAACATCCTGAATAGCAGCTCCTTCCTTCATGCAGCATTTCCAAATACCCTAAGGCTGTGTCCACTGGTAGATCCTGCCAACTGGCATTCACCAATGCCTATAGGGTACTTTTCTACAGCCCATGGGATGTCTGAAGCTGGATATAGAAAATCTGACAGCACCTGAACTGATAATTATTTTAGAAATTTCAATTGCCTTTATAGTGAATTTGTCTTTTATAATCAAGACCATCTAAAATTAGTCACTGGGCTGGTTTTGGCTGGAGTAATTTTCGTCATAGTGGCTGGTAGGCAGCTGTGTTTTGGATCTCTGCTGGAAACAGTGTTGATAATGCTGAAATGTTTTAGTTATCACTGAACAGCTCTTGCACAGAGTCAAGGCCTTTTCTGCTCCTCACCCCACCACATCAGTGAAGAGACTGGGGGTGCACAAGCTGGAAGTGAAGACAACTGGGACAGCTGACCCCAGCTGACTAAAAGGATGTTCCATTCCATATGGCAATAAAACTAGGGGTAAGATTGGTGAGGGAGCCACTGCCTGGGGACTGGCTTTTGTTATGGTTTCAGCCAGGTGGGGCCTAAATTTGGGTTTTAAAGTTTGGACTAGGCCTGAAAATTGTCAGGTGACT
>JAWWEV010000115.1:90364475-90392717 GCA_035583235.1 Hafferia zeledoni
CATGTAGTTAGTTTTAAGCATAAACCTGGGTTTTAGAGTTTTTTTTCCCTCTCCCTCTGCTTTCTCCTTTAGCTAGTGGGGGGGGAAGAACCCTTTTCACTCTGTCTCGGACAGTTGGCGTTTTGCCAGCTCAACCCAAGACAGCTTTGCATTGGTTGGCTGGTAGTGAACAACGATTCTCATTTAAGCTTGTCTCTCTTGGGTTTTATTTCTTTCTCTTTGTTATTTTACTTTTCATTATTTAATATTGTTATTTTATTGTTATTTTGTCTCAATTATTATACTGTTCTTATCTCAAGCAATGAGTTTTCTCCTTTTTATCCATCCAATTCTCTTCCACCATCCCACTGAGGGACTGGGAATGGGCAAGAGGCTGTGTGGAGCGTAGTTGCCAACTGGGGTTAAATCATAACAGTCATATAATGCAATACTTCATTTAAACTTTCAGTCAGTGTATAAAAAGGAAAATCTCCAGGCTTTTCTGTGAGGTAGATACAAGAGACAAACTTAAAAAACCTGTGAAAATTTGGATTTGACACTCAACTTCTGGATGGATAAAATTATGTCAGATGAATCTCTCACAGCATAATCTATTCATCATCAAAGAACAATTTTCAATAGCTTCCAAATCTAAATCTGCCTTTGACCTTCAGGGCTAATAGAACAAATCTGATCCTGTGTCCACAGAGCCAACAAGAGCCATACATGTACCTTTAATAGGCTCTTGGTTTGTGGCTATGCCATGTTACTTGTAAGCTGCTGAGAAGATGCTGAACACCCTCAGAGCTAATGAGGGGCATGGGTCATCCTTATCTTTCTGGTCTGAAGAAGATGAAAGCAGTATTTCATCTTAAAGACCTTCCTAGTTGATTATGTCGTGCATTTCCATGGGCAAAGTTTTGACCTCTCTACATCACTAGGAATTGTGTCTTCAATTTTAATAGAAGCAAAATTACACTTTAAGCATCTAACAGATCATACTGATGCACATATAATCTAGGAGACAATAGGAATAAACTGTCAGATTGGTTTGATCCTATTTAGGCTATTTAATAACATTCAATAACGTTCAAGCTGTAGAACATGTATAGGTATTTTTGCAATGAACATCTAATAAATGACTTTAACAGACATTAAAATGAAGCAATCATAAAACTAAATTTATTTTTATTAGATAAATATAATTTTTAATTATCCATTAAATGTCATTAAAATAAACTATACTCTTCAAACTCCAATTGTATCTTGTTACAGTGATGATGATGATTTTATAATTAAAAATGAAAATTATTCTAACAGTAGGGAAATTGTTTGCAAAAAGGTGTTAAATTTGATTTTAGTAGCACACCAAATACATTTTAATAAAGCAGTCAGACTGAGATTGGGCACAAGATCTGTAGCAGGCCCATTTCAAGACTAGCTCTTATCCTCCAAAAATAAACCCCTTGTGTTTATTTTAATTATGAACTGACATCATTAAAAAGAAATGACCTTACACGCTCTTGATTCAGATCACGCATGCTTTATATGAAATATCATATTACTGCTAATGCATTGCAAATAATTACCTTATTCAACTTCTCAGAGGTTAAACAGACTTTTTTATACTTCATAAAGAAAAATAAACATCATCATGCAAACCTAAGTTTTTATAGAAGAAATTATGTTCTGCTTTCTTATCTCAATTCTCCCATCAAGCTTGTGCCCGTTTAATGGAAATTATTTCCAGATCTTATGTGGACAGGAAATTTATATAAATAGAATTTGTATATTAAACTAATTCACTCTTTTATTTCTGTTTCAAATCTACCTACAAGATTACCTACCCATTCATGTCCATCACTGATCACACTCTAGTTCATGTATACTCTTAGCTGATTTTATCTGTTGGTTGCACATGAAAAGGTGCACACAGAGCACCCAGAAGACCAAGGAGCAAAAGATGTCTCCATCTTTGAACCTTCTAGATCCTGTACTTTTTCTTTCCAGACTATTCCCAAGATGATGTGGCAGGAGACCAAATCATGGTGCTGGACAGCTGTAGGAGAGGATGGCTGAGCAGCAGTGCTGGCAAGGTACAATCTCTTCCCTGCCCCACAGCAAGGGGTTTGGGGAGTACCATTAGGAGAGAGATTGATGCTGCCATCATCACTTTGCCTTTGCATTCCTGAAATCTCCCCTCTGCATGCAAACCTCCATCACAGTAAGCTGCAGAGTTTCACCAATTTATCCTGACAGGGAGGAGAAGCCTGGCCAGCTCATTTGTTCTCTTGGCAGTGTTTGTTCACATTCTGCTTATTTATATATGTTTTTAATTATGCACCCAGCATTACATAAACAGCATATGCTAAATTTCTAATTATATAATTTTAAATATTAGTTGATAGAGTAAATTATTTATAATGCTTTCACTGTCTCTGGCCTTTGCAAGTATGACACATGCTAATACACACAGGACCACTGTATCTACAGCCTGGTATGTCAAATCACACTAAGGTCTAACTTAGAATATGGATTTCTGTGTGTAACGTCATGAATGGGCTATAAAACAGAGAGGAAACAGATCTTTTAAGATAACAGATTTGGAAGCAGAAAGGCAAGTCAGGTAGTCTGGCACAAGTTAAAAACAGATTTTTAATGACTTTTTAAACAAATTTTTCAAACATGCATTCTTTGTAAAATCAAATAATCACTTCACCCAAAATACTTTTCAACTGTTTTAAAATAAAATAAGCCCCTAACTGGTTTAAGCCTGTTGTTTGCCCTCTGTCTTTCTCTGCAGTCATTCTACAGTAACTCATTTAAAATCCAGACAGCAGGTAACTAGTCTTCTTTACTCTTACTGAGAATTTCACTGTTTTTATTACACATTTATAGCTATTAGAACTGGAGTTTTGTGCAAATTACATTTATTACTTTCTTATTTATCAGAGAAATAACTTTCATCGCTTGATAAGATGTCTAACATTTTGAAAGGTAAGAGCTATTTTCTGTCATAAAAAACATCTTTAGGTCAGGACAATACTATTCAAATCAAGTGAAAACAAAGGGATTGGACAGAAAAAAAATCACCTCAATTCAAGGGCAAAATAAGAAACAATTGACTGGAAAAATCTTTCCACAGCTCATGTGAGCAAAAGGGTCTTCTGGGGAAGATTTGTCTGTGCTGGTGGGGATCAAATCACCTGTCAGGTTTCTGAAGGGACCCATCAATCAGATTTGACACATTGCTGATTGCTCCATTAAATCACCTCTGTAGTCCTGATTTATCTCTTCAGGTTAGATGAATTATTTTTGAGGAGGCTTCAAATGGTACACTGTTTTTCAAATTTCTTGATTGAACGCTCTTCAAATAAAGGTTTTTCATTGAACTAGTCTAATGGATAATAAAGCTCTATCCTAATGGCAATGTATTTTAGAACATACATTTTTATTCTGTTTGGAATGTTAAACCAGTACATTAATTTCTTTTGCTTTTTCTTTTCCCTTTTTTCTTATTTTTTTTCTTATTTTCTTTTCCTTATTTTCTTTCTATTTGAGATTTTTTTTTTGTTTTCCCTTTCTGCTTCTCTTCCTTTGCTTTTCCTTTCCCTCTTCCCACTTCTCTTTTCCATCTCACCTTTCATTTCTCCCATTTTTTTCTCCATTAAAGGCTATATAAAGTATTTGAAAAATCAAAGTTCGTTTTCTAAAGTTCTCTACTAACATCTAGGTCAAAGGAAATGAAGGAAAAAAATCAAACAACTCTGAAGAACAATAAAGCTTCTTTTAGAATGCAGTGGTTTCCTCCAACAAAGTAGCTCTGAGAAATTTTATCATATGACTTCACAATGTTCCTGGATTTTTTATTAATACTTCACATGTGCACCCAGAGCTTTGGATGTATGAATATTTAAGCAATTTAAAAAAATAATAAATTAAATTGTCACTACTTTAAGTATTTCTACTTTAAATATTTCTCTCTTGACTTTTGCAAATAGGAATATGATAGTCTCAAATCCATATTTGAACAGGTTATGCTCATATTTGATGTGACACTGGGAATATGACTTACAGTAGGGATGACCTTGGCACCCCTTAGATGGAAACTTGAGAACAAATCTGTGACCCAGAAACTTCCTGACTAGAAGTTCTCTGGAAATGGACCTGCTGGTGAAATTTCAACGTCTGCTTCCCTCTTGATCCAGCACAGAGAAACATCATGGCACATAACATTTCCTGGGTGTTACGTTACAGTTAGCACATATAATCTGTATTTCAACATCTCTGAGAGATTATTAACTTAAATCCCAGTCTCAGTCAACAACCACTAGTATTTCATTTTGAGAGAGTTTAATTAAAAACCATGGAGAACCTAAATAAATTTCTTAAAAAAAAAATTGATGTTCTACAAGCTGGTTTATGTGTCTTTTCAATCAATGACCTTTCTGAGAGGCTGTCCTTAACATCCACTGTGAGTAAACTGCTGCTGATGAATCAGGAGTCAGTGCACACAAATATTATGGATGTGGGGGACATTGACAGGTGTGGGTAAAGGGGTTAATTATGTAGCAAAGCTGTCTGTCAGTAAGTAGTTTCCCTTCTTTGTTTTTGCCCAAGATAAGGACTGGCCTTGTGGTTTCTTATCTGCATAGCTCACTTCTCCTACAAAGTAACATCACATATATATTCCCCAGAAAGGATATGCACAGGGGGGATTTAGGAATTATGTGTAGACTGCTCTGAACAGGGAAAGTACACTCAACTTTCCCTCTAACATCTTTCCACCTGCTTGTCACAGTAGGAGGACTGCAACACATTATCTGGGTACGGTTGGTACTATGGTAATTCTCAATAGGCAGCTGTGCTGGAGGCTGTGCCAGAGGCCAGCTGGACTTATTTTCTCTCTAAATATTCTCTGTACTCCTCTTGGTGGGACTGGTCTTGAACCCAGCATTTTTTTTCGGCATAAATATGGTGTGTCAAGCTTCAGATGTACAGACTGGAAGGCAAAGCAAGTCAGAGGGTCCCTGAGACATCCATTGTGTACTCACCGTGTGAGAAATAAATGAGCCAAAACCGGGGAGTCAATTAGGAAGGCTGTACACACAGAAGCTAAAGACATGCCTCTTAATTGAATGAGTAATGCATGAAGCAAAAAGAGCTGGTTTTCCCTAGGAGGTTTATGTTTCAACAAATACATCACTTTGCATAAAGGTAAGCATCGTTGCAACTTACTTTATTGGAGCAGCTTTCCATTGTGATAATGGTCATGTCCCATTGTGACTGGCTTATGGAACAACATAGAAACCTGAAAATTATGCAGATTGTTACTGGCAATGGCACAACTGCTGCCATCTGACTGCTTTTGACTGAGGCTCTGCTTCAGCACTTTTTTACCAGCTTTAGTTGGACATATTGAAGGAAGACTGCTCTGCTTGTGGAGTCTCAAGTGTTGATTGTACCACCTGGACTACTCTGGTTACAGACTAAATTTCTGCTTCACCACAAGTTAAGTACATTGATCAGTTTTAAATCCATTCCTGATATACTGAAGAAATTATTAAATGTTTTCAAAAGTTTAGCATTGAAGCTTTTCTTCTGAGCTTGAAAAATCAGGGAAAACAGAGCAGAGAGATATATACCAGGGAATTAAAAAACCCCATGCTTTTTTGTCTACTAGAAATCTGAAGGTGTTGCATCAGACATCTGTATAAAGAAGTGCTAAGTATAGAGAACGCCAATAAATGCCCAACAGCTTTTGTGTCAAACTTAATACAATTTTAAACACTATCAACTCAGTTTCCTTCATGCCTGACACATACGCTTACGAGAAACCAGCTCTTTACAAAATTGACTGAGTACTACTGAGATCTTAATTCTAGATTTAAGATGAAATAGCCTTGAGGCTTAATTCAATATAATGCATCTGAGAGTCCCCAAAAGACAGAACTCTGTCCTTTGCTTCATCAAAGACCCAGCCTGAGGGGAGGAAACAGAGAGTTACATGTGATGTTATGTCAGCAGTTTTGCCTCCTTGTGCAAGGAAATGCTTCAGTGCAAGGAAGTGCAGTTTTCTTGTCATGAACTGCAGCCCTATCCTCATTAGAAAAAAGAATCCCACATCTAGAATAAGAAGAATATCCATGCGTTGTCTTTCTCTATTTTTTGTTCAAAACATCCTAAGAGTGAGTACATTCAGGAATTGAGCTTCAATCAATTAGTCCCTGAACACTTAAAAAAATGTAAACACCACATGTAAAAGTGGTATTATTGAAGAGATGGTTAAAGACTTGAAGCAGAGAATTAGATTAGTTATAGAGGCACTGGAAGGTGTTTCAACTTCTTCTGATATAAATCACAGAGGAATGGACATGTGCTGCTAACTTATCCTTGCAACATCGATTCTTGAAACTTTATTCTAGGGGTGTGTAGGTTGATGCACTTCCACTGCTTTTATCTCCAGCTTTCGCTTTCATAAGATGTGTTTGCATTTTAAATGATCTGATTTTCACTTGGGGTTTGTTTAGTATTCACTTTGATGTTGACACTTTTGCTATATTATTTGAGTTCTACACACTCCAAGGAATTGAGCCATCACTTTTGTATTTTAAATGTTTAAATAATATGTGAAATAACTCCTTGAAGAAACAGTAGCTGTGTTTCAATTTGACATTTCAGCTGCAGCTGCCAGTATCTATCAGCCTATAAACAGTACAAAATATGGACAAGGACAAAACAGTACAAAATATGGGCAAATCCAAATGTGCAAAAGTTATTTTCTTTGGAACTTAATACAATGTAAAACAAATAAAAGAAAATTATGTTTTAAGTGTTAGTTATTACAAAAATAAAAACTTAAAAAAATGTTTTTAACACTTTAAATTGGAACTTTCCATTATGATACACACTAATTTTATAGCTTTCATCTTCTAAAGGACAGCACCTTGTTTGTGTTTTGAGGCTTTATCACATAAACATAATGTAATAATTACACCATATTCATACATAGAATATTATTTATTCTACTTCCTCTTAAAGAGCTGTAATTAACTGGAAGTCTCAAATCATGATGCTTATGTAGACTAGACTGATTTGGCTGGTATGTTACACAAACAAATTCTTGTTTCCTTTACCTTTGTGTTTACACACTTCCTTATATCCTTACATAATCATACAACATCTGCTAATTATTCTTTTTCCAGTTTTGTCCACTTGCCACCTCCAACAACTCTCAACTCAGCTAATCACTCTTTCACAATAGGACTCCCAGTTCAGTCTCCTTCTTTGTTTTCCTCTTCCAGACCACCTTCACACATACATCTATCCTGCTAGGGATCATCACAAATATTATATGAATTTATAAGGCTTCAGTCAAATTTGGTGGAACTTGTTTAGGAGATTCATTTTATCAAAAAGAAGACAAGTGAATGGATAGTTGTGAAAAGAGACAGACAAATGGATGGTGTAATGACAGAAGCCATGTTTGTTTGGGAAACGAGAATAAAAGCCTCATAATTTTTAAGACTACAGCAAGTAGAGTTTTAAAGGCATATAAATGGTATCTCAGAGTAGTCCATTTCCTATTCCATTTGGTGAAAGATATGTAGAAGAAGAAATAAAACACAAAAAGAAGAATGCTGATAAGACACAAATACTCTTTTACAGAGACTGCTGATACCAGGTACACACTTGTCCAGCATCAGCTGGCACAACAGGAGCTATGCCTCAGGCTATTAATTTATCAAGTTAGTGAATCTTAGCAGCTTCTCTATCACAACTGATTTGATACTTTGTGAACGATACAAATAGCTACAATACCTCCTGACATTTCTGTTTATTCTTCAGTTCCAGGCAATGAAAACTGAATTTGAGGAAGAATGAAAGCTTGTTTTCATACTGGAATCTTTGTTATATTTCTATATCAGATAGGTAAAAATAATCAATTTGCTTTCACTATTTTCATTTTACTGGGATATTGGAACTTGTAATGTTGGACAGCTTTCTCAAAAGCAGAAAATTTCACAGTTTTCAGTGTTGGTGGCTGCAGTCTGGAATCCTTTTAATCCTGTAAAACCTTCCCAGAAGCCACTATATCTTACCAAGAGTGTCTTCAGGATCTGGAGATCAGCCTTGACACAGAATAACAGCTGTTGTCACCAACACATCAAGAAACTTTTAATTCTTAACACAGCAGTATCATGGTTCATAAGTTGTCCTAAAGTTAATGAAGGATCCCAATTATGGACATAATGTGCTGTTAGGAACTCAAAGTATGGATAGACAGTCATATTTCTAAATGTACTGTTAATCTAATACTCCCATACTAATAATGTTCTAGCTAGTTGGATTAGAACCCTGACAGACACTGTCAGAAAAGGTAACCTCTCTAACAATGTGCCAGATGGGACATCACAAGCACAGAGTAGGTTAATAGGTGGTTATTAATTCTAAGCTGTTAAGCTCTGTCCCATGCTTGTTCCACTTACTTGACTAGAGCTGAGTATTGCATGTTTTCTTTGTCATCTTCAGCAAACCCCACCATTGTAACCTCAGCAAGTTTGAAAATGACACCAAAATTATAGGAGTGAATGACATGCCAAAGGGTCAACCTACCATCCAGAGGGACCTTTGCAAACTGTAGAAATGGGCCAACAGGAACTTTATGATGTTCATCAAGTACAAGCGTAACGTCCTGAACCTCAGGAGGCACACTGATATGCTGAAGACCAACCAGCTGCAAAGCAGCTTGTCAAAAAGAACCTGGGGGTCCTGATGGACACCAGGTTGAATATAAGTTAGCAATGCATCCTTACTGGAAAGAAGGCAAATCATATCCTCAGCTTCAGTAGACAAGACAATTGCCAGCAGGTTCAGGTAGGTGTTGCTTCTCCCTTACTCAGCACTGGTGAGGCCAAATCTGGAGTGTTGTGTCCAGTTCTGGGCTCCTTCTACAAACGAGACATGGAAATACTGGATAGCATTCACTGAGGGACCACAAAGATAATTAAGGGACAGGAGCACCTCTTATATAAGGAAAATCTGAGAGATCTGGGACTGTTCAGTGTAGAAAAGAGAAGACTTGAGGTGACCTCATCAATGCATGTAAATATCTGAGAGGAGGCTACAAATTGGACAGAGTTTAGCTGTTTTCAGTGGTGACCAGTGACAGAACCAGAGACAATGGGCACAAACTGAAACACAGGACGTTCAGAAAACACTGTTTCACTGTGAGGGTGACTGACCACTGGCTCAGGTTGCCCAGGAAGGTTGTGGAGAGTCCATCCTCAGACATTGTTAAAAGCCATTTGGTCAAAGTCCTGGGCAATTTGCTCTAGATGGCCCTGCTTAAATAGAGGGTTGGCCCAGATGATCTCCAGAGAACCATTCCAACCTCAAACATTCTTTGATTCAGTGATTTTGGGAAACCTTAAGCCCAATTTGTCTGTAGAATCTCTGCATTAAAAAATAGAAAAATGAAACCTAACTCCTCTAGAAACCATGAATTTGTGTTTTTTCATTGTTCTTTTCTTCACTCAAATTCTTATGGAAATCACACAAGATCAGCTGATAAACCTGGAGTCTCAGTAAATACATCACCACTAACTCCAAAGTGATCTATCCTCAGTACTTTCATTTTGATAATCACAGCTCAGCTTCATTCTGTTTGGCCCTCCTTCCCATGGCTATCTGGGCCATTCCATGCACTCTACTCCAATTTGGCAGGATTCAGGTGGAACAGTAACTTCCATCTTGCAATGAGCTGGTTAAGTCAGTTACTCTAACCTCAAGGGTCTCCATGGTTTTCTGTAGCTGTGGTCCTACCTACTACACTATTAACTTTTGTCAGCAAAAGCTGACTTCTATCAGATACCTTATGTTAACTTTGATGTTTTAATGCTGGCTACATCATCTAGCTCTTCCAAAATGAGTAAAGGTATGTATATATGTATGGCCAGAATTTGCAAACAAAGATTTAGGAAGAGCTCTCCCTACATGGCTGCTGTTCCAGCCTGCACAGTGGATTTCTTTTTAGCTGAGGCACAGCGTGTGCAGAACTGGTGCCACCATTTAAGTCCTAAGGTCCATTTGCCACGGCTGAGCAAGATTGGACAGCAACAGGGAAGTCCTCAGGACTCTCTAGAGCACCCGGTACTAACCAGGGCTGACCCTGCTGAGCATCCGAGATCTGACGGGATGGGATGGCAGGAAGGCTTGAACTGCCAGGGGATGGTGCCCACTGAGACTTGAACTCAGGCCCTTGGGATTCAGAGTCCAGAGTGCTCACCATTACAGGACCACCCTATTTTTCTTCTAAGTTGTTATAAATATGACTTATTTCTTTGTAAGATTTAGACTAAGCTTATTAACAAACTGGAAGCATATTTATACAGAAATGCCCTTATTTTACCTTTTTTTGTAAAATATTTACTTCAGCTTCAAGAACAATAATTTTTTAAATTTCCATAGTAGAAAAAAATTATTTGGAACTGATTCTCTTTCACACTAACAATGGGTAAATTTAATTAGACATTTTCCTTATTCTGTTTATGCAAACCACTAATGACCCCTAAAATTTCTTTATGTCTTTCTTCTTCAAGGAAAGCAGGTTTTTCACTTGTTTAGGTTTTATTTTTCTGAATATTAAATTTTGATGTGAGATTTCCTCATTTTACTTTCATAAACCTCTGAACACCCTGCAGTTTCATATTTTTTATTTGTATTTCTCATGTTTCTTTTTCACAGTACAGTTAACTCTGTTAATTAGATATTGTTTTTTACTTTCAAGTTTTGCTACTGTGGTTTAATGTTGCTTGCTGGACTGAGCAAAGAGCAACTAACAGAATTTATGAAGTGTCCACACTCTTCTTCCTGAGCAGAGGACTACCATGCTAACTTTTCCCTTGAGTTTTTGTACATACAAACTTTAACTTGGTTTATTTTACTCAGCTATTGCTTTAAAAGTGGTGCATAAATGAAACAAAAAAATAAATGAACAACAAATCTCTTCTGAAGAGCATAAAATACGAGAAAATTAGAAAGAAACTATGTTTACAGGTTCAAAAAGAGGTAACTCTTTGCGATAATCAGAAAAATGTCTCTCTGTGATGCACTTAAAACAGTGTGGTTTTATAAGTTGAAGAGAAATTAACAATTGTAGATGTACTCTCATCATGTTCTACATGAAGCAAAATAATAAATATATTAATTACACAAAATAAGATGCATTTTTAAAAGGTACCTATTTTTCTGACTTCTGTTTTTAAGCTCATGTTTTTTTCTTGTATTTATTATTTTACCAGATTTTGGACAACACATTTATGAAAAGTTTTATATATGATTATAAAATACAGTCCTGGAGAGCACATGTCTGTTTCCTGAAGCACAGAAACAAGTAGGAACGGAAAATTTTGGATTAATTTTTGTCTTTCCCAATAAGATCAAAGGAAACCACAGCTGGTTATTTAAAGATTAAGATGGGAAATTTAGGTGAAAATACAGGTCAAATAGGGTACACCAAGAAAAGTTAGGAGAAGAAGGCATGACAATATAGTTAATTAAATGTTATGTGGGTAACAAGAACTAATATTTCAGTTCTCATAAGTACACTTTCACCTAAGCTATGGAAAAAAATCAGCAACTGGAATAGTAATATAGCAACCTAGTTCTTGCCCTTATTAGATTAAATCCTGACAAAGGCGGCCATTTTTTCTGTTGCAAGTTGTTATACTTACTGTCCTCCCTAAAATCCTACTCTGATGCTTCCCTACAAAGAAAGGCTGTTTGTACTTCTTTTCCCATGGAAGTCAATCCCTAAGAGACAGAGAGAGCTTCATGGGTGCACACAAGAAATTATTAATGAATAAATCTAAATTATTCTTAAGTTTCAGTTTAATTTAAAGAAAATCCATTTATATACTGTGTAGTATTCTGAGAAAACTATAAATTAACAACCTGAAAATAAAGTAGGAAAGCCAGCAGATGTTATCTATGGAAGAGACATCTAAATAACTCACAGGCTGAGAACATCAATTGCCTCATGCCTCATAAATAAATAATAGCATAGGCCTTATAATAGCTATAAGGATTACTTTTAATATAAGGATTACTTTTTCAGAGAAAGTTAAATCCCTATTGTCTACTCCAAATATTTATTAGAATAACGTAGGAAAATGTGCAGCTACTTTCATGTTATTATGATTTACAGACCAAAATATTTCCTAACTCAATAAAATGAAACTATGGCCTGACCCCCAGAGAATCTCATCATAGCAACTTCTTGTACAGCCCTTCTTTGAACTCTGAAGTCCTTTTAAGCATCACAACTCATCCTCTGCAAAAGTCATTAGAGTCCACTATGCAGTTGGACCACCAATGCTGCTTCCAGAAAAGAATTTCTTCTGTTGATTCAGAGGCTCAAGTTTTTAGCATACTGAATGAAGTTTTGCTTTCATCAAAACAAGTGAGAAAAAGATATGCCAACCATATATATGCAATCAAAGCCTGATGAAGTATTGTTAACAGCCAACCAGATTTTGAATTCTACACCTACTGACATAGAAGACATCCATATTTTCACTGCACATATCCCATGGGGTCAGTGCTGGCAACTGGTGGTTTCATTAGTGAAGCTTCATGAAAATTGTTAGAGGGGATTCAAATTATATTTCTTCTGTTGTACTGATGCTGGCATTGGACAAGAATGATTTGTAACTAACTTCTTAATAACACATTTTTTAATATAGTGTCAAACAACAGACTTGAAATTTTGACTGTTTACTTCATAGATTCATTATGCATCATTTGTATTATGCACACTCCTTGAAATCTCCTGGAGAAACTATGACCATATTTTAACATCGGATTGCAAATCTCAGACATTCAAGTGGTTCGAAATCTAAATAAAATATTTGTATAATAAAATATTCTCATCCATATCTGCACCAAATACCATTGTATCTGCCACCACTAAATATTTCAAGGTAAGAGTGTTCCAGAATTGGAGACAGAATTTGGCATCATGAATAAACAAGAGTTAATGAAAGGATAACATCATAGCCCTCCATAGGGGCTCTATAAAATTATATATGACGTGCTTGGGAAAGATTTCCTTTTTTAACCTGTGATATTATCCACTAGCAAAAGGAAGCAATGCACATAATTCTTGTGGTGGCGCCTGCCCTATACCTTTTGATGCTTTCCGGTTACTTTTTTTTATAAGACATTACTTTGAAAAAAACCTCAGTTACAAAACAATTTTAATAACAAAAATCCAGTAACATAACGGTTTTCTTACACTGAAACAATGGATATTGTATGGCTGTTGGTAAAAGTAGGTATTGGACACTGAATCTACATTATGTCAGTCCCATGGAATTAGTGATGTATTCAGAGCACTGAGAGGTCTGCACATCTCTCAGGAATGCAATGAAGTTAATACTATTTCTGGCAAAGGAAAGCTCAGGAGTGTATTAAACAAAATCCCACACAAAAAGAGCACCTCACCCAACTGATCTTCAGTGAAGAGATTTTATGGATCTCTTTTAGAAATTGTAAAAATTTACATGTTCTCTAACCCCTCTTAAAAGTGCAACAGCTTGTATCAATTAATGATATTGTCAGCTGTTCTTGAAAAAAGAGGTGAAATTTATTCTAGCAAACCCCTGCCATGCATGGACCAGCTGCTCCATCTTGCCCTGCACATAAACTGTTAGGAAGTTGGAAGCAATTTTTGAATCATGAATTTATCCTGTTGAATCCAAAAACATTATGGCTGGACAACTAATGCCAAAGGGAATCTCGATATTCAGAGAATGGCTGGATCATCAGCGTACAAAGCTATCCCAAAACTTATGAATATACAGTTTTGTTTTTTCCTGCCAAATCAGTGAACACACATGCAATACACAGCAACTTACGCAGGCATGTACAGGCTACAAACCTATATCAACTACTGAAGGTTGAATGAACTAAGAAATTACCCCAACCAAAATTATCCCTATGAGAATTACCCAAATGAAAATTTGGAGAAAAAAGATGCTAAAACTGTTACATAGGGGTCTATATACTATATAATTATATATAACATTATAAAGCCAAATACAGTAATCATATGCATAATTTTATGTAACATATTACAGTTTAATCATAAACTAGGTATTTTCTACATTATTTTATAGATTTGTGCTATTAATGGCGCTGATAAGGTGTAATTCTTTTGACCTATCCCAGACTGTCTTAATTTGAGGGAAACCAAAATGTTTACCAAGACAGAGGAGATGATTCCTCCTCAATAACCACATCATCCCTTATTAAATTTGGGGGGAGGAGGGGGAGGGAATTTAATTAGAGAATGTATCCAAGAAGGATAACTGTTCTTAACTACTATATATATAGATATAACTATGAACAGACCAGATAAAACTACTCCCCCAGCACCAACACCCCCTACCCCCAAAAAAACCCTGTAGGTTCCTCCTGATGCAATTATATTTATGGATAGTGTCAGTGTCACACCTCAGCTGTCTGTGAAGTGAATTCTCAGTCTTTTCCCAGAAAGGCAGAGACAAGGGAGCGTGTGACTCATGTGGTGCAGGATGGAGCCTTTTCAATGTGGGGGGGAAGAACAGACCCTCTCTCTCCTTGTCCTCTGGTGGTGATGATGGTCACACTCCTGTCGAGGTTCTGGTCCTCCTCTGGATCCGACAAGAGGTCCCCAAGTCCCAGGGCCCCCAAGATTATATCCCCTCAGGTCCAGGTGGGACTGCCCAGTACCTCTCCCAGGGTGGGGAATTACACAATGAGTAATCGCACTCTGTGAGTCATAGGGTATTTGGAATCATTGATGGCCCATTAGCAGACATAACACCTCAGGCTGGGTGTGGAGGTGCTAACAACTTGCTGGAAGGGAGTTCTCACAGCTCTTATCTCACAGGTGTCTTTCACATCTAACTCACAGCCTGAGGGGTCGGGTGTGCCCTGGGCAGCTGCTGCAAACAGCCCATTGTTAACAGTTCATGGGAAATGAATAGAGGGTGTAGATTACACAGCTTTGGTTACACCCACACGGTGATAAACTGGTTCCAGCTTGCTGAACTAGGACACAGACTGTCAGGCCAGACAAAAACACAACCTGTTCTCCAGATCCTTTGATGAGTTGTCCCAAGGCACTGAGGTCCCTCTTGATTGTCTGCAGCCTTCTTCTTGAGTCTTCATCAGTACTAACCTGGAAAACCAGTAGCTAGTAATAATCAGTAGGCTGTACCAGGCTGGGAAGTTTCTTGGAGATGTCTCTTACCTGGACCCCAGGGAGGCAACAAACTTCTCTGTGGAATGGGTGTGGTCAATTGCTCCTGCAATGAGCAGGGATATCTTCAACTTCAGGCTATTCATAGCCCCATCCAACATAACCTTGAATGTCTCTAGGGATGGAGCATCCACCACCTTTATAGGAAACCTGTCCCAGTGTTTTACCACCATCATTGTAAAAAACTTTTTCCTTGTATCTAGTTTAAATTAACCCTTGTCTAATTGTAACAGGCCCTGCTAAAAAGTTTGTCCCATCTTTATTACAGACCCCTTTAAGTATTGAAAGGTTGCATCCTATGAATAGGAACAAGCAAAAGGGATATTGGATTGCTTGCATTTGGTTACAGTGAGACCAAACAAGAAGCTTCTGCTCAGCTAAACATACAATGCACACTGACAGTTTTTACCACCTCAGATGGTAATTGTCCACCTTGCCTATGCATTACAGGTGATGTGAGAGCAAGTTCATTCTCTTAGAAAACCCAGCCAAACCAACCAGCCAACCACAAGAAAAAAACCCAAACTCACAAAAATCTGCAACACTACTGCAGAATTATGATTTACTAATAATATCATAAACTTCCTCATTAATATATAGTTTCACTAGAATTATCTACACTTGGATTTTGGTTTTGAACCCTTGAACCCTCCTAGCATTTTTCCTTACATCCCAGAGATTCATAACAGCTGATCCCTACGGTGTCAGTCAACCCATAACAAAAGTGTAACTATCCTTTACATCTTTTCCTGGGAGGTACAGCTTCTGGCTCTGTTTTGGGGGTTTTCTTTCTAGCAGAGAAAGTTACCCTCTGGCAACTGTTCTTTTGCAGAAAGTTTTTCAGAGACCTTTTGAATGCCTGGCAAAACACAGAGCTTTCCACAGAGAAGAACCAGCAAAGCTAAAGGTGAAAATGTTCTAAAGTTACTAGTGCCTCAGCAGATCCAAGGTTTCCTGTGCATTTTCAAAGCACAGCCAGAGCCATATTACTAACTAGAGCTGATTGCTGACATCAATAGTTTCCAAAACTTCTGTGTTCTTTGACGATAAACACGAGGAGAGTTCCATGCCAGAGATAAAAGTATTATCTAGAGTTGCTTTCCTTAGCAGAACTGGGGTGAAGGAAACTATAGACAATTTGAGAATGCTTTCAAAAGATACTGCCTTTTTTTTTCAGCCTGTCTCCTTCATCACAGCAATGGTCTTTTATCTTGTTCTCCATCATCCTGAACTTGCAAAACCCTGCTACAATGAAAAGAGCCTGATGCAGAATATGAGTTGTTACTAAGTCCTTGAACAAACAAAAGCTATTCCCTAAGAGTTCTGCACTGCTTTCCATCTTTGTTCATGTAATGTTTTGTCGGTTTTCTTTTTTTCAACTTTATTTCCTCAGAAATGCAGAACTACATAGTTCCATGGACCTTCTTCTTTGCATTTAGTGCATCATTTTATGTATTTGTCATCACAAAGTCATAAAAGTTCTTTTCATTAGTAAATGTGTGAATGTGAGAGGGGTGCTGATGTAATAATCGTAACATAATATGACTTCCTTTTTTTTTTTTTTTTTGGTGGAAGACCATCTCAGTTTTTGCAGAAAGACAGTCAACATCTCTTCCAGATTGTAAAGGTGTAAAAGTTCCAGACTGAACATGTTTTCTGCCTATTGTCTAAAGGCTGTCATCAGAGAGAAAGGCTTGTTTAGAAACAAGTGGATATAGCACTTTTTGGGCAAGTGTTTTAATGATTTATAAAGCAGCCTAGGAAGAAAAGAAATTCTGTTTTACCAAATCCATTAAAGTTGCCCATTGTATGTTACCATCCATAGCTATTCTTTTTAAATTTTAAGATTTTAAGTATTGTTTTCTGTTAATTAAGGTCCTAAGGGAGAATCCCATGCTGTTATCAAATAATATTTTCATTCTGAGAGTAAAAGTTTAAATTCCTTTAAAAAAAATTCTTTCCTCTCAGTTACTTCTGTTCTCAGTAAATTCTGCTAGTCCCATTTATGAAGAGGTACTAATTTATCTGATGTATTTGAAAGTATGTGATTTATAAGCAATGTATATAACTAAACAATCTTAATGCTATGTGAACAGAAGGACAGAATTTGCTGATGTTAGAAGACTCATAGCATGTGCAGTGATGTTGGAAAAGCCTCATTGTAAAGGAGAGCAAATTTTAAATTCTTAATAAAGACAGAAATGCAGATAGTTAACAATATTGAGCTACATGGAATCTATACTTTTGCATCATTATAGCTTTTTCTGTGCCCTGAGTTGTCGTGTCAGTCATGCTGAGCCAACCTGGAGGACTGAAGGAGGAAATAAAACAAAAATAAGTCTAAACTCAGATCCTTGACAGCCGTTCTGACAAATTTGGCCTGGAAGCCAGCACTGAGAATAGCATAGTAGTCTGCTGTACTAAACGAATCCAGGTTCTGAAACCACAAAAGCTAATTTTTTGTAAGGTAAAGGAAATAGTGATATTTCATCCACTATTACCACCAGAGGATGTAGCCAACTTTATCAAAAGAAGTGGGGAAGCTGGAAGTGACAGCCAAAAAAACAAAGGCAAATGACAATTTTTCGTAACAGAAAAACCATCTATAACATGCCAAGTGTATAGGTGAGACACATTTAATGACAAATTTAATATTCAGAGAAGATGCTGCCATAGTGCACCATGACATATTTAAAGGAATTGGAGAATCTGAGCATATTTACATAGAAATAAATGCATTGCATATATTTAGTTGTGGTAATATAAATCCTGCTACACTTGGAATACCCAAAGTGCAGTTGTTAGGCTGCATCAGTAGTTTCACTATAATCAACAGCAAAGTTAGAGCAAGCAGTTATGAAATAAAGGATGCTTCAAGTGATTGGAAGTATCAAAATTTTCTCCTTAGCCAGTGAAGAAGAGGGAAACTTGATATCACAAGAGAACACATCAGCACTTTGACTGGAGAAGAAAAAATCAAGCGAAAAAAGACTCGGTATGTTCAACAGTGGAAGGTTAAATGACACTATGCCTGTTACCACTGCTCAGGATTGACATCAGAAGATTTGCAACATCACTTAAAAATCGAGCAACTTGTTACAATTTCAGATAAGAAAGATGGGGCCTGGCAGGTGAAATTAGATAGGTACTTCTCTTTTTAGGTACCTCTAAATCTCTGAGAGGATATTATCAGTTTTCTAGATTAACATTTGAGATCATATATGCCAGTGAAATATTGTAGAAAGAGAGTTGGTGATACTTCTAGAGGAAATATAATTGCTGATTACATGATTATTGCTTCAGACAATGAAGATTAGCATGATAGTACCTCAAGAACAGCAATGTTGAAAGCAAGAGATGAAAATACTAAATATCACAGAGATACAGTAGAAAGAAATAGAGATAAAATACATTCTGGATCATGTATTACTTCAAAGTGGCTAAAAAAGCAAAAGATATTATAATATGCTTATGAATTCTAACAAGAAAAATGAGAAGTCTTTACAGAGAAATTACATGCGAAACAGGTACCTTATTTCTTTAGGAAATACTGAGCTATATTTTTCAGTCATACGGAATTCAGTTTTTGCCACATTGAGGCCTTTTCCGTAAGTCTTTGCAGCAGAAAATATTATGTTATTTTATGGTTTTTATATCATAGTTTATCTTCTGAGTCACCAACAATTTTTAAGGTATTTATATACAGACAAGCACTAATTGTTTGTTTCCACAACTAGAAAAAAAACACACAACAATTCCCTGTGATTTGTTCTTGTTCTTCACCACTGACTTATTCAACACTTTCTAATGTCTCATATAAAAAATATATATCTCCATAACAGATCATTACTCATCCCACAGGCCCACAAAAATGTGAGATTGACTTTATTGGAGCAGATTATTACACAAAAATACAGAAGACATTTAATTTTTTCTTTAAATTTGAGTCTGAGTGAAAAACACCTGCAGAAAATGCCTATTTCTCTAACTATACAAAGAACCTAGTGTAATTATCTCAGATGGCAAACAGTTAGGTATTTAGGGGAGATAAATTACAAAGAAAGCATGTGAAGATTTAATGTCCTTTTTTGTCAGTATGTATGTACTACAGGGACAAACCCAGTATAATATGAGGTTCTCTTTTACCATAGAGAAGTTCCAAGATGTCTCAACACTGTATTGCCATTCTTTTCCTATGTAAACTGTTCCTTTATTCTGTTTTTCTTCTAGATATGCCTCTGAAATTATCTACATTTTCTGCATAGTATTAATATGGTTTTCCTATTAATCTTTGACAAAGCATGAAAGTTAATATTTTCCCCATGACAAACCCATGAAATTTATCAACCTAGCCCATGTTCTATACAGTGAACTATTTATAATCTGTGGATGTTAAAAGCAAAGGAAGCTAAAACAAATTAATGAACATGCAGAAATTTTCTCACTATGGTAGTTTTATTAATGATTTTTCTGTAAGAAAAGTTTTACATTATTCACAAAGCCTTCTCAAGCTGAAACCACAGCTTTTGTCATGGTACTGTGTTATTAGTATTCATCTTGATACTAAGCAAGGAACTAATTCTGAATGAAAATTCAAGAATAAAAGAAAAATATCCTCTTTCATCATTTAAAGTAGCATATATTTAAGACGGAATTCTTCTGCAGCCTCCAGACAGTCCTCAGTTGTCATAGGAACTCACAGCATTCCCTGTGATTATCAGCTTCTGCTGCACTTTCCTCTTTCATGCTGTTAGCTATCATCTGCTGCATAGGTGACTTCAAGTACAGAAAAAGAAAAAATCTTTCAAATTGTATGATTGTCCTAAAGGACGCCAGAATGAAGAGCAATCATTCCCTTTACCTGCTCTTTGGCACTGAATGAGTCTTGCATCAGTTTCCACTGTTTTCTTCTCAAATCACTAAGTTGATATGGTCAAGTAAGTACTTCAAGATCTGGCTTTTTGAACACGGAAAGCTCTTATGAGGATTATTGAAAAGCTGGCAGCACATTTTCCTGTCTCTGCTGCTGTACCTTTTCTGTTTGTTTTGGGGTGTTTGTTGTGGGGGGGAGCAGGGTGTTGTGAGTACAGTCACCATCCACATGCCGATCAGCTTAGACCTGTTTTTCAACATTTTCATCTGCCTTTCTCTTTCACAGTTCTTTCAGCAGTTTTAGTCATCCTTGTATTTATAAATTATCTTCTTCACTGATGAAAGTGGGGAGATTATTAAAAAAATGACTTGGAAATTTGAGAGATGCAGGACAATTAGGTGCAGGTCTTAAAGTTATACCTAGGATGTGCCTGTATTAGGTTCTCCTCACCATAACCATAAAAGTCATTGAAGATGATTAATCTGGATTCGGACAGCTAAATTTGAGACACATCACTGGCAATTTTGACTCTCATCTTTGTTGCCTATGTCATGTTTTGCACCTGTCTCTAAGGTTTTGCAGGACTGAGCACCAAAGTACGTAAGTGTCTTCTACAAACCCAGGTTTTGTCATTGTACTCAAAAGTTTCCAATATGACAATATTTTGCATACATGCATAGTGTACATGTGTAATACTCATTTCAGTTGAAGCATTTGATTGCCATAAAATTCTGCTTAATCTAATTTTCCATCTGGTCTGAGGTCAAGTTTCTAATCCAAGGCCCAAGGTTGTACTGGCAGCTTAGGCAGTGGCTGAAAAGGAAATTTCACACATCTTCTTATGCTGCAGAACTTGATGTGCAATAAAGTCAGAATAGGAAACTCAGATTTCAAAGGAAAAATACCTGAAATTTTAAACAGTTTTAAAATATTTCTACATTATTTATTTTTCCCTTTTAGAAATAGGATATAAAAATGCATTCTTAAATGCAACAGAACACTCCTCATTTATCCTAACTAATGCATATACACACACATAAATCAAATATACTTTTGATAAAGTGTCCAAAATTTATGACAAACCCCCCCCGATAGACAGATTAGATTAGATGGATAGATGGATGGATGGATGGATGGATAGATAGATAGATAGATAGATAGATAGATAGATAGATAGATAGATAGATAGATAGATAGATAGATATAGACAGACAGATGAGTGTTGTCTTTAGGATTAAAAAATATCATAGTTCTCATTTCATTTCACCTCTTGCATGTACGCATGCACACACACACACACACAGACACACACACACAGAGCTACTGCTCAGTGCTACCACTTTCCTCTACTGAATAAAAACCATGAAACTGCTCAGCAACCAGGGTTATTTCATAATGCCTCTTCCCTTCTTTAGCAACAATGCACAGCATCACTGTACTCCAATTATGTGATCTGTGCTGGGAAAAACGTCCCTGGCTAAGGGGCAAACCTGATACAAGAATAAAATTAGTCTTCCTCCAATGATTGTGAGATCGTATTCAACTCTATGTTTTATTTTAAACAAGCAATCTTTGTGAATTAAAGTAGTTCTGAGTAGTCTTATAATTAATTTATTTCATTTTAAATAAATGTCTAATGTAAATGTAATTTTAGTACAGAGTTCTAACCATGCACACAAACACTGAAAAAATCAAATAAACAAATTGTTGTACATAAATTCAAGCTCCCCACAGCTTGTCAAGGGCCTGTTTAAAGATGCCCGTACTCACAGACTATAAATTAAAAAATTCAGATAAGAAAGTAAAATAGAGTATTAGAATCCATATTAAAGATGTAGCCTTCAGTTTATGGTGCTGAACCCATTGAAAGTTATTGAGGACTTGATGTTTCCTGATCAGCTAGGCAAGAAGTCTATTAAATGAATTTATAAATCACGTTATGGTGCAAAAGATTTTACATAAAGAACAGAAAAATTCAAACCCAATGTTTCTACAGAGTGGGAAAATTGTTGGCAGGAAAATTAATGCAGGCAGAAAATGTAACTCTACAATGTAATTCAAGATGCCTTACACTCCCCAAATAAAAAACTCCAAAAGGAGCTCTTATTTTAATTTAACTTCAAAAAGTAAAACATCATAAAGTGAAGAACTGGAAAACTTGATCTATAAATAAATTACCAGTAATGCCACTAAGAAGGAGGGGACAGTTGGCTTTACACAAGCCAGCAGTGTGCCTGGGCAGCACTGAAAGCTAATAACATCCTGGGCTGTGTCTGCAGATGCATGGCCAATTGATTGAGGAATCACAGACTGTGTCAAGTTGAAAGGCACCCACAAGTCCAGCTCCTGGTCCTGCACAGGACCATCCCCAGGAGTCACACCATGTGCCTGAGTGTATCATCCAAATGCTTTTCGAACTCTGTCAGGCTTGGTGCTGTGACCACTTCCCTGGGGAACCTGTTCCAGGGTCCAACCACCCTCTGGGGGAAGAACCTTTTTCTAATATCCAAACTAAAACCCTCCTGACACAACTTCAGGTCCTTCCCTCAGGTCATGTCACTGGTCATCACAGACAAGAGATCAGTGTCTCCCTCTTTCCCTCTCAAATAAGTTGTAGACTATAATGAGGTTTCTCCTCATTCTCCTCTTTTCCAGGCTGAACAGACCAAGTGATCTCAGCTGCTTCTCATATGACTTGTCCTCAAGGCTCTTCACTACCCTCATCACTCTCCTTTGGACACTCTCTAAGAGCTTAATATCTTTCTTATATTGTGGCACCCAGAACTGCACACAATATTCAAGGTGAGGCCACTCAAGTGCAGAGCAGATCAAGACAATCCTCTTCCTCAACCAGCTGGTGATGCTTTGTCTTCATAGATCTTCATGAGGATCCCATCATCCACCACATGATGTGTTTATCCAGCTGTGTGCTGGACATTTTGTCCAGAAGAATCCTGTGAGAGACAGTGTTGAAAACTTTACTGAAATCCAAAAAGATGACATCAACTGGCTTTCCTTGATTAGCCAGATGGGTTACCTTGTCTTAAAAGGAAATCAGATTTGATAAGCAGGACTTTCCTCTAATGGAGCCGTGCTGGCTGTGACCAGTGACTGTCTTGTCTTTCAGGTGTTTTTCAATATCTCCCAGAATAATCTTCTCCATAACTTTTCCAGGCACTGAAGTGCAATAAGTTTGTTTACCATCTTTTTGGTCATCTTCCCTACTCATTTCACATAATCAAGGTCTTGAATTGTGTGTTCATTTCCAAAAGTTATACTTTTATGTAAGAATAAGAACTTGTGATAAGTCTTACTTATGCACTACATTAATTCTTTTGGGCTTTACTGCTACCTGCTTCTTTTTTTTTTTTTTTTTTTTTTTTTTTTGAAAGAAACAGGTATAGTATATGTAATGGTGCTTAGGCTGAAGTAAGAACAGCAATAAAATCTGCCCATTATATTAAAAATTATTTTGAGGTCTGATGTGATAAAAAGGTGTTATGAGTCAAGAGTGGCACGGGATTAGCAGTAAATCTGTTGGTAAAAGCTGATACAAAGTAATGGCAGTTAAACAAAGAGCAATATGTGCAGTTTGCCTCTAGCCTAAAATAAAGGATTAAAATAAAATTTTAAATTGAAAAGAAATATAGGAGAAAGAGGGAGAATGGAAGCATTGGTGATTCGAGCTGTTAAATGTTTAGAAGCAAGATAATGGTCATGCTAGGACTTGAACTTTCATCTCCCAGGGCAATGCTGCAATCACCAGCTTACATTGGTTTCATAACAAAAGACCGAAGCACATAACCTTTCAGCAATGGTGAGGAGTTCTGCCTACATAATGAAGAACGTAAGATCATATCCCATAATCTTTCTTAAGACACCCTGTTTATACAAAGGATAGCACATTTTGCCGCAACTAATTACAGTGCTCAATTTCCCTGGATGTCTAGCACCAGCTTCCACAAGTAATTGACAGAGAATTATCAAAGTGAATATTTTGCAAATATCTCACCAGATGAAGTGCATTTGCATGCTAGGAGGTAGGCTTTGGTAAAAAGTTTAAAATAATAAGCCAATCTAGAGAAATCAGTATAGGTACACAAAACATTTGAAGACCAAACCGTTCATGATCAAATATACTATTCACTGAAAATACAGTCCTTATCCTGGCTTCGATAATGTGCATCTTGGTGTCAGGCTTGGCTGTTAAAGTGGCACAAGTGTTGCTGTTGGCTGGACTTGTAGGAAACCTGCACCTGCAGTTTATATAACTCTGTCATTATCACTCAGTTTTTCCCTCTGATTAAACACAGAAAGCAGTAGAAACTCTAAGTAATGCACTTGACCTGGCCTTCACACACTTTCAGGGACGGGACATCCACACTGTCTCTGGGCATCCTGTTCCAGTGCTTCACCACTCATTTTAAAAAATGTCTTCCTCATGGCAAATCTAAACCTTTCTTAAAACCATTTTCCCTTGTCCTGTCACTACAGACATTGGTAAAAAGTCTCCATCTTTCTTATAAACCCTCTTTACATATTGAAAGTCTGCAATAAGATCTCCCCAGAGTCTTCTCCTCTCCAGGCTAAACAACCCAAACTCTGAGCCTTTCTTCCTGGAGGAGCAGTTCCAGCCTTCTGATCATTTTTGTGGTCCATCTCTGCACCAACTCTAACAAGTTCTGGCCTTTCCTGTGCTGGGGACCTCAGAACTGGGTGCAGCACTCTAGGTGGGATCTCTCAAGGGCAGCATAGAGGGAAAGAGTCCTCTCCCTTGATGTGCCGGCCACACTGCTTTTTGACACAACCCAGGACATGTTTTGCTTTCTGGGCTGCAAGTGCACATTACCAGCTCATATCCAGACTCTCATCCTCCAGCACCTTCAAGTTTTTCTCAGCAGGGCTGCTCTCTATCAGTTCATCTCCAGCTATATTGACATTGGGGGTTTCCCCAGCCCAGGTGTAGGACCTTGTACTTGGCCTTTTGGAATCTCATGAGGTTCCAACACTTCATGGGCCCAACACTCAAGCCTGTCCCTCTGTCTGGCACCCTGCCCCTCAAGTAAATCAAACACACCATTCATCTTTGTGCATCTGCAAACTTGCACTCATCCCACTGTCCATGTCACTGATGAACATGTTAAATAGTATGAGTGCAGTACAGAGAGGAATTCAGCCAAAGAAAGCTAAACCACTAACTATTTAAAATTCTACTTGGTTTTCCTACTAGATATTTACTTAATCTATTTTACCATTTTGGAAGATATAATAATTTGACATTGTCTTTAATTTTATAAATTTTGTTATTGGTATTCTTGACATTTAAACAGTCAATGTCTTGAAGAAGCTGCTATACCTGTAAGCAAAATATATCAATATTATCAAATTCTACACTGCACAGTTTAATAATATATTCAGTAATGAAAAAAAGCAGTTTGGTAAAAAGAAAAATCACAAAGATGAACAGGGAGGTATGCAAGCTTTCATTTGAAAGAGAGCTAAATATGAGTCTTTCAGACTCATGAATACAAGCCACTCATGGAAGAGTTCTCTGTGAGCAAGAAAAAGAGCATCATTAAATACAAAAATGGAAAAAGATGGATACATTGAGAATCAGAGATGGACAAAGAATTTTACAAGAGACAGAGAATGGATAAATACTGACTGGAATAGAAAAACTAAAAAGAAAAAAAGGCATGAACACTAGTGGCTCAGTTCATTCTTAAATCATCAGTGCTGTGCTGGAGAAGTCATACTGGTGTCAGGGGTTATCAAACACTACCAAACAACAGCAACTCTGGGCAAACAGAGGTTGGAGAAAAAGAAGAAAAAAACAATAGAGTGAAAAGAACATACCAAAGGTGAGGCAGATATGAGCACTGAAGGAAGGAACAATGAACCTGTCCTGCCTTCTTTGCCCTCTGCCCAGCCAGCATCTCCTTGCTGGCGCAGAGAGTGAGGTGCTGCAGTGAGGGCAGAAGGGCCCCAGGGAACAGGGCATGTAATACTCTGCACTAGAAGAAATAGCAAAGACTGAAGTGCACTGAAGTATGCTCAAAAGTATTTAGTAAAAAAAAAAAAAAAAAAAAGAACAATAGAAAGATTTCATAAACAAATACTGCCTGTAGATGAATACACTGCAGGTTGCACAGGTGTTATTTAAGAATAAATTTAATCATTAGTACACTGTATTTTATTGATTTGTTTAGTTACTAAGAAAACTGAATTGCATAGATATCCTTTTCCCACACCAGCTAAAATAGTGAAATTTTCATAGCAACTTCAAATAGGAGAGTCCTTTATCTTCTGCTTTGTGGGCATCTATACATTTGTCCACTAACTCGGGATACCTTTGAAGTCAATGAAAAAGTAATCGAATGAAAATCACCGTTAGTGGTTTAGAATTTTGTATTATACAGGTGCATGATGATAAGCCCTGGAAACAATATTTTACAAACTCTTTAGCTTGTGTTTTTCCATACAGATGTGGCATATGCATTGCATGCACAGTAACTGCATTTTGTTGACATTTAAAGTAATTTTACCAGTAGCCAATATTTTGAATATGCAAGGAGATATTTATATGGGACACTATCTTATTAAAAGAATGATGTGGAAAGAGACTAGGAGAGCATAGAGTCAAGTACAACATTCTGACTCAGATAAAACCCAATTTTGCTTTGACAGGGTGAAATAAAATAGAAATATTTAATATTAGGAAAATAGATATACAAATTGCTTCATATTTGTATATATTTCATTCCATATAAAGTACTGGACCATCTAAAAGACCTTAACTGTCTCAGTTTCTGTGGTTTATCTATCGCTTGAAAGACAGGAAGTTCATGTGACTTAATTACTTAACTGTAAAGCAGTTTGTCAATGTTCCAGTGCACCAAAGAGCAGTTGTATGCTTAAATTTAAGCACCTGCTTAAATTGTTCCTTTGTGAGACAAGTGACCTAAAAATGGTGATGCTATTTTGATACCTTGTGAGGACATTAAGGAAGAGTTTGTTATGTAAAATAACCTTGCAGGAAGTTATTTATACACCAGCTAATTTTATTCAAAGTACATTGAAGGACAGACAAAAACTGCTGAATTACAAAACAGTAGAGTTTTATCAACTATGAAAAATTGTAACAGAAGTGTTCAGGGACTTTGGTCATTCTCACAGGACTTTTTTGCAACTTTTCTAATTCAAATATACCTTCCTTAAAATGAGGACCAGATGACTATTCAAGCTGCATGTTACAAAATAGTATATCCTGGGGGTTTTTTTCCTATTCTTATCCTGATAATGTTTAACACGTACTTGTTTGTTTGTTTGTTTGCTTTTTGTATTGAGCACATGGCTGATAGAAAAAAACAGTAGAACTTTAAATAAAATGCTTGGCATGTAACTTGATATATTTAGAAAAGATCTTACAAGTCTGGTCATCTGTTACTGCACTGGAGAACACATATATGTGTTAAAAGTGGCATATTCTTAATATTTCTACCTATGTGCAATATCCTATGAAACTGAACTTGTGAACTTCCAGCTGGAACCTGGAATTAAGACATAGCCCCTGATTAGAATATAGAAGGATTTGGATCCACAGATGGCAGGATTTAGATGTCAGTGCCCTGGTTAATCTAGGAACATTTAGATTGGCTTGTGCTTGCCTATGTAGGTGGAGAAATATCAAACTTCATTGCTCCCTCTCTGTTCCAGAAGAATAACTTGTTAAGCCTGAAGACTAGTAAGCCCAACTGTTAAAAATGGCTACAAATTTTAAGGAAATGTGAATTTGCTTGAGGATCTTAATTAAAACTTCAAGATTTAGGGAAAATAAAATTCTCTAAAGAGGTGTTTCAAGACAGACTTCTTTACTGGGAAAGTAATACTGCTTGCCTTCTTTCCCCATCTATCACCACCACCTGTGGCTTCTCGAACACTTCCATCAGCGCTGCCTCCGTTCAATCCTAAACATCCACTGGTCTGATTACGTGACCAATGTGTCAGTTCTTGAACAGGCAGGGGTCACCAGTATCGAGGCCATGCTGCTGAGAATGCAGCTGCGCTGGGCAGGGCACGTCTC
>JAWWEV010000115.1:90392817-90421256 GCA_035583235.1 Hafferia zeledoni
AAAAGACAATGCAGAAAGAACCGTTCCTCACCAATATCACCTAAAGAGACGTTCCACTGTGCCTTTTGTGACCGGACTTGCCTATCCTGTATCAGCCTTTTTAGCCAACAGCACTCTTGCAGCAAGCATGGGTAGTGCCCTTCCCTAATCTTCGTTCGTGAAGCCTAGCTATGATGATGAATACTGCTCACCTTCTTTCCTCATCAAGGAACAAGTGCAGCACTGCTAATAAACTGACCCTCTTCTTCACGATTTTTAGAGATGCTACATGCATTAGAATAACAACTGCCCAACAGATGACTTGGTTTAAGATTCCATTTTCTCTCAAAGTTTGTGTATAATATCGCACAAAGTTGAAAATAATTTTGCACAGTTAAACAGTTTGTCATGATTTTAGTAATCTGTATTTTATATAACCTAGTCTCAAATTCATGTTACAGCCAAAGAGGGGAAATATTCTCCATAAACTTTTGGCCTACAGAAAAATAATTATTTTATGTTTTTAAAGAAACTATTTCTTAGAAGTCTTTCTCTATCCATCTTATTAATCTCCCATTTTCTATGCATACAATGACAGTCAATAGAACTGTATATGATATTTTAATTTGTGTATGCTCTACTTTGTCTGCAAATATAGGTATGATAAGATGGTAGTATCAGTATGGTGGCTGCTCTTAAGTCTGCCCTGACAAGCAGCTTTCCAGACCCCTTTTTTATGTCATGAGAAACAGTGAAGTAAGTCAACATTTCTATAATATATAGCCAGACAGAATAATAATATACATTAAACATAGAGCAAGAAGAAACTCTACAGCCCATTTCAATCTCTGTTGTGTCATATGTATTGTTCACTTATTAGGAGATGATTCATTTCAGTAATATTTGTGTTTTACATTACTAGAGGGTTCAGTGTCTTGAAATCCAGAATTATCTTCTCTGAAGCACAACAAAAACATATTTATAAATTCCTCATTTATATAGTCATGTCTTCAAATATCTATGTGCTTTGATCAGAAGAATGCCAATTCAAGTGCTATTAGCCATTTAGATATAGTCAAGGACAGGAGAATATGAGCTCTTAAAGTCCTCACACAATCTGTTTCACTCTGTTTACTCCATTCAATCAGATACAATAACAGATAATTGGTTATGCTTGAAATCTTAGTGTAATGAAATAAGTACCCATTCACAAAGCATTATTTTTCTTAGATATTGAATATATATGCATCTGAAGTATCGTTTAAAAGAAACAGTGTTTTTAAACTGTGCCCAATGGAACTTTTCATATAATAGCTAAATTTTGCCTTGAAACACAGTTTCAAAACCAGGCTGAGCATAATTTTTTAGCATGTGAACATCCACAGCGAAGTGCCACCTTCAAGTTATGTAAAAAAAAAAAAAAAAAAAAAAGCCAAGGCCACTTCCTTTCATTGGAGGGCCACTAGCTAATAATCCACATTAACACAGTGGGTAGCTGAGTTTCCTACATTCAGAGACAGGTCCTTACACAAATGCATTACTTACAAAGGTGTCATCAATAATGAAATCTAGACACAGGATGAAAGCCTGGAAATTAGCAGCATGTCACTTAGGACTTTTAATCTACTATTTTTACAGCCTCCCTCCAGCAGCTCTTCTTGCCTTCTGTAATCAGTACCAGAACTATTCACTTGCTCCCTGCTAAGCTTTTATCTCCGTGAAGTGAAGGTGACAATGAAACACTCTCCTGCACGATCCTCCTGGCAACATTCCCACAATGCCTGCTGGACTGTTTTGATCCCATCCCATATGTCCACAATTTAAGCAGCACTACAGCTGCCTGTCTCTGAATTGTATCGTATCACACTGCTGGGCACATTTCTGTGGTGCCTTGAGTTCTGAAGTAATCTTCTCAGGCTATTTCAATTTTCACATTAAAGAGCATGCTGCCTGGAACTTGATGATTACAGGTTTGTAGGGACAGGATCAAACAGAGGAAGATGCTAGCAGGGAGTCAAGAGTAATAACATTATTCTGCAGACATAGACCGTTTTCTCTTCTCCTTTGAATGAATTCAGTCATCTACAGCAGCATTGATGGCATTGCAGTTACATATTACTGCAGATACATTTGAGTACATTCCTATGTGTGATTGCACCCAGGAAGGCAATTTATGAGAGAGCTGTTTTTATCATTATCTAATTGTACCTCTGGAGGGGATGAAGAGTTAGGAATATTTTCACAATATATGCAAAGGTACATATATGATAATTTACTTGAGCAATAACACTATCAATTATTCTGTCTCCTGATTAACAACTATGAACACTGAAGAATCAATTTATTTTTCAGGGCAATTAATTTTTATAAACTGACACTAACTGGTCTTTTTTCTCCCAAATCTGTCAAATGTTCTTAGCTCACATTACATCAGCATTTGAGTAAATTTACTGATGGTTAATAACATAAATGATAGTTCTTCAACTGTGAAACACTCTGTCATGTCATAATACTAGCTAGTGAAATCCATGTTCATTTACAAGTTGATTTTCTATTCAAGAGAAAAATATTATCAAGAGATACTGCAGCTGCCCCTCAAAATTTAAATAGAAAAGTGTTTGATAAATAAATAGTGCAAACATTAAAATGTTATATTTCAACTGGCAACAACTTATATGTATATATTTATTAATCATTTAAAAATCTAGCACAATAAACATTCTTATTAATGACATAAAAATTACATGGATTTTGAACTTAGTGTTCACCTCTGGTTGTGGGACTACACTAGAGTGGGCAAGATTCTTCATGAATGAGAACTTTTATGTCCTTGGTACCGCCTGGATGGATATAAACAAGAAATACATTTCTTGTGTTTTTCTCCTACAGTAGGTGGCTAGTAGAAGGAATACAGACCATAGATCCTTGTCTTTATCCTTCCCCAAAATGGCTACTCTGTCAGCACTGACAGTGATGAGGGCTGAAATATTTTCCATCACCTTTCTTTTCATTCAGAGAAGGAGAGAAGCACAAGTGGAATCATCCATGGATAAATTACTGGGGCAAATTATTGGATCACAATTAAGGACCAGGTTCTCACATCCTTCTTATTTCATTCTCCTCTTCCTCACTTCATTCATCATCATTACCACCATAAGACCTAAGAATCCGTCTCTGGTAGATAAAATAACATGATTAACAACACTCAGGTATTCTCTTTTTGAGATGATGAAGATTGGTGTTCTATATTTGGAGATCTTTTACATTGCATGTATCTATATTCATCTATGTATCTACATAGTTTTACAATATGGATATTATAACTATGGAAAACAACCAAAGTGTCAAAAACTGTCTGAAAAATGTGGAGGAAGAATCTGAAGAATGGTAAATGAAAGACTTAAGGTGTCTGTATTTGAGATATGCAGCTGCAGTGTGACTGTTGAGATCCAGATACTAAATAACTCCATGAATCAATACCTCAGTATTACAGGTGTCACCCAAAATTAAATGGATTTTTGTTAGTGATGGCTTTTGATATGTTAAGGTATCATTTTGGCCCTAAGATACAGGAGATAAAACAGGAAGTAAAAATGATAGAGAGAAAAATAAACTGGCGGGTTTTTCCAGTATCTTTTATTAATGTAGCTTTCCTGTTTACCCTGCATTCAAATAAATCCCTTTAGGTTATTTAACATAGTAACGAGTATGTGATTACTTGAAAGCTTATTTAGACTAATTCTTTATCCCTTCTGCTTTTCATACTTTCTGTCTAACTAGGTTTGCATGACAAAGTTCTATTTTTAGAGATTACTTCAAAAATCAAATCTTTAAAAAATCAAAATTAGATCTTGAGAACTTGAACTTAAGGAAAAAAGGGAAAATACAGAGGAATTCAATTTTCTCTTCAGAAAGTAGAAAATGCTTAATTCTGAACGATGAAGAGAAGGGGGCCTTAAAAACAACATCACAGACAAAAGAGGCCCTGATGTAAAAAGTCTCCCTGTGCCTGTTCTTCCCAGTCAAGAACTCAGGCAACAGCCCAAGGAGACAGAAGATTGAGTCATGTGCCCTTCAAAGGGAACTGAACTGAAAATAAAAATAAAATCCAAATACAGACCACTTTTTAGAAAAAATAGCTATTCAGCTCTCTTGAGTTAAGACTAGCTGACCATCACTTTGAGGTGGGATCTTTGTGGGAGACAGTAGTGGTTTTCCTTCTTTGTTTTCATTTTTAGAAAATGGGAGTTGGACTTGGAGACCCTTGTGGGTCCCTTCCAACTCAGCATATTCTGTGATTCTATGAAAATACAGAATGTCATGGTAAATAAAGCAGATCTCATCCAATTTTCTCTGAAAGACTGATTGATTAAAAAACTAATGTAAATGAATGTCATGAATGTAAATCTAAGCAAGGCTGATAAGTAAGTGTATCTTATTGGTATTCTTTTCATCATTTTGGCTATTGTAAGTGACATAATTCTATGTATGGTAGAAATAGCTACATATCTCAGTTTTACTTCTGCCTTGTAAACAAGTTAAGACTTTTTTTAATTAAAAAATACTGAGAAATATTTCAATATCTATGAAGAAATGCATATGCTTCTGTGCAAAAGGGTAGTATTGACTTTGAATAGTTCTCTATTCATCAGATCAGATTTTGCCACAATAGAAATAGGCAAATTATTAGTTTATACTAGTGTAGCCTATCAATATCAACATTGTCATTCCCTGCAAAAGTGGTGTCAGACACAAAGTGTTACATCTGGGAATGGGATATCTGAATTCAGTCAGACACTATGGTGTCTGAAAAGGCATTATAACAAAAAACTTCTGTTTTCCTTTTCAGTTCAATCTGGCAGCAGACAATAACCATGAGCTAGAAAGACAGATAAAAAAGCCAGCCATACCTACTAAAACATTCATTGATGTTTTCCACTTCGCACATCTAATACATAGTAAAACCGTTGGTCACTTCTAGTTACTTTTTGTTAGAGACTTGATTTATCTTTCCCACAGTTTTTGTGTTGATGCAGTCAATTCATCTGTTTGAGCTCTTTCCTGTGTGCTTTATAATTTGAATTATTCTTTTCTATTTTCTTTTGGGATCATAACATTCCTTTTCATCTGCTTCTACTCTACATGAATTTTTAAGGAGCAGACTGGCTGATTACATAAAATGGGAAAATATAAGCCTCAAGCTGCAGTTAACACATAGTTAAGCATTTGTGCAAAACATTATGGACATGTCTTTCTGTTCTATTTACTAAAAGAAGACAGTAAAAAACTGTGACAATATTGACTGGATCATTAGACAAATACAACAGGAGCAAAAAAAGGCAGAATATATTGAAGATTAGACTATAGTGAGGATGGCTTCTCGAGACTACATACTTATTCCTACAATTTGCCGCTGAGCCGATTTGGGCTGGAGTAGAGTTGATTTTCTTCAAAGCAGATAGTATGAAGCGATAGTTTGGATATTTTAGTTCCTGCTGATCAGTGCTTACACAGAGTCAAGGCCATTTCTGCTTTTCCTACACCTCACCAGTAAGAAAGCAAGAGTTGGAAGGGGGCATAACTGGGACAGAACATTGTATCTTTGCAAAAAGTGATTGGACAGATGCTATGAATGGACATCATTTTGAGGCAAGGTGTAGCTATATTTTGATTAAACTTACTATGATACACAGGATAATTTATTGCCTCAATGCAGGTTTGTTCTATGTGTTAGGAATAAGTATGTGATGAGACATTACACATGTTATATGTGGTAGACTAAGTGCCAGCAAGACGTTTCCTCCTCTACTGTGTGTTCAGGTACCCCTGTGGTCCTGGTGACAGTCCAAACATATATGATTTAAAGAGGAATGTACAGTTTAAGAATTGACAAATGTCACATTTGGAATTTAAAGGGTAATTTATGGATTTTTGCAACTCTGTGTAACAAATTTGAGAAAACAAAGTATAGTATTTGGTAAAATTATTTCAAACAGAAAATATCTCCTGTATAACAAAAGTACTGCCTACAGTCTAAGTAACTTATCAAACATCCTCCCTTAAACATGCTAGAAGATCATCCTTCTTTTTATGATTTTATTATCCAATCCTTCTACCTCCAAAGGATTTATATCTTTTATAACTGGACATTATGAACTTTGTCCTATGCAGAAGAGAAGATATCTTTTCAAGGCTGCAACCTGCAGGAATGTTCAGCCTCTTCAACAACTTTTCCTTTAGGTGCAAGAAAAGTGCCCTTTTCTTTTTCATAGATAATCACTTTTTTCCATCTGTACAAGAGAATATGCATAGAGCTGAAGCATGAAACTAGAACCATCACAATGCAGTTCAACTTCTAGAGCAGTGATTGTCACCTTTCATAGGATTTTTTTCCACTCTAGGTGTTCTATATATGCATGCAGACAGATATACATCTATATGTATATATAAAATTCTGCTAATATACAATTAATAGATAATAAATATTTAAAAGCACCTAAATTAATTACTATTTTATAGTTGCTAAGTTTTGGTTATATGATTAGACAATAATAATCATGTTTCCATTTTATAATTCCTAATAGAACAGCTAGTAAATAATCCTGGCTCATTACTGTTCTCAACACTTTGTGAACTTGGTTTTCAATACTTTTGGAAAATGCTATTTAGCTTTCTAGTTACCAAAGAGTTTTTAATTTTTTTTAAGGAAAGACATAAAATACAACTGATCAATATGACCTGAGAACTGGGATCACTGTATTCTGTTTCCCACTAGTCCTTCAGCATATCTAAATACTCAAAACTAAACACTTTCTGATGTTGTCATGTTCCCATGCGGGTGAAACTATAAAAAGAATAACTACAAAATGGTCTCTGCAATGCATTTGTATTTGGAAATTAGTGAGGCTGCCGAAGAGAAACTTTTCTATGTGTGGTAGGAAGAAACAGAGGGAAGATATCACTTACCAAACTAAGACTGAAAATTCTGAAACCTCTACATTGTTGCTCCAGCCCCCTTCCTTCACTAGAAATATTACTGCTCTGCCCAGTCCTTTCTTCCATTCCTCAGTGTTCAGGTCCTTACCTCCTTTAGTCAGGGCCAAAAAAAACCCCAAAAAAAACAAAAAAGAAGAAAAGACCAGAAGACATAAATATGACACATAATTTTATTCTTAAAAAAAAATTTTGTATATAGTAGATATAAGGACATAAAAGGAGCCTTTTCTCTTTTCTCTACTAACAATTTAACAGCATGAACAAGCATATGCCATTGTTTAGTACTGAGCCCTGACATTGCTTCATTTGCTGATAAGATACAACCTTAAGATCTAGAAACAACATCTTAAAACCCACTGCTTTAGATTGGACAACTGTAATTCTAATAGCCCAAGACAAGGAAAACTGCTGTTGGAAAAGCACATGTACAACTTACGTGATTCGCTCATTTTAGAATTAACATTCACTCCTGAACCTGAAAGTCAGGAATCAGAAATCAAACTCAGATAGTGAGGGAGAGCAAACCTGAGGTTATGCTACTGGTGTGGAGGGAAAGCTGTATGAAATATGAAGTTTTGAATTAATGTGGATACCTGTTATCTGCTGTTTCTTCAGCCTAATGTTTATTTTTACTAATTTATTTGTTCCTGAAAACCCTTTTAAGAGGTAAAAACTACATGTGCCTTTGTGTTAGCCTAATGGACTGGAGCATCACTCCATTTCTCCTTCCTCTGAGAAACAAGGAGTGCTCCTATAATGCTTTTTTTTTTCCTTTTAAAAACCTTCTGAATTATTTATCAAGTATTTTTGACAATTGGTTTAAAGGGTGTGAAAGCACAGGGGATGGCTCTATGGGGTACAGCAAAGCTTTTAAACACTTAGGTCACTAGAACCAACAGCTTTTATGCAAGATGGTTCTGTAGTGAGACAAATAGAGCAGGCTTGGGAGAAGAACTGATAAACTTACTCCTACTGCTGATGGCATTGAATATCCCACAAAAGTCTCATTAAACTGGAGGACTGCATTTTGACCAGCAGCCTCAGATCCCCTGGAACTGTGAGGCATGAAGTGTTACCAATAATTTTTCTGAAACACTGCTTTCAATAGTAACAATATGAATCCTCAGTGAGTTATTACTTCCATAGTGACACAGATATAAATGGTGTTCTACAAAAATAAAAAAGAGAAAAATTTCTATACATTCTGTTCACCCTATATGATGCACACAGAAAATTTTTTTCTTTGCTTATTTTTTAAGTGGAGTTCTAATAACAGATTACATTAGGCTGTAACCTATGGAGCAGCTTTCTTTACTTCTCTATTTGAATATCTTGAATTTCTCATTTCAAGATTCAGCAGCCTCTTAATTTTATGATACAGTACCTCAGAAAAATTGAATCTCTTGTCTTGTGTTTGTCTAAAATTCAAATAATATACTTTTCTATCCTAATTCCCACATTTCATATCTATCCATAATTCATATTAAAACACACTGCCTCTGCCTAAAAACAATGTGTTGAAATAATAGCCTGGGGGATCAAAGGGCAAAGACAACAAATCATGAACTCAAAAGAACTCAAGAGGGAGGCACGTGTGCCTTTGTCTTGTTTATTTAAGAAAATCACTTCATTATCCAACCTGCATTTTCTCTCCTATGTTTTGGAATGGTGCCTCTGTGCTTTGTCATCCTCCAGGGTTAAAGTAGATATGATATTTAAAATATTAAGCCAGCCTTCTTGTTGCTGCATGCAGGAACAACTTCAGTAATATCAAGAGAATTTCACTGATAATTAATTTCACCCATTGATGACTATTATGTAAATTACTCATATTCATGTTCAATTCTAGAGGAATTTTTAAATGTTTAAAGACTGAATTATGAAGGAAAAAAAGCAGGAAACTAGCAGTAAGACAGAAAACAAAGAAAAAGAAAAGCAGGAGAGGAAATACGGCAAAAAGTAGTTTACATAAAAAGGAAATTGGATTGAAGAAGATGTGAACAGAAAACTGCAAACTAGAATTAGTGAGATCAAAACCAGTAAAGTGAAAAGGAAGACATAGGTAAAAGAGATATGTGGGACAGATTTTGAAACACATCATTGATAGATGAAACAAAAGACAGTCTTTTCTTTTGTCTTGTCAAAGCAGCCATGGCAGATATCCTATTCTAATGCTACTCAAGGGCATACCTTTGTCCAAACTACATTGGGAGCTAAGTTTTACATGCAGAACAATTTTAATGTCTCATAATAAATACACATTGGAGTAGTATCTACTTTTTCAACTTGTCTGGTTCATTCTCTTCTGATCCAAGAGCAAGAAAATGTAGCTCAGAACAAGGGGGTCTAGCTAAAATTCTATAACATCATGCTAAGTGTGAAAAGTAAAATAAAATAAAAAATAAAATAAAATAAAATAAAATAAAATAAAATAAAATAAAATAAAATTAAATTAAATTAAATTAAATTAAATTAAACTAAATTAAAAAAAACAAAATAAAATACAAGCCTAGTATAACCCTATAGAAAGAAAAGGGAAAAATTGTGATAACCTGCAGACTATCAGTATGGTGAATGACATTTTTCAAGACATTTACTACAATTTCTGTAATTTTTAGTCAAGAAATAAGACATAATCGCCCTCAATCTTCCTTCTCTCTCAGTCCTTAAGACAAATAAATGGTGACTATCTAAAAATTGGTGACAATTATGTCGTATCAAATTTCATAAATTTGGAAATGCACTACAGAACAAAGTCTACTAGGAAGGTTGTTTTAATATTTTGAGCACTTCCAGGAATAAAAGATAAAATAAGCTCTACAAACCAAATCTCATCTTGAAACTGCATCACAACATATGAATACCAAGTTATACCCTTCCTCCGGAAGGCATGAACAAAAGATAAGTAAGCTTTGCTGACACAATCAAAGACACTTGTTATGCTACAGGTTTCTGCAACTGGGCAGTCCAAATTGGTCTTCACTCCTTGGCTGTCTGGATCAGGGGCTGAATAGCATGCCCTGTAGCTCCTTCCTGGTTTTCATGCACTGGATGTCATTCCTTTTGAAACCGAGGTACAAGAAAGAGAATGGAGAGACTGACGGTATGTGCTTGGATTTCAATCTGAGGTGGAGGTGGGCTGCTCTTGAAAACATTACTATGTCCCAAGTTTTAGATACAGACTAAATATCTGGTATCTGTAATTCTCAACAGCCCATGGCAAATCAAAGTCAAAAATCTTCATCAGAAGATCAGAGCATTGGAACTGATTGCCCAGATAGATTGTGCAGCCTCTCTCATTGGAGATACTCAAGAACTCTGGTTGCAATTCTGTGCCATGTGCTCTAGGATGCTCCTGCATGAGCAGGGAGCTTGGACCAGATGACCCATTGTGGTCCCTTCCAGCCTTACCCATTCTGTGATTAGTAATACTAATAGGTGTTATTCTAAAAGGGAAGCTGACTTTAAACAGAGTATACAAGACTTAAATTTATAGACTGCAACATTAGGGCTTGATTCTCATTGACATGAATGCTCTCATGCTCTTTCTCACTCGTGTAAAGAGTCTTAAAGGAGGAGTTATCCCATACTGGGACTTTTTTTTATCTGAAGAATGCAAAGGGATGTGAGCCTAAATAAGGTCTTATTCCACATTCAGTCTACCAGGTAATTAGCAGGTTATTCTTTGTGCCAGCACGTGGTTACTGACATTATGTCTTGCCCAGTTCCTGGAAAACAGGTTCAGTTATGCCCAGCACTTCTGGGTCCATCATTCCTGATTACCACCATCTTGCCTCATGCAGTTCTGGTTTGGGAAACCTAAAACAGAATAGTTCCTCTCTGTCTCACTCATCAGAATATTTTTTCATTTCTGCATCAGAGTTGGCCAGCACATTTCTTTCCCACTTTTAGCTCAATGTCATCACCTACGTAAGAGTGGAGTTGTTTATTCTGAGCATATTTATTCAGGGTGGGCACAGCAGCCTCTCACATGCTATACAACAATTTATAGGATATCCATTGAGTCCTAAAGACTATCTTGTCAGCCTTTCTTCCTGATGCAAATCAAGATTTTTCTCAGTTTCATATTTGACAGTGGAATCAGAGATTGTAGCACTAGTGAGGCAGTGAATCTGCCCCCAGAAGCAATCTAAAGACCCTAGGCCACAGAACAGTCAAGTCTCATCTGCAGTGAAAGAAAGTTGTGCTGTTCCAGACTGAACCCAATCACAGAAAGAAATGCAGAACTGGTTAAATATGGTTTTAAGATACCTATACATTAACATACCTGGTTCTCCTGACTGGCACATCAAGCCTCGTATTTCTGTTTCAGCTAGGACATGTAATTCAGAAAGACATCTAATCTTTATTTAAACACTTACTGAGCATCTAGTTAACTTATGCTGTGGGTTAGTGATGATTCACTGTAAAAATACATGTTTCATTTCTAGTCGCAATTGACCTATGCACCGTGCTCAGGCTGTAGGTCTCTAATGTCTTTGACAGATTAAGCTTCCCTCCAGTTGGAAGTATCTGCATTTATAGACCATGATTAGGTTTGCTACTGAATCTCTATTTCACTCAGCTAAATTAATTCATCTGGGTTAGTATCTCACTGTAAAGATGTTCTTTTTCCCCCCAGAATTTCTATCATTCTTGTAGCTATTTTTAAAGCCATTTCCAATATATCTATGATACTTAAAAATGAGTTCATAAAAGAGAACAGGGCACCAATCTCACTAATATCTCAGAGAATCAAAAATAGCTCTTTGCTTCCATTTTTTATTCCTCTTTCTATTTATCTAAGAATCATAGGGTTTTTTTCCTAGCCACTGCTTCACTCCATGGACCCAGTAAAATCTAGAGCACTATATCGATTTCTACCTCCTACAGGATGCTTTGTGTCAAAGTCTATGTTGGATATAACCACATTTCACCATTGCAGAATACTTCAAAATCTTTAGCAGTCTACCTAAGTACATAACACTTCAAAATATGAATGTATTTTATAAAATGATTGCCTGCACAAGTATAAGGAATATTTGCCATATGACTACACCAGTAATTTTTTAAAATGATAAATAGATTTAATGTATTCAGAAGTTGTGCAGGATATTGAGGGAATATATTTTGAACACACCACTAGATAATACTCCTCTTTTTCATTATGAAAATATTATCTGACTTCTTGGTATCGTATTTAGCTGTATGAGTTACACAGTGGTACTGAATACTCATTTAACTCATCTTTGGGTGATTTAATGACTCACATTTATATCACAACAATGTTTCATTAAAATATGATTAATGATCATTGTCTTGCTGTCAGAAAGACAGAGAGACATAGTCCCAGTTTTGTGAAATTTAACAATTTTCCTTTTTTGTTTTCTTTCTTACTGTGTGATGTACACTTTTCCTATAGATATTCAGTGGTCAGACAAGACACTTCTTTATTTCACAAAAAAATTGTTTAGCAGCTCTTTGTTGTACCAGTGGTGCTATCTCAACATTTACAATCAGAAAATTATTTTAGTTTTCCTTTTTTCATTTGACGCCTGCTTGGCAAGGTGCTCTACGGTCAATATATTCCAATTATTTAGGATGTCAAGCTAGACTACTGTCTGCCCTAGTGCTTTGCACTAGACAAAGCTCTGGATGACTCAGAGAGGACCTCTGCTGTGTGGGCAAGCAGCAGTGAGCACCTTCACCAGGTCAGTGGTAAGGAGTCAGCATCCCAGTAACCCATGTAGTGCAGGGACACCCAATCTGGCTCTGAGTTAGTTAAAGAATTAGAGTTAATACTGGCATCGAACATGCAAGTCTGGAAGGTGCAATTTGCCACACTGCTGCAGCAGGACTGCCTTTGAACTAATGTGAGGCTGGAGCAGGCATGCCTGTTGTGGTCTTCATTGTAGGCATATCCCATGGACTTGTTTGATTTGTGTTGATCCAGGTTGAATTCACACTTAGGCAGGAGAGAGAACCTTCTAGCTTTAGTATCTGGCTTAATTGCAAAGAAGAATAAGATAGCAACATATTGCACTGTCTTGACAAGATTCTAGAATTTATTTTAAATGTGGTCTTTCATATATATTTATAGTACCTTTTTCCTCAGCCTGAGTCAATATTACTACCCTATAGTGAAAACCATAAACAAGAATATGTTTGCTTTTCCATCACTGACATCCTCCATTTGTGTATAAAAACAATTCATTGCAGTTCTCATTTTTCTGCTGATAGCTCTGGTACCAGGGGAAAATGTTCTTTTTTCATATCAATTCATGCTTTATTAGATTATTTCTCTTGTCTCTTATTTTAAAATTTCTTTCACAAGGGACATTTTACAGGCTTCTCCCTACTCTTCTGTGAGGACAGATTGATTTGTTTGTGTTCAGAAGCAAAGGTATAAGTAGATTGCACTTCTAGATAAAGAAACATCAGCAACAAAAACACAGTATTTTGACAGATTATCTAAAAGTCACTAAAGTTAGGGCAACAAAAAAGTATTCTGTTTCAGATTCTTACCCATGGGAGGTAGAAATACATGCCTTCATGGCTGTAATCATCAAGAACAGTAAAAATGTTTAGTTCTGGGTTTGTTTTCTTAATATTCAGCACAATTATAAGACATGGTGGTAATGTCAGCCAGAGTGACAAGTAGCCAAGAAAGTTCTAATTCTGTTTTTGCCACTAATTGGGTTGGTATATAGGCTCCCAGTCACAAGGTGGCTGATTGTCATACAGCTCCAGAGTGTCTTCAGCCATGATCTGACAGCACCTGCCCTTCACATCACACACTTTTATGCCCTTTTGCCACTTTGAAGGATAAAGCAGCAACATGGACTACTGCAATATATGCTTATCACAGGCACCCCACCTCTGTGAGGAGGAAAAGAATCTTAAGGCAAATACTCGCCTTACATAAAATTCAGAAAAGTCATTGTATCTTACAGATAAAACAGGACAGTTCTTTAAGCAAATACCATTTGTGATGCCAGATTTGAACTTGACAATTCTCTACTCCAGTTATGCTGAGAAAAATAGCCCCATAGAGAGAACAGGGAGGAGGGGATGAAATGCAGAGAATTATTGAAATGGCACTGCAAGACTATGTAGTTAAAAATACCATATTCTTAGTTTATCACACTACCAGCTAGCATTACTGTTGAAGTTATAATTGTACTAATCATGTATGATGTTTGAAAGATGGCAGTTCATTGTGGGCTATTTCAGATTCCCGTCCTCAGGATTTATTTTGTCAAGGGCCCTTAATGCTCCTGGTGAGCTCATTTTTAGCTTTCAAATAAAACTAAATAAATCAGAGACTTCCTGGGGGGATGACTGGATCTTGATGCCAAATCACCATCTTTTTCGTACACATGGCAACATTACAAAAGGTGGCCAGGCTTGTCCAGGTCACAGGTGTTGCAGAGTTTGTCTAATTAAAATTCCATTTGCTAGGAATTGTGAATGAAGAACACGTTCTACTGCACCAGCTTGACTTGCATCTAAACAGTATAATGAAATCTCTTTCCATGATAAACCTCCTCTGTGAGTAATATGATTGTCTAGATATTAATTTTATTTTGAAAACTATTGCAAAGTATATATGAGCTATAGAGAGATAAATGTATTTAAAGTAACAATTTACCTTATGCATATAGAATTATTGTTTCTAGAGAATTCAAATTAAAATGAAAATGTTCACTCCAGCTGTAGCAGGTGAATCTTATTTTAACTTCCAAGACTCAAAATCAAACCAGTGCATTTTGGAAATACTACGTTACTGATTCAGCCTTAAGGTTCACCTTGTAAGTGGCTTTTATCCCTAGTAATAATTCTATAACCACCCAGTCACGTTTATAAAGCTTTACAGAAAAATAATAACATATCCATTACAGTAAGGACTAAAATGTCACCCTTATCAGAAAGGATTTAGAATTTACCCAGTAGCATCCCAAGCCCTTTCAGCTAACCTGTCAGCCTGATTTGGAAGCAATAGGCAACCTCTGGCTGCCTATTATGGCTGGTGATATTATCCACATCTGTGACTAAAGCTGTAGTTGTGATACATAACATGTGAGTTTTCTCAGTAAAACAGCCCCACAGCTCCTCAGATCTAATGCAGGCTGTCCTACCCTTACCTACACAACTGGTAGTCCATTTTGTATTCGTCACTAATACTTTTTGCTGGCAGAGCATCCAGAGGACTCTGGGGTTCTTCTCTGTTTGGTTGTTGTTCTTTTTCAAGGTTGCAAGTTCATTCAGTCATGTTTTCTGTATCTGTGTCAAAATAATCTATCAGAAAAAAATGTGGTTAACACTTTTCATATAAAATCCTGACAAGAATCATATGAAGTAAATGCAAACTATCCAGTCTAGCTTTGTGGAATCAATTCTAACATTTAATATATTTTACAAAAAAAAGGCAGAACAAGTTGCAAGGAAACAGGGCAGCTTATTTGAGTGGGTTTTTTTATAGAAGCTGGTTAAAATACCATTTGAATGAATCACAGTTGTTTTGTTGCACAGTAAACTTCAGGCCAGATCTCTACAGAAAGGCAGAGGCAAACTACATCTAGGGCTTTGTGGGGTGTACATGCTCCAGAACTGGCAGTGTTTTCCCCTCAGCCCCCAGAGCCTCTCAGAAGTCCTGAGTGAAGAACTGAAGCTCAGCCAGGGAATAACAAGATGTTGAGGTGGTTTTAATTTCTGTTTGGTTTTTTTTCTCACTATACCAATCTATTCTAGTTGGCAATAAGTTGGGGTTTTTTTCCAAGTCAAGCCTGTTCTGCCCATTACAGTAAGGTAAGGAATCTTACTGGTTATATCTCCATCCACAAGAAAGCATTTTTCTCCATCTCTTTTTCCTTCAGACTCTAATGACAGAAATGCAGCATTTCTTTTAAAAGTTTAGACTGATCTAATCCTTATTTTACCCATTTCCCCAGCTCCATCATGAATGTTCCTTTTTCCCTCAGTGTTGTAGCTCCTTCACAGCTGCTTAGTTTTTCTGGCACTTCCATCCCTTCGATTCATATAATTTCATTTGTTTTCATCCAGCTCCCATCATATCTTTTATGTTGTCCTTTGGAACAAGAAGGAAGAAGAAATTTGAAGAAAACCTTATTGTCATCTGTGTCTTAGGTGAGGGGAAGTCACTTCTAGAGGTCTTTTCCAATCTTAATGATTATATGATTCTATTTGGCTTTAGTCAGCTGTCTGGATTATTCAGTTTAGATTGGAGTTTTTTTTACTGGCTACATGGGAGCGACAAGATATGTCAATAATTTCCTCTCAGACCTCTTGCAAAAGTCCTCTGACAACTACATAAATGGCTATACATATCCAAGAGCCCGAGGAGATGTGAGATCATTGTGATGAAAGAATAAAAAGACAAATAAATCAGGCCAATATCAGACTTCAGAACAGCACTTTAGAAGACTGATATTCAACAACTCCCCAGTTGCTGCCAAGTCTTAGTTCTTGCTCATCATCTGCCATTATCACTATGCATCTAAATAAATATTCCTTGAGAGCCTGGCTGCACACTCACCATCAGTATAGGGCACGGCTGTGGCTGGCAGTGAAGGTCACAGCCCCCATGGCCTTAGTTTTCAAGACTGGTGTGCCTAGGCTGGAATGATCTTCAGTGGAGGAGGCCATTACTGAAGTTGGTGATTTTTTCTTCCCCATTTTAGCTCTTTCATTGTGAATATCTTACAGTTTCTTCTCCAAAGAAAGTGTGAGGATGTGAACGGCTTCCGACCAAGTTGATAATATCTTCCAGATAAGGACTTTTCATCCTACTCATTCTGTAAGATTACTGTGATTATACAAGACTTCTTTCCTGGTTATCCTGATGACTCTACATCCCATTTATTGTTTTCCTGACTTGCAGATTTTACTGTTTGAACATGTATTGATTTTTACTGTGCTCTACTATTTAATGGAGACAGAAGTCTTCATTTGCCTCTTTTTGATTATGTGTCTTTTATATATTTGGCTCCAATTTACTTGTAGTTGCATTACTGTTCTATAAATGCTTATACCTTAGTTCCTGTTAGGCTGCTTAACGTGTTTGTCCTGCTTTCAGCCAAGATAAGGCTGATTTTCTCCCCAGTAGCTGGTAGAGTGTTTTGTTTTGAATTTAAGATGAGAATAACCTTGACAAAAGACTATTGGTTTTGATTGTTGCTGACTAGGGCTGACACTAGGTCAAAGACTTTTCAGCTTCTCATGCCACCCTGCTAGTGAGGAGGCTGAGGGTGCACAAGAAACTCTGGAGACACAGCTGGTGCAGCTGACCCCAACTAACCCAAGGGACATTCCATCCCATCTGCTGTCATGATGAGCAGCAAAACTGAGAGGAGTTGGCTGTGGGACAAGGACCCACTGCTCAAGGGCTGTTGTGAAACCTGAGTCCCAAACCCCAACAGCTCAACCAGGAGTTTTCCTTTTAAAAAATATTCAAGACTTCAAAAGTTCACCCACTGAACTTTTGTAGAGCCTTTGGTTCTTTAATACCTTGAGATTGCTTAAAGAAAAAATGCTGCACCTCTTTTTGCAGGATATATTTTTAATCTTATGGAGGAAATAAGGATCTTGGCAACAGTTTAAAAGGGGTAACATACCACCAAAACAAAACAATTCACAAAGCACTGACCTAGCATACATCAACTCACAAAACTTAGCATTCATATATGTACATATATATGTATGATAAGAAAAATCTAATCATTATGCATTTTTTAAATTTAGCATTAATCAGTCTTACATATTAGCATTATTTTGCTAATACTGAAAATCAGTACTTAATTACTGATCATCAGTAATTACATTAATAACATTGCCATCAGTAAAAATAATAAGCTTTGATACTAACATGATTAAAGCAAAGTTCATGAATAAAAAATCTGGTAATGCAATAAACAAAGCTTCTGGAAAATGCTGATATTGCTTCATGTACTTTATGGTTTTACTTGCATATTTAAATTTTTCTCATGGGACAGAAGTAGAACAGAAACATGATGAGTTGCACTACAGTCTGAAAACCCAAGTACAAAGGGGTTGTACTTTGAACCAAAGTTCAGTAATGGTTTGAGACCTTTGTGATATTCTGCAGCATGGCTGTATATGTCCCAATTTTCTCCAAAAGGAACATTTCATGATTAAGCTGTTTCCTGTAGCTGTGAATTTTTCATGGCCACATTTTTCCTTAATGCATGTTGATATCCTGCTTCAGAATAGTGCAGATAATTCTTCATGACATCAAATTGTAGGCAAGACTAGTTAGCATTGTAGCTGAGCTTTGCAGGTAGTTCTTTGATAATAATCATTCTCACATTTAGTGGTGTGTAATGTGATGTATGTTTCTTCCACATTCCTTTCATTTTGCATCAAAGAATGGAGAACAAAGAGCAGGACACACAAAATATGGTCAGTGAAGAAGATAATCAGTGAGGGAGTTTACAAAATTTATAGCTTTGTCATGTTAAACATTCTGTTTTATTGAAACTATTTTCCAGTAACACATGCATTGGAAATAGCACATAACATAAGCACAGTGAAGGAAAAGGATTCCTCAGGTCTAAACAGCTAATGACAAAAGCCCCCAACAATAACAATGTAGCTATGGAGAGGTACCATGAAACTTCTATAGTATGACTTCAAAGAAAGGAGATGCATTGTTAATAACAATATATTGATAATTCAGTCAACAACAACCTGTACAGGGAAGAACAAACTTCTAGTTCTATTCTGAATTATAGGCTTACAGAGTATGTGCATAACTCAGTAAGAAGCTACATTGCTGTCAAAACTTCAGTAGTAACAGAGCATAGTAAGGAGTATCCTACAGAAAACTGTGTTCTTCATAAATTTCTTCAGAAAAGAAGCAGAAAAACCTAGGACAGCACAAAGCCAGAGTAGACTTGTCACTTAGCTAGTTAAGCTCCTCTTGCTATGGACAATAAATAGTTTGTCACATCAGGCTTTGATTTTATATCATGACAGGTAAGTTCTTAGTGATGCTCAACTCTGATTTCATTTTCACTGAATAGATAATTTTTTGAAGAAATTGTGCCAATGTGGTAAAAATACACAGGAGAATTTGAGAATGAATATGAAAAAATTACAATAAATACAATGATACAGAGAAAAACTGGGTTTAACCTGCAAAAACAGATGTATAGCCCAGCACCCTGGGACACAAACAGAACAGTGATCATCAGCCCCTGTGCTGAGCACCACATGGTCCCTCTGAGTGCAAAGTAAAAGAAAAGGAAACCTGTTGGTGAGGATGATGGTCGCAGTTCTGTCAAAATGGTGATCTCAGGCTTGTTTAGAGTGGCAGTCACAGTCCTGTTGTGGTTTGCTGAGTGCTACCAGAAGTCCCAAAACCCAAGGATTATACATGTTCAGGTTCAGTTGGGAGTGCCCAGTCCCTCCCCCAGGGCAGAGAGTTTCACAGAGAGTGATTTAACTCTGTGAGTAATTTTGGGGAGCTTTGACAGTCTGGGTCATTGCAGCTGCCTGTTACACTAGTCCCTAATGGCTCATTAGCAGCCATGACCCCTCAGGCTGGCTGTGAAGTTGCTAATATGTCGCTGGAGGAGAGTCACACAGCTGAGTCATCGGTGTGAGGACAGAAACACTCACCTGCCTCACAGGGTCTCTAACACCCAGCTTGTAGCCTGAGGTGTCAGGTGTGCCTTGGGCAGCTGCTGCAAATGATCCATTATTAACAGTCAATCAGAAATGACTAGAGGGTGTAGAATACACAGTTTTGGTTATACCCACATAGTGATAAACTGGTCCTAGCCCCTGTAACTTCAACAATAGTACTTAAATCTATCTATGTGAGATTTATCAGCCCCATTTCTAATTATGCATGCCATATGCAGGATAGGACACAGAGAGCAATGTGTTCAGTGAGGGTTTTGCAAGAGTACTCCAGTCACTTGTAGTATTTGGACAGGAAACATGATAATCTGAGGACCTCTCATTGCTCATGACCTTTAAATGGATCAGACTTGACTAACATTTACCAACCACAAATCAGTGGATCAGCCAAATCTTACTACATATAGCAGAGCCTTCCTGCCTGGATTCTATTTATTTTGGGGAAGTCCACATATTGTTGCAGCCACCCCTTTGTATAAGCAGATAGTTAGAGTGACACTGTAACAAAATAATGTTGTTACACTTCATACTCATGTATTTTATTCTCTGAGATTTTTGGCCATGTCCACAACTAGGGATTACCAGCAGTTTCATCTCCATTGAGATTCTATGTGTGGGGTTTTTGTGAAAAAATATAAGCATGTCCATGATATTACACACTGATGAAGTCATGTGTGTGATCACGATTACTTACATAGTTCTCCTAGATTCATACTGATACCGTGTAGAGCCAAAAAGATTTATGGCTTGTTACACTTCACTCTTGAGAGCTGAATTTGATCAAAACATTTTTTTTCTAGAAAGGTAAATGTTTGCTTTATTTGAAAACAAGAGATGGAGAATTCACTACATATCTCGGTATATCTTATGGGCAGCTTTGCACCTTCATTATTCAAAGCATGCTTCCTAATTTCAAGTGCAATTTTTTATGACTTCAATTACTAGAATTTTGTTCCTGTTATGCCTTTTGCTCACAGACTTCTAAGATTTCAGAATCTGCCTTTTTCTCTTTGTGAAGGTACATATGTCACAATCCAGTCACCTCTTTCTACAGTTCTTCTCAGACCTACACAAACCAAATTTTTTAAGACTATTTCAAAATTTATACGGTATGACTGTTTATCTTTACTAATTACATCTTCTGGTTTTTAGCATCCTTTTAAGAATGGATGCATTTGACAATGTATGTACTGCTCTGATACTAGCTGTACTTATATGCAGCAGTAAAGTTGTTCTATTCTTGAACCCAAGTATTCTATTTTTATTTGAAGTTATTATAGCTATCCTTCATTTTTCACAAAGGTTTATGCTGAGAGCACATGCTGAGTTATTTGGTTACAGCCTATAAATCCTATTATTTTTTCTTCCTAGATGTGTTACGGAACATACGGCAATGTTAAAAATCACCTTAATAAGCTACTAAATGATCCGTATGACTCTGTGTATCAGCTCTTTTTCCAACATTATTTATCTTTTCTCTATTTTTTCTGCCACTTGTTTATGTTTACCAGAAGTTATTTCATACTTTTCATTATTTCAGATGATTGTTGAAAACACTGTGTAATAACAGGTCTTTTTACAATCCAAATAGAAATTAAATACACACAGTCTCACTTGAAGGCAAATCCCTGTTAACATGTGATTTTCTCTGACAGCCTTTGCAACAGCCTTTTGATACTGTATTGTTCAGGTTTGTGGCTGTTTTGTTTTTAAATGAGAATGCTATGCAGTACTAAGCTAGACTGAAATATAAAGTGAAAGACTGCCAAGTGGCTTCAACAGCATAGATGGCTTGGCTGAGGTAGACCAATATTGCTGCAAATGAACAAAATGGCTATCAGTTTATCTACAATGCCAAGGAAGAGCTGAGTGTGATGCTGGATAGAGATGATTATTCCCACGCAAGCTGAACTGCTACTGTCATGTTCCATTAAAGCATGCAAGATAGGTTTTTTCTGTGTCTGTCTATTATGAAAATAACATTCAGTAGAAAATGGTGAATGTACAGCTGGTAATAAAGGCAAGCTTCTGTGACATCTTGCAGTTCCAAGGCCTGTGCTGTGTTAGCATGCTATTTGTATTCCTTTGGCAAAATTATTTTGGAAAGCCAAGAGACTTATTCAAAATTAAGAAATGCAGCAACATTTGTATCAAATTTACTAGTATTTTTGCAGAATTGTCAGCTACAGATGTGTGAGTTCGGCAGTAAATCATGACAGCTAGAAAAGACTAATGAGGCCACAGCTTACAGGTGTCACACTCAAAGACAATTTATTAACATAACTCCATGGAGAAAAGAAAAGTACAAGGTAAAAGGAAAAAGTTAAGCTCTAACCACTCCTTACACCATATCCCTTACCAATTCCCACCTATAGCTTCCTCCCATAGGTTGAATCACAGTGTCCATCACTCCCATCACAGCCTTTAATTGGATCCTACTTCAGTGCAGATGTTTCTTCTCTCTCATTAGAAAGCTCACACTCCCTACATACCTTCTCATGGGGCAGCCTGACCCAAACCTCCTTATCTTACTTCGTTTTGCTAGTTGTTGGTCTACTTCACAGAACCTACCCTGCACCTGCTAGCAGGCCTCAGAACTTGCCTATTATTCTAAAAATCCTTTTTCTCAACTCAAGAAACCTTCTTTCTCTCCACACAGAGACAAGATGTAATGCAGTATCAGACCATGTATAAATTATGTAACAGAAAATAATTCTACACATTAATGACCACTAAACCAACAATTTTTTAAACTGAATTTTACATATTCCCTTTTCATTACTTTGGTTAATTCTAGAACAGCTAGAAAGCCTTGTGCTTAGAGTCCAGGCTGCCAAACATAAAATGCAAACAGTCAAGATACATTTCATATGAAAAGAATTTCAGGTACAATATATTTCTTTAAAATATGTAGATGAGTTTTTACTATGTTCTAGACGTTGCCTAGAACTCTGAAGAGCGAGTTAGCATACTGAGAACATTAAACTGAATAGAAACACAGAGACCAACATCTCTGTGTAGCAGATAGACAAAGGGACATTACTACAACTATCCCAGAATATTCATTAAAACATTAGCAGTAGCTAGAAGCACTCTTACCAGTCCTACTGTTTGATCATTTTCCCACAAAAGTAGCAAAGTATGTAGGCATGGAATCGCATCTCTTCACAGCAACAGAGTGTACAATGATACAGCAATCACAGCACCTTGGTATCCTGCTGGATTAGGAAGCTGCTGCTTCTGTTTTTAAAATGCAGGTCTGAAGTCAACCTGAGTATTTTAGTGGAAGCATCAAATGCCAGCACTCACAGTCATCAAATACTAAATTTTGACAGAATGTTTGCTCTAATTGTCTCTACAAATGTAACAGGACAAAGAGTAATTTTAAGAATTATACTATGTCCATAACTAGTGAAAAGAGCAAATATGATGAGCTGTTCCAGAGTGGTCATTTTTAATGCCATATGGAAACAGTGTAGAAATTAAGGACTATGTCTTTTACTACAATTTGCATAACGTTTCAGGAAATATAATAATTCTTTCAAAGATATATACTTGTTTATGAAAAACAAAGAATACTGAAAAAAAATTTGAAGCACTGAGCTTTGTGCCACATCATGGAAGGTCTGTCATATAGAATATTTTTTTACTTGCCCCTGCTTGTAAGGAATGATTATTATCCTTTACGAGGTCTAAGCAGTTGAAAGAGTTGGACATTGAAGGTCATAAAGAAAACTGTGCAGACATGATGACAGATAGTTAGACAGGCTGAAAAAAAGAATATCCATCTACATATCCATCCAAAATTCAGCAGTGGAAACAAAACAAACCAAAATATGAAGCTTTATGATAGGAAGGATTAAAGTCACAATATTTGCCCTTATATACTCAAAGGATTCTGATGTCTTGTGATAATGCACCACAGCCAGGTGTAGAATGGCATCAGATCAGTAATGTAATAAAGCAGTAAAAACTCAACGACAGAGTAGTTACCTTCTCACTGTTACTCTCAATTACAGCTCTAACTATCAATTTAAATGACAGCTACTAATGTGTCATTTAAAGCTAACAGTTTAGCCAGTGTTTCTCAATTATTCAGAGATTAATGTCCCCCAAAGGTGCTACTGATAAGAAAAAAATTGCCTTTATGTATATTATCAGTACTGTTGAAAGCAAAATCATATTGAAGAACTCTGAGAACAAAGCTTGGTGGTTTTTATTAAGTCAGTAAGATGGTCGTATTGCTTACCTCATGGTACTTGTACACTTAAAACAACTACAGGAAAAGGAGGTACACAGGATAAAAAGAAACAATCATCTCTGTCGTTGTGTCAGAAGAAACATCCTTAAATCCTGTTGTCTCCAGAAGGAAGTGTACATAGAGATTTTGTATAAACTGAAGAGTCAACATTATTAATTACTATTTTTGAACTAGTGGTTAGCTAGCTCTAATGATATGTATACATTCTACCATTTCCTGGCAAATCACAGCTTACTTAGCATTGGTCAGTGTTATGGGTTTAGCTAGGTGTAGGCCTAAACTTAGGCTATAGATTTCAGAGTAGGCCTGAGACTATCAGCTAACTTGAGCTGGGCTGGGCTAGCTGACAACTGACTACTACTGGCCAATGGTATTCCATACCATATTCCAACATCATCTCAAAATATAAAAGCTGGTGTAGGAGTTGGCATCATGATTGCAGTGGAGACAGGACACACTGCCACTGTCCTGCTGTCCTGGGCCTTGCTGCTGCCGCTGCTGCATCACATTTTGTTTTAATTCAGGGGACTAAACATTTTATTGTTATTCTGTCTTTCTGTTCTTTGCTAGGTGTCTTTTGGTTGCTTTATGAATCTAGAGTAATGAAATCTGTTTTGGGTAAGAGGTAGAAAATTGTTGTTATATCTAACATGTGTAAGTGTGTGTTATATTGTAGTTTTCTTTTAATTTTGTCTTTTCTATATAAATATATACATTTAGTTTAAGTTTAAACCTCTTTTGAGTTTCCAGGATTTTTTTCCTTTCTCCCTTTTCTCAGCGGGAGGGGGAGGGAGACTGACAGTCTGTATTGGACAACTGGCATTTTGCCAGATCAACCCAAGAAAGTCAGAAAAAGAAAAGAGAACAATTTTAATAACTGTTTTTATAGTCTTCAATAGAGATGGATATATTTCCAGAGTATGCATTTATAAAGTGGTTAACTTAAAAATGAAATTGCCTGTCATTTCATAGTAGAACTGATATGAAAGTTAGACTTTAACAAAGTTTTAATAAAGTAAAATTCTTTTAGGCTATGCAAATTTTTCCAGGTAAATTAACAAGTTTTACGAATATGTCAACAAGCATAGGCACAGGATTTTACATTACTGTCTGTTTAACAAAAAGAATTACACAGATCTCAGTAAACTTTACACATGCTTATTTCTAGAAAAAGAACAGAGTTTTAAATTGTGGAAATAATGGATTATTTTGCAATTTACACACAGTAATTCATGTATGGAGACCTATGCATTAGAAAAAAATCAGTTGCTTTTTTGCTTATCATAGCAGTTGGTCTTGCATTAAATTAGGGTACAATAATTTTTCTCTTTAGTCATTGAAGTGACTCTGCGGTAGCATCATCCGCTGGCTCAGTGCTACAATATCTAATTTCTTTCTGGTGAGACTCAGAACTTCAAAAGAGATTCAAAAGCAGATAATTAACTACAATAAGATTTGGAATCATGGTCCAAGATACGTCTCGTCTGTCACAGTGCCTGTACTACTGAGTTCCACTTCTGTTCATTTCTTGAGCAAACACTATATCTCAAGATAAGGAGCATTTATCTCACATCTAAGCACATTTAGGACTTACCCACTAAATATGAGGTCTAAGACACAATTTGTGCTACGAGGCAAACATAGGATCCTCTTATTTCTTATAGTCTTTTTAGAAACATCATGAAATGAGTCCAATTTACTATTAAATCTATGTCTTCCAGCAGATCCTCTTTTCCTCAGCCTTGCTTGTCAATCCAGCCCAGGCCTTAAAATTAGTTTTATTTGGTACATGTTGACATAGAAGAAATGCTAAGTTAAAGAAAGGACTGTTTAATGTCAACCTAGACTTCAGTAAGGTTTCCAAAACCATCTCCCATAAGATCCTTATGGACAGCTGATGAAATACAAGTTAGAAGAGCGAAGGACAGGCTGATGGAAAGATGTGTGACTGGCCACTCTAAAGCACTGGGTTCTAGTCCATTTAACAGCTTCATTAAGGATCTGGCTTATGGGACAGAGTGTACCCTCAGCAAACTTACAGATAGCACCTAAAGGTGAGGAATGGCTGATGTATCAGAGAGTCATGCTGCCATCCAGAGGGACCTCCAAGGTCTGGAGATATGGTTCCAGAGGAATGCTATGAAGTTCACCATAGTCAGCTGCAAAGTCCTGAACTTCAGAAGGAAGAAGTCCATGCAACAGTATACGCTGGAAGCAGGGCAGCTGAAAAGTAGATTGGCAGAAAAAGATTTGGGTATCCTGGTGGACACTAAGTTAACCATTAGCCAGTATTGTGTCCTTACAGCAAAGAAGACTAAAGGTATTCTCTTCTGCTACAGGAGTGTTGACAGCACATCGAGGGACAGGATCCCTTCCCTTTATTCAGCCCTAGTGAGGCCACACCTGAAGTATTATGTGCAGTTCTGGATGCTCCAGTCTGAGAGTGATTTGGAGGCAAAGAAAAGAGCTCACTAAAGAGCCACAAGGATGATTAAGGGACTGCTTCTGTCCAACCACAGCCATACATTGATTCTGATTCTATGATTCTTTTTTACATGCAAAAATCATTGAGAAATTAATGAATAAGAAACTATCATGGCACATATCCTTCATCTATTGCATTTCTCAGCAATTTCTGCTTTCCCAATCTGAAAAAAAAAAAAAAAAAAAAAAGTAAAGAGAGAGTGGAGGTGGTGGAGGACAGAAGAGACAAAAGAAAACGTAAGAGATAAGAAAAGAGAAAAATAAGAGAAAAGAAAATAATAGAACTGACAATAATTCCTAAATTTCAACAATTTATTTCTAAGTGAACACTTGCCTTTTGCAGAAATGCAGGGCTTCCCCTGAGATCTGGATGTTTTCTTTCAATAGTTTATGATAATTAGTTCATTTTTGGAAATAAGGCCTCTAGACTACAAGATTCCATTTCAATTTTGTATATGTATTTTTCCATGTTCTCTTTTTGCAGTCTAAGAAACTCTGAAGTAATAGCTTTCTCATCCAGTTTTAAAAAAATGCTTACAAACACTGTTATTTGTGTTTTGAGATTTCAGAAGGAGAGACAAAATTCTAATTTAATTAAAGAGCATGTCTTTAATGATGTTTTCCATTAGTAATAAAAATTATTTTTAAAATTGAAAGATAAATATGCTTTCTCATCAGTTTGGGAAGAGAAAGCAGTAGAATTCTCATACTGTCCCCTATGCATTCAGTCTAATTTGTCCAGCACTAGAGAAATTACTGTTCTGCTCAGGAAGAGCAATGAATCATACATATGGGAAATTAGGTTCATGATGTCATGTTTTGCAATCCAACATTTCAATCCAACAAGATTTTTAAAACAGAGCTCTATGTCCCATAAATAATAATAAGGGTTTGATCTAAGAACAGAATGGCAATAAACTTTCTTTTTTCTTTTTTTTTCTTTTTTTTTTTCCTGGTTAATGTCTGCCTTCAGTCAAGATATATTTCATCTTCTCACATGGCAGAAAATCTGCTTCAGCAGCTTATGACTTTGGAGGGTATTCTTTGTCTGTTCTGCCAATCAGGATAAAAACAGTAGTGAGAGAAAGGGATAAGAAGAGTAAATTGAGAGTTTCTTTCTATTTATCTTTCTTACAAATTTTTTCATGGTATTTTCCTTCTAATGAGTGCAAATTCACAGAGCACAGATTACTCTGACTTGGCCCACCACATAATTCACCCTCAAGTATTTTCCACTGTGAATTTTACATAAGATAGAAACACAATTTTTGTAGTTGTTTCATTTGTATTGGTTCTTTACCTGACAGAATGAAAGTCCTATTAGTCTCAATGACTGAACCTGTATAGAAAGATACAAAATGCTGATATATAAATAAAATATCATGGTTGTGGAATTACTTCAGTGGCTGAGCTTGACAGGAAATTTGAACACTTCAGTCCTTGTATCACAGGATCCTTAAATCTTGGCCTGAAATCTCAGGACTGGTACGATATTCCAAAACTATTTGCTTTATTAGGGCATTTCCAAGTAAGTACAGAACAGGGGAAACTAAAGCATTCTGAATGAATGAATAAGAACTCAATCACTCACTTTTGCACCACTGTTACATAATGAATTGCATCATGCAAGGGAAAACTTGCTTTAAAGTACAGTTTCAGAAGATAAAGATGGAATGTATTTGGTTTTGAACATCTAACTGTTAGTTGTCTAAATCTAACTAAGTCACTGTACAGACATTCATACAGTCAATAAAAGCAAAGATGAGCCCAGTTTACGTGACCTATCTTTTACTCCAGTCCTTGAAGGAAGTGTTTGGCCCTCTAATGGTGCGTATCTTCCTTTTGTGATGCTGGAGGTTACTAATTCCTGAAGATGGCCATGGGCTGGGTTGACTATTCAAGTTTAAACAAATAATTTTCAGGTGTCTAAGTTAACACATATGAATCCCCCTGCAAATAGCATTTAAGAAAGAACCTGCATCATTATAGTATTTAAAGCCTAATCCTTTTTATTTTCCTTTTTGTTTGGGGGGGG
>JAWWEV010000115.1:90424560-90453866 GCA_035583235.1 Hafferia zeledoni
ACAGCTCCGCGCGGGAGAACTGACCAATGGCAGCTCTCCTTTTGCTGACAGGCTGAGCGGGCTGACACAGGCAGCCTAGCAACAGGGGGACAGCCATCTCCAACACCCAACCACTCTCTGGGTGAAAAACCTTTTCCTGACATCCAACCTAATCCTCCCTGGACTCAGCTTCCTGCTGTTTCTTTGAGTCCTATCACCACTCACGAGAATGAAGAGATCACTACCTGCTCCTTCACTTCCTTTCCTGAAAATCTTGTAGACTTCAATGAGGTCACTCCTCAGTCTTCTCCAGGGTGAACAAGCCAAGTGACCCCAGCCATTCCTCATACAACTTCCACTTAAGGTCTTTCAGCATCCTCGTAGCCCTCCTTTGGAAGGCCTCTAATAGTTCAATATCTTTCTTATATTGTGGTGCCCAAAATTGCACACAATACTCAAGGTGAGGCTGCCCCAGTGCAGAGCAGGACAATCCCGTCCCTTGACCAGCTGGAGATGCTTTGCCTGATGCCCTCCAGGACATGGTTGGCCCTCCTGGCTGCCAGGGCACTGCTGAATCCTGTTCAACTTGTCCTCAACCAGGACTGCCAGGACCCTTTCTATAGTGCTTCTCTCCAGCCTTTTGTTCCCTAGTCTATGAACATAACCAGAGTTGCCCCATCCCAAGTGCAGAATCTGGCACCTTTCCTTCAGTATTCCTTTGAATCCTGTATCCAAGTAATAAATGAAGATGTCAAAGAGAACAGGGCCAAGGATGGAGCTTTGCAGAACCCCACTAGTAACTGGATAATACTGATCTACATGATATTTTGGAGTGTATTTGCATTTTAGTAACAATCTTTTTTGCTAGACATCTGGTTGGTATGTATTTTACTAAGCAAAAAGTATTGTGAAGACACTATATATAAAAGTTTTCTATTTTGCTTTTGTTGCTAACAAAGATGTTCTAGTCTCTAGAGATACTTTGCTTGAAGAAACAAAAACTATTTTCCTTGTAACTCATAGGTTGGAATCTCTGAAAGACACATTTTTTACTCTTCCATGAATCAACAAATTTACAGTAAAAATCTTGCACAGTATGCTAGGTTATAATTTGCAAAGGCTAAAAGGTCACCTGGATGCAAATGTCTTCACTCTTCAGGGAAGCAACCAAGAAAATACAAGAAGGACATTGCAATGCTGAGATTCAGATCCCATGAACAGGAAATGTAAGATTTTATAGAACTCTTTAATTTTTTTTTGCTTGCCTAGTCTTCTAAATGAAATGTTCATATGTGCAAAAATTTTTAGAGCACTTTGTTTTTTCAACAATTGCAATTTCTAATAATGTGTTTATTCAACCTGTTAAAGGGTTGCTACTGTGTTTTTTTATTTTATTAGTATTATAATTTCCTATGCAATCAGTGACATTTAGAAATAGTTTATTATTTGGATTCTGAACCTTTCCAATGAAGTCCTAATGCACAAGAATGAGGATAGAGTTAAACTGAGGATATGGATTTTGTGACACATTATTGTGCAGAACATCTATGTTTACCAATGAGACTGACATAATGAGAGAATTTTTAAATGTATATATATGTTGAGGAATACATTCAGAGCAAGTAGCTCAGTTCCAATTCAGTTGGAGCCAGTGTGACTGCCAGAGTGTGTCCAGGATGGTCAGACAGGGAAGTTTCCTGAACATATTGTCACATCAAGTGTCACACACATCAACACTTAAGAGTCAAGTGCCAGACTTCATGAATGATTCTTTGGAGTGTTGATGCTACTTTAGTGCTCTAAACACCAAATGGAGTGTGTTAAATGCACAATGCTTTTACAATATCTAGCAAAGTAACTGAGGGAAAGATGAATGGCATTGAGTTTCCTCAAGGTAAGGCAGACCTTGTGTAAACAACTTCATCTATACTGTCTTGATTCCCAGGGTTGATGGTGCAGACTGAAGTAGATGCACACTGCCAAAGGTAAGCATATATCAGATCACAGGGGTCTCATCTTAGTTCATGACAGGTGGAACAGTTCTCCATTGAACTTTGTACCTTTATGGTCTGGGGCTTCTTTAGAATACGTCATGTTCACCAGCTGAACCTCAACCCCGAGTTTCAGCTGTTCCAAATTTAAAGTTTAAATTCAGTGTAGTATGAACAGAGGACTTTGGCTCAGTTTTGCTTAGGAAGTTGGTATGAACTAAAACAATGTAAGATAAGAAAATCAGAAAGCAAAGTTGAGATGGTGATAAAACAAGAAGCAAGTTGGAAAATACTGACAAGAGGCAGCATAAAAACTAATTTAAAAAAAAATCCAGAAAAGGTCAGCAAGATGCAAGGAAGATCAACATTTCCTCATATGACTTTCAGTTGCTTGAGTTGCTTATTGAATGTTTTTTGTGGAGATTAGTTTTCAGTATCTACTATGTGACCCTGTCAATAAATACCTTTCTTTCAGAATTCCTCAGTAAACATTAAAGGACACTGGAACATAAATGACATAAAGAGGAAAGGCTACATGCCAATCTGCCTAATGGATAGCATGTGAATCTGTTAGCACTGTTAAAATACCTGATATGTGCTGGAAAATTCTATTTAACCCCTGTAAAAATATGCAGCCTGTTATTTATACTGCCATTTCTAATGCTTCTGTTCCTGCTGCCACTTCTGCTGTGCTTCTCATGCATGTGACCGGGAAATCATGACAGTACCTGAGGGCCATTATTGCGTTATCCTCATTATTTGAGATGATTCAGACAAAGCTATCCATCCTGGAAAAGGTTCAAATCTGGATATTGGAGGCATTGGCCAGAGCATCCAAAACTTCCAGGAAACTGTTTGTCACTGTTTTGAGTTTTCCAACATATTACTTTTACAAACCAGCCATTTAAGAGCTTTCAGGACTCTCAGTCATAGTGAGATTTCTTATTAGAAGGAAGTTACTGGGTTTTACCCAGAAGTCTGCTGGCAAATTTGCATTTACAACCTGACACAAAACAGAAAGCAAATCATCTGGACGGTGTCCACTTTTTATTGCACTTTTTGTACAGACAGAGCAATTTTTTCTTCCACTTTTAACTGTTCTAACTCCTGTTTTACTACTAAACTAGTGAGTTGCATAAACACAAAGTCTCTTCTTACTATATTTTTTTTCAATAAGGGGCATAATGATTTCTATCCCTAGTGGTGAACTTAGTGCTCTAAGCAGAATTAAAAGATAGGGCCTTTTAGAAGACTTAGACACTAATTAGTGATAGTTAATCTCATAGTAGTCTCACAAACACTTCTTAAAATAATTGGTGAATAACTAAACTATTATGGCAGAAAGTTGAAAATCACCAGTTTTTATAAATTTCTAACAATGCATTTCTATGGACTCAACTAACCACCTTTTGCAATATGTTAAAAAATTCCTGGTTTTATCATGTGCCTTTTACTTTGGTGTTATTTTTACCACTATGGAGCTTATTATGATAGCGCTTGTGCTGCAGTTTAAGGACCAGGATCATGTTACACAAGGTATCTCACTCCTGTGAGTTTTCACAAGTGCAGAGTAATTGTAAGAAAATACAGTTAAACTAGACAAAAGTTGAAAGAAACCTTCCCTGACAGAAATTATTAGGTACTGCATAAATCTATAGTTCCATACATATATATGTATGCTTAAATACTCTCCACTATTGCACGACCTGATTGATTGACTTTTATAAGGGTCACAGCAAAAAGGAAACTCAAGAAATCAAGAGAAAATTTTTTGAAAAGTATGGCTTTAGTCAATTAGTTGCCTGCTCACTGGCTATGTGAAAAGAAAGCAGTATCCAAACAAGAATTCCTAACAATATACAGGAGATAAATTTATTGTAAAGTGAAGTCAAGTCTTATTCTGTTGAGAGTAATAGTAAAAACTCCCATTGTTCTCAATGGGAGGAAAATTTAGCCTACAGCTTATATGATATTCATTAAAATATTAATAAGTTGTAATATAAGATTTAATAGAAATATCTTTCATATTTCATTAATATGTCAAGGTGAAAACTAATGGACTTTATATATCACGAGTTTAAGAGCAGCCTTTTTGCTCATGTTTGATATTTCTTTCCTTGACCCCTTTACACTTTCTGGGTCATTTAGAATAATCACATTTTCTAATTTGCTCCCCCTGTCAAAAAATTCTGGAAGTACAGTTGAATGGAGGAAGTGGAAAGACATATGCCAGCTTTTGGGGGACCTAAACAAGCAAATGTTATTGATTTAGAAATCTTCCTTATGCAGGAGTCTGCGCCAGCAGCAATAATTTTGCCATTCATAATGATTGCATCAAGTTGCACATGACCAGCAGCACTCAGTACAGCACTGTGACCTGCAGAAAACCATTCTATTTGTAGAAGGTCAAACATTCTTTGCCTTAAGCTTTTGAAATGAAGCAGAGAAAACAATTTCAGGGCTATTTACTACCCAATTCTCTGACGGCATTTGTCCTAGATTCCTGTAAGAGATATTTGGTTTTATAGTTACAATCTCTTTAGCAAATATGATGCTTGTGGTTACAAAAAAAAAAAAGAAAAAAAGAAATTAAAAGAAAACCCCACCACAACAAAACAGACCTAAAAAAAAGGCATTTGATTGTTTTCTTTGAGTCATATATCTTTTATCTTGTTTCTAAATTCAAAAAGTGTGCCTGGCAACAATGTTTTTGTTGAGTTTTTTGTTTATTTGTTTTTGGGGGGTTGGGTTTTTTAGTTAATTACTGATGTCCTTTTTATTTATTTTACATACTCAGATAAGAATTCAGATGATCTCAGAATAATGTTAGAAATGTAGAAAAAGATTTCTAATGTTTTTGTTATTGATGTGTCACCACACTCAAAATCAAACCAAAAATTTTATTGACAGGTTTCAATTTTATGCTGCATTTCAAATCCTCTTCTGTGCTTCTGACTTTGGGGCAATATTTGCAAAAGACATATAAACTCCATTCACTAATATTTAAACACAAAGGCCAATATAATGTTTAAACAGACAGTTGAGTCCAGAAACAACCCTAACTTATCAGGGAAAATAAGAGGGCAAAATCTACCAAGAAAATTCCAACTCACTAAATGAAAAAAACCACAATGTCTTATTCATATTCCTGTGCATATTATTATAAGACAAAACTGTGAAACATCTATGGTGAACCTAAAGACTAGCAAGACTTTTTGGTGTATCAGAAAACTATGGCACAACAGAAAACTGCTGGCACAAAACTTTGCCAACAGTAAAGGGAAGCACGGAATGACAAGAAGAGAGTATGCTATAAAACATAAATTAACAAGATATACTGGCAAACTTTGCACTAATAGCTCCCAGAATATTCTGTATCCCAGAAGTATGTCACATGAATAGACATCCTGATTTTCCCCTCAAAACTGAAAAAACTTCAACATTATCCAGCAACACTTTGCTTTCCAACATTTCCTTTGTTGTTCCTACTGCTTCCTTTTGAAAGCATCCCTAAAGCACCATCAGGTTTATGACTCCATAAATCTGCAAGAAAGAATTACAGTGGAATAACAGACATCTGTTCCTAAATTAAAACTCTATCATAACACTGGGGGCTGATACCTATAAACTTGTTAAAGCCAACAAGTAACACATTAAAAGGAGGAAAAAAATCTTTCCACAACATGACATAATTGTGATGTTAGTAAAAGTCTTCAGTGTAACCATAAGAGAAAAATCAAGAATAAAGAAGTTTGAAATAAGCTGGTTATTTGTTTGTAGTTTGCAGCTATGTTCATGGTGCTTGAGAATGTTACTGAAATGAAATCTAACAACGGTTTCTAACAATTAGTGCAAAACAATTACCTTGTGTATTAATGAGATACCCTCTGGCTAAGAGTGAAAATTAGGAAGAAAGCAGAACAAATTAATAGGTCTCCATATGCACCCTTAAAAGAACAGAGCAGTACTCTTGGGAAGAATCATAGGAGAATAGATTTCAGGGCACTGTTCCCCTTTTCTGTGGCCTTGATGCAGGGGTGGTATATAATAATATTTTATGTTTAATGTGCCCTAAAATTGGTACATTTCTGATCTTGGTTTAACGTTCATATGTGTAATTATTCAATTTCTTCATGCCAGAATTCTCCAATAGAAATCTTTCATTCAGGAGTTTTCAATAATTTCTGTTAACAAAGGTATTAAGAGATTTAAATATTATCTAGACTAGGGTGTGGCTACCCATCCAAGACAGCTATGAATATTGTGTTGTTTTGTTTTGATTCATTGTAGCATGTGCATATGGATTTTCTTCACTGGATTATAAACTTTTCTAGCTGACATTAGGTTTTTATGGTAAAAGTGAATGAATCAACCCCTTTCCCTGAGCTCACCTTGGGCTCAGAGGTTTAATTAATTCTACCTCAAAAGGATCAGTAATTTCAAAGAATAGACCTCATTCCCCAGCATGTATTGATGCCAGAGGCTGCCCTGATCCAGGTGCTGCACCTTGCACTTGGCCTTGTTGGACTTACTGAGGTGCCCATGGGCCCAATTTGCAAGTTTGTCCAGGTCCTCTGAAGGCATCCTGTATTTCAGGTGTGTCACCTGCACCACTCAGCTTGGTGTCATCTATTTGCTGAGGGTGCACTTGATTGCACTATGTTATTGATAAAGATGTTAAACAGTACTGGCCCCTGAGGGACACCACTCGTCACTGAAATCAGGACAGGTCAGGCAGAAACTTGATTACTTATGATCATAATGAGAGAACATTCTGATCACAAAATGCTCCCTTGATCTCTTCCAAGTGATTGCAGAGACCCAGACCATTTAGTTTTTCAGGAAGAAAAAAAAAAAGGATAGTTTCAGTGTTAACAAATACAAGTATCCATCCCTGGGATAGGCTTCTTAAGCCCTTTGTTTACTGCCACAATTCTAAGAGGTAACCAAACAGTAATAATGCAACAATATAGAGAGATGGTTTTTGGTGGAGCCTATAAGGTTGGTACACATCCTGTCATCACTGACTGTAAACTGTTAGTCAAAAAGAGTGGTTTGTTTGTGTTTTTTTTAGCTAAGATAAACTTAGACATACCTCTGAAATCCTGAATATTACTAATTTTACCACCACACTGTCCTTAGTGATAGGGGGTTTTATAATAAGGAAATGAGAGGGAAAAAGGAAACTAGCGAAGTCCTCTCACCTTCCATTCCCTAAACCCAAGACATCTATACAGGAATAAGCAATAGATATTTGATTTACGAGCTCAATGAAAAGTAGTTTTCCAGATGCCAGGTTTAGAATTTGAGGATTGCAGTGAAATGTAACCTGGTAGAAGTATGAAACCTTGTCCTAGACCTGAATATAGCCCTTACTACTAACTTATACTGATTCACTCTTCACTCTACAGATTTGCTTACTCATGTTTTCCAAATGTATTTTTGTCTTTTTTGCTCTTCTCCTGTCTTGTCTTTTCACGGGAAGGAGCAAATGATTCATTGGTAACACTCTTGCATTTAGATTAGCCTCTTTGTGTTTAATTGATTTTCTGACTTTTTAAAGACATGTCTTTCAAGATTTCTGTCTTTTTTTTCCCTCTTGCCTGAATCCTTCCTAACCTTTCTGAGTAAAATAAAAACTCCGAACTTCTGAATTTTCTTGTGCTCAAACACCACCTTCAAAACCTGTCAACTTTTACTGCTGTCTTTGCAAACTTACTGCGTTTTTCTTTCACAGATGACATCCACACACAAAGCATTATGTTATATCATTTTGTTGTATCAACTTGCAGTACCTAGTGATATTCTCTTTTATTTTCCCAAGCAAAACTCATTCTACATTTCCAGAAGGAGAAACTGAAAGATTACATTTGTATCACTTGTCAATGGGAATGAACAACCCAAATTCTCAATGAAAGCTATTGTTTGTCAAGATGACCTAGTAGAAGCTAATATTATCTAAGGTTTGTACAATCTTTCTTTCCAGAGTGAGGGTTCCTGCAAGCCTTCTTAATATTCTGTATAAAATAAAGTGAAGAAATAAGTGAAGCTATTGGGGTTTCTTTTTGGAGTTTTGGGCATCACATCCTGTTGCTTCATGCATGCTGAATAGAGCAACCCATGGAGAAAACTCCCATTCCATAATTAATATGTGTAATTCTCAGGTATTGGTTTGTAGGTCATGTTCTTTTATATCATAAATACACATCCATACCTAGTGAGGATTATTTTTAACTATTTGCACAGTTAAAAATGCTTCAGCACTTGCCCCTACAACAACATTATGAGAAAATAAAAGGTCTATTTATTACAAATGTTTTTAGCAACTCTTATTTCACGAATGTCCTTAAGATCCTGCTGTCCACATTACTTGCTGCAAGGGATTTGTCTTATATATTTTTCTATTAGACCAGCACAAGTTGAGTAAACAAGTTAAAACCTAAAATTCATTGGAAAGTGACAAAAGAAACTGTCAGTGACTTTTAAGAAACTTTTGTGAATACAGCAGAAAAATAATCCTCCCTTTCATAATTTTCCACTGAGAGTAAAATAGACCAGTGACTTAATGTGGGAGAAATCAATACTCAGGTTGCAGAATTGAAATCCTGATAGCAAATATCGAAAAATCAGAGTTACATATCAACCTCAAATTGTCTAACAAAATACAAACCAAGAAATCACATATCAAGGAAGAGTGAACTGAACTGAGATACTAATTTTGTCCATAACAAGTGGATGAACTAGTAATTATTTTTTAAAAAAATAGTAGCATACCATTCTAAAAGAGAACTATTTTGGTTTTATTTTTTTAATCTTTTTTCATTGCTTTCTTTGTGGTTAAAAATAATTGAATCATTAGAAGATCTGGCAGAAGGAACAGAAGTTTTCCCCCCGTTATTTGCAGATGTTAACTTTCAAGATCACTGAAAGTTGCCAAAAATACTTTCTGTGAAAAAGTCTGATCTAATTCTTTTCCCTTGCTATAGGGCTTTGTTTAACACTCCTGCAAATCAGGTTTACTATTCTGCTTCACTGCTTAATGTGGCCTCGGATAATCTAAAAAGTGTCAATAAATCATAAACTCTTTTATTCATGCTCAAAGTGCATTCAATCAATTTTACCCACTACTGAGCTCCTGGTATTATCAAATGTCTGATCTATCTTTGTGCATTTACTAAATAATATAAGAATATGATATTGACTAAATATACATTATTTTGAAGCACATGAAATTTATAGTTATATTAAAATTTCTCAAGCTGACAAAAACTTGTTCATTTGTTATTAGAAGATATGAACAACATAGCTCTTATCAGAGCACGAAAGGTGGCTGTTACAGATAAAAAGCTCTACCTATACAAAAAGCCATTGTTAACAGGTTTCTGTGTTATGCTAGGGCTCTAATGTACATGTAATTTTCCTACTCTAGGATTTCAGACTAACCTGTAGTATTCAGACAAGAGAGGCAGAAAAACATTATCTAGCCTTATTGCTTTTATCCTTTCAATAAATAGATTGCAGAGTAATAACAAAGGTGCATAATGGGCAGAAAGAAAAGCTGATGGGCAAGAAATTTGGCTGAGGTGCATTGACATAGTCCAGAGGAAGAGGATGGTCATACACCTACTGAGGAATCTATCTATTCTGTATATCTTTCTAGGCAACCTTTTGTATTGATAGTACAACCGATAATTTCAATAAAATGTGGGTTTTAATTTTTTCTTGTTCTATTAAGAACATAACTGTTCAGTGGCATTGATAGGGGGTATTTTCATGACTGTGCACATCTAAGAGAAAGAGAGGTTGATAAAATGGTTGTATTATGTATGGTGGAAGGTGCTGAAGAATGTTCTGGGAGGACTTCATAACATCTGATACTATTTTCTACAAACTGTAGACTGATGACTAGTATAGCTAAATGATAAAGTATTACCAAAGTTCAGTGTGAACAGAGTAAGGGTCAGCATCATGAAAGTCTGGGTATTGTCTTACCCCTTACTTCAATTGTTTGCTTTAAAGAATTAAATTATGTCTGACCTTGCCCTCCAGAAAAACAGGAATAGGTACTTACCCTCAGGTCATGTATCTTGATGGAAAAAAGGACCTAAGATATGCTAAAGGGGAGAAGAACACTCTCTGTTTAACGCTCTCTGTTTGCTGAATTCATCAGATCCATGTTTTGTATTAAAGTTTTTTAGGGTGGCAACCTAAAGAGCTTCTTTTTCTTACTGATTCTACAATTCTTCAAAGATTATAACCAGGCACCCAGAGAATAGTTTGAAAATTAACTCTGTGCCCTGAGGCAGGGAAGCCCAGCATAAATCCTGAACTGAACATTCAAACTGAAGGGTTGTTGGCATAATGAGTTTCAAATGCATTTGAAATTAGAAATTTGAAATTGAATTTTAAATTAGATTTATGGTGCCTATAGAAACTTAATTCTGACTCCACACTCATGTGTGTAGCTATTAGTGAGTCTATGCTACTTTTAAATTCACTGATAAGTTGGAGAAAGTTTAGTAGAAATGGCAGACCTGCCAGGCATAAAGAAGGGACAGAGGAAGATAAATTAAAGGTATTATAAAGTCTTGTTTATCATCTTCAGATAAAGAGATTTTCAAAGGCACAGCAAGACAGGAGATATGGAAATTTCCTTTGCAGTAAGGAAAATATAATACACTTAAAATTCAGAAAAGTCAGAAACAATGTTGATAAAAAAATTGAGAAAGACAAAACCCCTAGTAGAGATACAGGAAACACGTTGCTCATAGAAACAGATTATGTTTTCCTTTCCTCAACACAGAATTAATAGCTGAATGGTTTAATGAGGTTTTATTTTACTAAGACTTCATTACATTTTCAAGACCTGCTACTACAGAACATTTATTAGCACATTATGAAGTGTTATAAATAATTGAAACTAAGCCACCGTTGTCAGTTGAATAAGTGCTTGCAATTCATTATTGTAACAGTTTTTTCCCCCCACTCAATAGTCTGTGAAATTCAAGAGTTTTCATTTAGCATGGAACTCACTACACCAATTCAGACATGTCCTGACACTCCTTCACTGAGCACCCCAGCTTTGCCAGCCTGGGACAGGGACTGGTGGCTGCTAACTTGCAAGAAGGACTCCCTCCTGGTAGGCTGTTTCCCTGTTTCTCCTCTGTACTCGGCTCTGTAGAGACAGAATAACTCAGAGAGAAGTTATCTGATGCAGCTTAACATTTGAGTGATGCAATTCTGCTGAGCAAAATACCATCCATTTTGGAAATTCTGAATGCTGAAAGGAAAATTAAGGTATGCCTGAGAAATGTCCCCTAGGAGGGGATGCCCCTCAGCGAGTTTTGATCACTGCAAGTGACAAGAAAATGGTCTGAGGACTGTGAAAACAACAAAAACACTACCTAGATGTTCTCCCTTATTGCACAGTCTCATTCCACACTAATTATTAGATGGCATAAATTTTTTCTATTTTGATGTTCAGCATATTGTCTTTACAAGAAATGCAGCAACTTGTGTATCATCTTGATTGATTCAGCCATTCCTTAATTTAGTTCAGAAAGACAATCAATATTTTGTATAGTGTGGTGTGTGTTTGGATAAGCAAAGAATTGCCTTCTGAATCACTTCTTAGGCACTGAATATAAAACCACCATACTATTTATTATTCCTGTTGGATAAGAGACTGCTTGAATTGGTCATTGATTAAGCAGAGCTTTTGTCTCAGATTACAGTGGAAACTTGGTTGTTACTCCTTTCAAAGGGTAGCTGCAACAATCTAAACAGTTCTTTGACTCCTGTAAATTCCAGTATAATCTGGTATCCAAGACAAACACAACCAGCCTATATTTTCTAGTGTTTTTGCATTAAGTATATTTCTCTGTTGTATATGCTGTGAAAACCCTTATTCTGTGGTAGTGCAAATCCAATTATCAGGTAAAAGTTCTATGTTCTCAAGTGTTACACCTGGAAAAGCCACCTGAAATTTGTAGTTGTTGTAGTGAAAATACACCCTAAATGTAGGGCATCCTGTTACAGTATTCCATAGGCATATATACCAAAGTGTTTCCCATGCTTGAAAATGTATGTACAGTGTAAGTGTAAAAGTTTAAAATCTTCTACAGACACCAGTGTATGTAAATTAATTTACTGTTGTTTTATATTACAATATTTTTATTTTCAGCTGCATTTACTGAAGTTTTTAATCAATATTATTAGAAATGCATTATTTCTCAAGAAAATTTAACTTTCCACAAATATTTATTTGCAAAAAATGGAACATTTACTCTTGATTGGTGTGTAACCTGATGAGGTCATGGATGCTGAAAGGTAGTTTGGAGTAGTATATCCCATTTTACGTTAAGGTAGAACCCTTTTCTTTATAAACTTTTATTAGTGAGGTGTTTACATGAAAACAAATTCTGTCTTTCAATTCTTGTAAATTCAACCATTTCAGATACTTTTTCTCTGGCATCAAAATTTATTGCTGTGAAAATATTTACCATGTTAAAAAATAAGATTATGACCTCAGGTGAGGAATAATTAGGAGGAGTAGACGAACTCTTCTGGCTATGAGATACCATTAGATGGTCACAGGAAAGATTTGAAAAAACCAAAGCTGTTACATGTTTTTAAGATTATAAATTTTAATTGAAGATCCATCGATCTGTTTGTCTTCCCCTGGAAGAGATTATTATCTTCAGGTGTTGCATTCATAGCATGTAAAAACCCCCAGAATGAAGGTAGTTTGAGCAAAAACATTTTAAAATATAGAGAGAGAGGAAATCATACTTTCTGACAAAACAAATTGTATGAGGAAATTTTTATACAATGTAAATGATATACTGTTCTTACTGAAGTGATACATGTACTTGACCTTCAGTATGGTTTTGTGTACCTACAAGCTAGATCAGACACCCAAAGGATAATTGCAGTGGCCAAGACTTTGGGTGAATTAGTAACATTCACTGAAGAATCCTGGATCAATGCAAATTCTAAAGACACAGAAATACATCCATTCTACAAGGCATGCCATAATTTTGTTATATTGCCTATTACATGAGAGAAATTAAAATTTTTATTCCTTTCCTGGAGTGCTGAAATTTCACTATTCAAGAACTACTTATGTCTGTCTGTGCAATCACTTCCAGACACTCAAGATCCCAGAGCATTCTTAACTGCTAACAGTGTTTGTTTCTCTCAATGATATACTGGGAATCTTTCAAATTGCCAACTAGAGTAATTAATTGTGATAGGACTAAAAATGATCCAGTAATGAATCCTGAAGAAGAGTTGGGAACAGAGGAATGTCACTGAGGCTGGGAAGGGAAGGATGGCAGAAAGGTGGTTTAGAGTCTTTATTTCTCACCATCCTGCTCCATTTTAACATTCTTAATTGGCAATCATTTAATTAATTTTCCTGAAGTCAAGTCTATTTTTCATATTACAGTAACTGGCAAGGGAGCCTTTCCAGCTTATTTTCTCCCCATCTCCTCTTCAAGAGGAGGAGTGATAGAGCAGCTGGGTGCATATTTGGCAGCCAGCCAGAGTCAACCATGTTCAGGTAGTTGTCCAGAAAAACGTAGATACTGCTGACACACCTTGGATGACCAGCCTATTACATGACTCTCCCATGGGTCTTGTCTCAGACTAACACCTGTTTGATCTTTCTCACCTCTGACTTATTTAGAGACTACAAGTGAGGTCCAACAATGACTGCATATTGCCATACCTGAAATCATTTGGCTCCTATGAGACAGAGAGGGAAATAAGGTGGGAGGGAGAAAGGGCATGTGCAAGAGAGGAAGAGATGCTTTGCTATGCAGACTGGGGGTAGGATTCTCTTGCCTAAACCTCAGCATCTGGTGTCATTCAAGGCCACTTCATCACTCCTATTGTTGCTTAAAATGGAGGAAAAAAAACCTTTCAAGACAGTATTAGTAAGGTAGAGAGCAGTTCTTTAATGAATATATAAAAATCCTAAGTCATCAATATGTTAGTGCATCTGGCCTCTGAGCACTTCTCCAGAAAGGAATGTTTGTGGTCTCTCTGCCACCCTTCTTTGGCTATCCTGATACCTTGTATCATCTCAAATGGTCCTGAGCACCCACCTTTATTCAACCAAGTCATTACCCTGTTCTTTATTGAATCTAATGGAAGTGCAGACACCTAGCACAAATTTATGTATCTTAACCTTCAACTCTATCCCACTCCTACATTTTTCTACATTAGTCTAAAACTAAATTCTGCTTTCATAAATCTACTTGTAGCTTTCTGGACAATGGCCAGATTCAATCTAGAAACTGCTTAGCTGTATTACCAGGGCACTATATCTCCTCAATTTTAGCTGGGGAAATAGATTGTTTCCATACTGTTGTTCTCATCCTTTTTTTTCCTTTTCTGCTGCGTGGCTATAGAAATTGCTGCAAATAGCCACCTTGGCTTAGGGTCAAGAAAGCTCAGTAAATTAGACTCACACAACCAGAACTCTCAATATGAGGACAGAATAAGTGTGACTCGCTGGTCTTATCAGTATGCATGTGCTGATTATCAAAATCAAAATAGAATTTTTTTTATTTTGACACTGATGTGTAATGGAACAAAAATCTGGGCCTCCCTTATTACACTCTCTGAATTAAACAATCCTTCATTGCTTTTGCTGTTTTCAGCAGACTGTCATTTGTGTTGAGACAATTTTGCCAAAACCAGTAATAGCTAAGCAATGGAAGTAATCTCTCAGAATATACATTGAAATTGTGTTTTTCTAATTAGAAGATTAGACCTGGAACAATCCCTTTGCAGCAAGACAGTACAACAGAATGTTATTCATTAATTTGAAAAAATGCTTCATTGCATAATAAATTAGATGCTTTATATCTTTTGAAGAAAGAGTGAGGAATATAAATAAAAATATTTCAACTATGACTGACTTGAAAATTAATATGTTTCAAAAAAAAATACAGCATGCAGATCTATCCAATGAAATCTATATATGTGGAGAGCCATGATAGGCCAGGTGCCTTTATTCTTTCTTACTCATCAGTTCAGCTTCTGGCTTGTATTAAAAGTTATGTCTGTCTACCTTTGCTGAGAAAAAAGAAAATTAAGAACTTTTTTTCCCTCTCTGCTATTTTATTGTTGGTACCTTACATTTAGAAAGGATTGACTTAAGCCCTATTTCTTATAATACCTGTATCATCAGTAGAATTGTACCTAAATTGTAATTTTTGAGGCCATTCAGTTACACACTAGAAACAAAAATATTCACCATAAAAATACAGATTTAGATGATACTGTGAAATAATCAAACTTGCAAGTGAGTGGAGAAGCAAGGTGAATAAAGCAAAAGACACTATAAAACCCCAGAATTTGAAATGCAAGTCTACCAAATGAAAATTGTTCCTTTCACATTGTTTTGCTCCAATCGTGGTAACAAATTATGTACAGTGCCTGAGCAAGCTGCTGTTAATTTTGCTCTGATAAAAATATCAGAACTTGATATACTATAATGCAAAAGTTCAAAGACACATGATTTATCCTAGATGCTTTGGATCTTGAGATTTGGATATCTAATTAGGGTGATGTCTGGACATGAATTAATTCAAGTACTGATTAAAGAGTTGGCTATTCTAACAATGTGTAATATATTTTAAGGAAAGAAAAAGCTTTCCCTATCTTTACAAGTATTCTGAATTAAGTATTAAGTTTAATACATTCCAAAATGTGAATAAAAAGTATGATTTTATTGATAGCATCTAAACTTCAGAATATAGGGGTCTTTCTTTAATATTACCTTTTGTAATGATTTTCTGGTCCAAAAAAAAAAATTAGTTGGTTTCCTTATTATTTAAAGGCTGCTTGCCTAGTTGTGTATATGACTGATTTTACAAGGATCTCATTGCTCCCCACTTTGTTTTAAAAAACTTTATGATCTGCAATATTACTGAGTCAAATTCAGGCACCTTCCTCATATCCCTAAGTTAATCTAAACTGAGAAACAAATTTTATAGCTGATAAGAACATGGATTTTGAATCGTACTTTTGCTTATGTATGATTATGCAGGCAAAATAATCATCTGTGAGGCAGCCGCAGTAACAGAGCCCCTATCAAAATTCTGGCATTAGAACAGAATTGGTTTTAGATTAAAATGGGCCAGCTTTTACTCTGTATCTCAAAAGCACACAGAGAAATAAAAATTCTCCTCCACTCTCCAAATTATTACTTCATGTTTGTTTTCTTTGTTTCAAGCAGCTGACAGTAGCTGGGAAACAATTTATAGCATAATTCTCTCTTTTTAATTATTCAAGCAGTCTGAAGCTTCTGATTTTCCAGCCAAATTCTTAGTCTCTGCATGAGGTAAATTTTATTCGCAAACATACAGCAAGTAAAGTAAATCTTTGGCCCTTCTTAATTATCTTATGAGAGCAATCCTCTGAAAAGCTAATAGCCTGCATCAAAGAAGGCTAAAAATTGTAAAGCATAATTTGTCGTAGAAAATGCAGTTCAGGAGAACTCTGCACAAACTTTTTCCAGACATAATTGGTTTGAATTGGCTGAGTCGTTATTATAAGGTGTGTGCTGGTTTTCTTTTTTCCTTTTTTTATTTGTTTGTTTATTATGCTCTACTGATTTTTTCTTGCTTTTATTGAAACAAATGGGTTTGCCATTCAGCAGAGTTGGACTGATATTTAAGTAGATGAGTGTTTTTTACTTAAGTGCGCATTTACATTATTGCACATTAATTCTTCGTGTAATATTAGAGTTTACGGTGTGGATATTTTCTCATCTTTTTTCATGAGAACTTATTCAAATTCTGCCTATTCCTTTCAATCATCCAAAAAATCTATTGTATATTCTACTTATTGTAACATGATAAATGCAGGAGTTTCCTGTATATGAAGAGAAGAATTCATAGAGATTTCAGTTAAAGGAAGGGTTCTAGAGGAGGTTGAGCTATTCACAGAATACATTATTTGGGTTTGCTAGATTAAAAGAGTTTAACTGGGGCATTGTCAAGCCAGATCCTGTACAACATCTGAACAGGTGGAGATGAGCAAAATCAGAAATATAGGTCTGAGGTTTTTAGTAGATCATGAATGGCTCAAAGTACTTTCCTTAAAGCATAAAACAGTCTCAAGAAAGGTATTAAATCAGCTCTCCTGAAGTCTGGACTGAACAAAGAGCTGCACTGCACATTCTGTTTGGTATTGTTCTCAGCCACATCAATAAGGTTACAGTATACTTTATTTGAGCTGTAATATCCTCTGTCTTTCATTGTGTTTTACCAGGTACACCTGGTTTCTACAGTCTGAACTATTGTCTTTTAGGTAGGGTTGTAGTTATGAAACTTCTGTGATTACAAGGAGTAAAGTTTTTGGATATTGACTTTTTCGTTTTGTACCTTATTTTCTTGACAGCATGCTAAATCCTGAGCAAAATTTTTGCAAATTAAGGTTTTTAAGTTAATCAAGCTTTTATATTGCCATACAATGTATTGTAACTGCTTCCTATAGCTTCGGAATATGTTACATTAAGCACTTTTGAAGCTGGAGTGTGTTTGCAAACTGAAGGTTTCTTTTTCTAGAAATGAGCGACTTGGATATATGTTCTCCAAACCATGGATATCTACAATAAAAGTCTTCTTTTATTCAGATTTTTGAACTTCAGGTATGGGAGCTGTCACTGCAAGTTACAGCATAGTAATAGCCATAGTCAACTGTGCATTTTGCACATACATATGACTGACTGAGTAGGAATGTAGTGACATGAACGTAGCAGGATGTAGTGACCTTAAGAAGACAAACTATTCAAACTGGCAAACACATGGGGAAATAACCTCTGAAAATAAGATAGGAGAAGGCAGCATCAAAAGCTGGAGGTACAAAGCCATTAACCTGAATTTATATAACTATCTTCCTCTGAGGAATGTGTTCATAATTGTTAAAGAAATTCTTCTGAAATTCATCCCATGAAAATCATTCCTACATCTTTCCTTTCTCCTTTTTAAGTTAACTTTTGTTCCTAAAACAAGTTATGTTCCTGAAAATTGAGTTCAGCTTGAGTTGAAAGGATCTGGTTTAGCTCTAACTCTCAGAGGTCTCAAAATTTTCAGAATTAAGTGGACAGTTCTTTAAATGACTGCAAGAGGCCAGTAGAATAAATTTTTAATGCTTGAGTATCTTAAGGCCTTGGCACTGACACAACATTCTTTACTTGTTTTACATTTTGTTTGGCCTAATCTATTTCTTGTATGATTTATTAATGGAGTTTATTACACAGGAGTTGTGCTAACACAGCTTTATTGTTGCCAGTGTCAGCGGAGTATTTCTACAAGGCACAGCATTGCTGTAACTATAGCTGCCCTCCCTCTGTACTGCACCAAACCTCACAGTATGTATTCTTATCCTCAGGGTATCTCAGGTAACCTAAGAAGTACACATGAACACTTTGGTGACTGCCCATGTATTCTGTAGCACTCTGCATGTGTTTCGTACTGTATTCTGCCATGGGGAGCATTGATACCTTTCAATAGCTCACAAGGTACCACCCCATAGAGCAAGAAGCTACTGCAAATCATGCAGCTCTGTATTTCTGCACTGACAGCTGGTCAACAAGTGAAGTGCACTGCATAGGGAACACTCAGTAATTCCGCACTGAAAGTTTAGGACTGCCACCAGTTCTGATTCATGCCTAAAAAAATTAATTTTACTCACTAACTTTAGTGCTCTAGAAATAAAAGTATTGAAGTCTGGGATTTCTAGCATTTCTCCTTATGCTATATAGCTGGAAGGAGGACTGACTCTAGCTCTTAACCAGATTTCTGCAGAGAATTTCACATAAACAGTTCTCAAATCACACCTTCTATCCTGTAATAAAATCTAAATGAAAGCAGAAGCAGCTTTTAATTTTCCTTGACTGTCCTTATCACATAAACACTCTTTGATTACTTTTAATTTTGCCCTGAAATCACCTAAGAATGTTCTAACAAGTTACAGAAGTGTCTTTAGAAAATTATTTACATGGGGTTTTAGTTCTTATCCTAGACTGATTGCAGTGCTGCTTCACCTATGTAAAATGTTTGGTCTGCACTAAGGTACCAAATGTAGTGCAAATTAGACAACATCCTGTGAGCTAGGTGGAGATCAAATCCAAAATTACTTGATGATGTAGGGGCTTGAGGTTTCTTGGTGTTTTTTTTTTTCTTTTTTTGATTGATTTTTGTTTGCTTTGTGGCTGTGTTGGCTCTATTTTGTTCTCGTGGGGTTTTCGGGGGGGGTGTGGATTTGCTGTTAGCAGTTTTTTCATTTTGTTTTAGTTTTGATGGTTGTTTGGTTTCAGTTTTGTGATTTTATGGAGTTTGTTTCTTAGAATCACAGAATCATAGAATATCCTGAATTGGAAGGGACCCACAAGAATCATGCAGTCCAACTCCTGGCCCAGCACAGGACCATTCCCAAGAGTCACACTATGTGCCTGAGAGTATTGTCCAAACTTTTCTTGAACTCGTGCAGACTTGGTGCTCTGACCACTTCCCTGGCAAGCCTGTTCCAGTGCCCAGCCACCTTCTGGGTGAAAAACCTTTTCCTGATATTCAGCCTAAACTTCCACTGACTCAGCTTCCTGCTGTTTTCTCAATCCTGTCACTGGTCACCACAGAGAAGAGTTCACTGCTTGTCCCTCCGCTTCGCATGCTGAGGAAGTTATAACTGCAGTGAGGTCTCCTCTCAATCTCCTCCAGGATGAACAGACCAAGTGACCTCAGCCACTTCTTGTTCAGCTCCCCTCAAGGCCCTTCACCTTCTTCATTACCCTCCTTTGGATGTTCTCTAATAACTTAATGTCTTTTTTATGTTGTAGTGCCCAAAACTGCACACAGCATTTAAGGTGAGTCTGCACCAGCGCAGAGCAGAGCAGGACAATCACCACCCTCGCCCAGCTGGTGATGCTTTGCCTGATGCCCCCCAGGACATGGCTTGCCCTCCTGACTGCCTTTTGAGTGGGTTTGGCTTTTTTTCAGTGAAGTCCTAAAATTATCTTTCTCAGGGTTATCAAAACATAGTCATGCTGACTGGAAAAGCTTGAAATGTATTTTAAAGACATGCTTTTCTTATAAAGTGTAGGAGAAAAGGGGTAGCAGCACCACAGCCTTCTTGAAATCCAGGTATGAACACATCAAACCATGAATACTGATATATGTCTTGCACTCCAGTGAGACAGTGGTCTGGGAAATGTGGCTGCACTGGAGAAAAAAACCAACTAAATAATTCTGTAGGCAAGTGGTTATATGATTTTGTCAGGATTCCTGTCCCAGCTCCCAAAATATGGTAATAGTCACTAACTAACAAACTAATGGTATTAAAAGCAACAAAGTACCATTGAAAACCTCTGAAAAATTTGTCACTGCAAAACTAAAGTACTTAAAAAACTGATATAAACTGTGCAACAGTCTTGAGGATTGTATTCTTGGACTGATGGGCCTTCCTTGTTGAGCTGTCTGGCCCTCATTTTGTGTCTGGCTTTTGTTTCCTTCTGTCTTCTTGTAGGTGCTTATGAAAAAATCCTGGATTCAAGGTAACTACAGGGAGGAGCATTTATTAAACAATATATTATGTGAAAGTTATTTTTTTCTGAGAATATGTATTGGTCAAAATGCATGAATTTAGAAGACTGAGACTTTATTGCCAGGTTTTACTTATTTTTAGCATGGTCAGTATATGAATGTGTTCTCACTGAGTCATTACTAAATTTCATTTATTTCTTGGCATACTCTCACACAATCTCCTCTTCCTCCTTCCTACCCAGCCACCTTTGATTGCAGTCAGCCAGGTGGTTCACTAACTGACTTAATAACTTATAAATTCAGCTTGCATAACAGTTTCTGCTGAACACATTCTCACTAACAACAGTTTTCTCAGCTAGAGTAATAAATGGGGTTACCTCAGGGTTTAAACAAATGTGAAGTGTGTCCTTAATGCAACCAATTTAATCAAACACATCACTGAGTTCTTCTACTATATTATTTTCATTTAGTTCACATGAGACCTCCATTATACGTTTGATCAATTTTAATTCCTCAGAAAATTTAATCCCTGGCACAGGCTAAGCCTCCACATTCACGGAGAGAAAATAGAATAATTCCTGAGAATTCCATACAGGGAAGGGTGGACCTTTAAGGCGAATGCTTTGTGCCTTCATTTACTGTTGCATGCAGAGAATTTTTAAACTTTCCTGAACTTCCAATGAAAAGCCAAATTTGGATATTGTCATTACTTAGTATAAAAGGCAAATTTCTACAGAAATGTGCAACTGTAATAATCTAAATTTGTGACAATTTTTCTGCATATTGAATACTTCAGTTACATCCATTATTCAAATAGTTGGGTACATTTCTGGCGGTACAAAGGATTCCATGGTCTGCTTAACTGACAGATCCACTATTTGCTTTCAAATTATTTGGCAGCATTTGCAACTGAAGATATAAATTCCTACTGAAATTTGTTTATGAAGAGCTAATACAGCTTATTATGCTTGCAATTGGGTATAAACTGGGAAACTAAACCAACAGAAAATGGATCATTTTAAGTTTGCAAACGGTTGGGGATTTTGAAGTGTGATGCTTCTGCGTAGTTGGTTAATCAAGGGGTCAGAGAATCACACGGGCCACGCAGAGACTGATTTATTCAAAACCTAGTACTAACTGACGCCAGATGTGAAAATTAAAAATCAGTTGGGAGAATGTGTTTGCATTTCAGGATAGATCCTATGTAGGAAGATGCTGAAGTCCAAAACCAGCACTGGACAAATACCTTAAACAACTCAGAGACTCAGTTGAAGTTTTAAAAAGCAGTTTCTGGTTCTGTTTCCCTGCTTAGTTCTGTTACCCTGTTCATTGTGTCCCCTGAGCTGTGCCTAGCTCTGTGGTATCATACCCTGCCAGCCTTCTTTGTGTTCCCTGAAAACATTTTGTTCTCTTAAGGACCCATACATTAAGCTGGATTTCCTTTCCCTGGCCCAAGCGGGGATCGCCCCGTGCCCGGAAGCTCCGGGGCCCCCGCCCCTCACTGCCCCTGCGACTGCAGGGTAGGAAACCCAGTGTGAGTCTCCTGTGCCTCGTGGCTGGACGGCGGCAGGGCCAGGCCCCAGCCAGCCCTGCCCCTGGCCCAGTTCTATTGGTCAAGGGACCTCGACCCTGCCTCTCCCTCAGTTTTCACCCAATCCAGCCAGACCAGGGACTGCCCCCAAAGGTCTGTTAATACCAGCGCCTTTTTTGAATAAACGGATTCTCTGCCTTGCAGCTGCTTGGAGCTCTTTGTCTCTCCCTCCCTTCTCTGCCCCCATGGAACCAAGGGGATAGCAGGGAAACCCTTCTCCCTTTCCCTTCACGCCGCACAGAAGAGACCCTTCCTTTCTTAAAACCTATAATCCTAGATCATTAGATTGTTTCTACTCAATGACAGACAGTTCATTCTTGGATAGAGTAAACCTTCTGACTGATGACATCAGATTTTTTTTTAAATGTAATACATATGTTTAAATGTTTCTGGGGGCTTGATTTTGGCCTTTTTTTCTATTTCTTGTGAAAAATATTGCTTCAAATCTATGTATTGGCTTTCTGATCGCTGTCACTGGTCACATAGTCACTTTTCATCTCTTTTCATCTACTGTTCTGAATGTCAAAGAATTCCATCACATCCTGACTTCTAAGACTGCCACATCCTGCCTAAACCTACCCTTGTTTCCATTTCTGTATACACCATAGCTTAAGACAAACCATATATATGTCGTATGAATTATATATCAAGTGAGGAAATAGGGTCAATTTAGAGGAAATTCTTCATCTCTTTACATATATATATATATATATATAAAATATAATTTGTTCCACCTAAATGATGTAAACTTTGAAATCCAAAACCCTAATGGTAGCATTTAACATGACAAAGTAACTAACTTATACTTGTAAAAAGTACACAAACTGAGAGCTATGGGCTAGTAAGTGTACAGGGAGGTAGATCAATAACTGGGTGAACTGACAAGCTTAAAGAGTTTTTATCAGTGACACAAGGTCCAGCTGGAGTGCAGTCACTCTAGGGGTTGATACTAGGCCAATACTGCTTTAACACCTTCCCTCAAGACCTACGTGATGGGAAAAGTTCCCCATCACTAACTTTGTAGATGGCATAAAACTAGGAATAATAGTTGATATACGAGATGGGTGTGCACCATTTAGAGGGACCTTGACTCATCATGAAGGTGATTAAAGTATTGAAGCATCTGCCACAGGAAAAGGCAGAAAAAACTGGATCTGTTAATTTTAAACAAAAGAAGACTTAAGAAGGAACTTATAAAAATTTATAAATACCTGGCAGGAATCTATAAAGAACACAGAGCCAGGTTCTTTTCAGTGGTACCCAGAGGCAATAGGAAAATAACACAAGACATGCCATCTGAACACCAGGAAACAGTTTTCACTGTGTGGATGACTGAGCAATGGCACAGGTTGCTCAGAGAGGCTGTGGAGACTCAATCTTCTCACCATGTTAATCTTCACAAATAAATGTTTCTGAAATATGTCTCTGCCAGTGCATGGAGGAGACAACACAAAGGAGAAGATATAAAATTGCTGCAGAGAATGTGAAAAAAAAAAGGATTCATAGAGATGAGGGAGAAGGGGAATAAGGAATGCAGACTGCAGGCAAGGGGCAGAAAACAGTAGAAAAGCAGTGCCAGTATTAATACTACTTACTTTTTTATTAGCATGCATGTGTCATTGTTTCTTTACTGTCTTGTTGCTATTTTGAATTGTCCTGGAATTTAATCTATTTAAATCTTCAGGAAAAAAGAGGCAAAAATCTGCTGTGACATTACATCTGAAATCATGTGTATTTAAACAGGTAAACCCCTTCTGTGTGGGATTCAAATGAACAGGCATCCAGGATGTAAAAATAAGGTTTTTATTAATCTATTATACTGAAAAATATGAGACAGGTGAAAGCTACAACAAGGACTGAGCTTATCACACATAATTGCCTGTCAAATGCCAACGGTCTCATATTAAGTTAAATTGTTGTCTGCTTACAGTCTTTGGTCAAAGAGAGTAGAAGGGATTGTGTATACTCCCATTACTTACAGGTCAACTGAATTCAGCTACTAGAGACACCCTGTAAAAAGTGAATAACAGTACTTAAGCCAAATGTTGTGAAAAGGGCAGCATTTTAACCTTTCAGGTCTATAGCCATTATACAAGGATGCCTTTAGAGACATTTCTAAACTTTCAAAGACAAAAAAAAAAAAAATCACACTCTGCTACATGAAAACCAGACTATTTAGAGCGTTTCTCAGAAACTTACCATTTCTCAGTCATGCGTAAACAGCAAGAGCTGCAAACACACATGTGTTATGGATGCTACTGCACTCTGCTGCAATTTCCAGCTCATTTTAGACTAAATTTTAGTATTTTCTTCTTAAGTAATGCAGGGGAACCTGTCATGTCACAACAGCTCCAAGGGGTTTGTGAGGTGAATCCATAGAGCAAATTTCCTGCCTGTTCCCTAGTGAATCTCTGGGTTTTTTCAGTAATTGCTTTCCCTGTCGGTAACTGTATGATTAAATAGCTACCTGTCTGTGGCAGCTTGAACCTTTGAATCTGATAAGGGGCGGCTAGGGAAGGTAGCTTGGAAAACAGTTTGAAAGAAATCACTCCAAATGTCACATCAGTCATCAGTGGTCCTCTGCAATCCTCATTTAAAAGACAGCAGGAAATCAGGTATTATAAGACTATCACAAAGTTATGTGGGTTATTTTTAATAACAAACCTGTTCAGGCTAGTGTGAGTTGTGATTTTGAGCAGCCTCAGCCTATGTACACTTCAGCACAGACAACAAACTGAAGCTGAAGTTGATGCATACCATATCACAAAATTACAGAATCAATTAGGTTGGAAAAGACCTCTAACATCATCAAGTCCAACCTTTGACTGAACACCACTGTGTCATCAAGACCATGGCATTAAGTGCCATGTGCAGTCCAGATATGTTGACCCCACCACCTCATTGAGTAGCCCATTCCAATATCTAATCATGCTTTCTCTGAAGAATTTCTTCCTAATGTCCAACCTAAACCTCCCATGGTGCAGCTTAAGACTATGTCTTATCATTAGTTATGAGAAGAGACCATCCCCACCTGGCTACAACCTCTTTTCAGGCAGTTGTAGAGAGTGATAAGGTCACTCCTGACCCTTCTTTTCTCCAGGCTAAACAATCCCCACTCCCTCAGTAGCAGCTCATAAGACTTTTCCTCCAGACCCTTCACCAGCCTCTCTGTCCTTCTCTGGACATGCTCCAGCACCTCAGTGTGTTTCTTGTAGTGAGGGGCCCAGAACTGGGCACAGTCATTAAGGTGCAGCCTCACCAGTGCTGAGTACAAGAGAAAAGATTATGTTCTCCTATTGCCATGTTCTAAAACAGTTCATATTTTTCCACAATAACTTGTCAAATAGGAACTCACTACAGCTGCACTAAGATACTCCTGGGTCAATTGCTTTATTTGGTCTGGTGTCATGATGATGTGGCCAGAACTTGCTTGTGCCTCAGCTTTCATTTTGTTGTATGTTCTGGTACATCGTTCTTACCTCAAAGAGCCAGGTTTGGCAGTAATGGCTTAAACTATTTTCCAGTAACAGATATAGACATGACACTTTCAATATGGACTTTACAAAGTCCTTCAGAATTACCAGAATCCAGGTCTTCTAAGCTTGATCAGTGCTTAGATCAGTGCTTGATCAGAACAAAAAGAACAAAACCCAGAACTCTCCGCTAGAAAGCACCAGTTCCTGCTGAGATGCATTTGCAAATGGATGATCATTAATAGCCAAATCCATTTAAGTAGGTGCTGCTGTATTAGAAATTTAGCAATCATTGGGATTCTTTCATTATTATTTGTAAATTGAAGTTACTAAGTATTATAGTTCAAACAAAAAAGTTTTAAATCGAATTTTAGGGTATTGAGATGACATTGGAGAGCCTGAAATTTTTATTATCCTTGCTGTAAAGCAAGGGAATATCTGCTAAAAAGTAATCCTCAGTTATAGATTTCACCCACACAAAGGCAAACATTTTTAAAACATCAGTTACTAAGCAGTATGAGGAGGCATAGCAGTGATACAGCTACACAGGAAATGTGTAAATAAAGATTTTTGTGAGTAGATACAGGAACACTTTAAAAGAAAGATAAAAGGTAATCACAAAGTGCAGGTAACTTCAGAGACATATTATTGTACAATCTCAAAATTAAGATGACTGGCAGTGTTTAATAGAATTCTATTTAAAATGCTGTTACAAGTCCCACAATGCTCAGTATTATCTTCTAACACTTGCAAGTCCCATAGTCTTTATCGAACATCCACCTATTTTTAATGTTGAAAATATTATCCTAAATATATGTAGTAGTTTTAGCTAGGCCCCAAATTAGCAGGGTCAGAGAATCTAAGTAGATTAGGAGAGACAAGTATCACCTGACTAAGTAATCAAAGAAATATTTCATACCAGATGATGCAAACCTGAGATATGAATACAGGAATGGGAGGTGTTCGTTCAGTTCCATTATGGCCAAAGTAGAAGTGAGACACCAGCTGCTGCCCTGCTGTGTGGGCCCTGCTGCTGCTGCCGTTACTTGCATTTTGTTTGAATTCAGGGAAGTAGAAACATTTTGTTGTTATACTTTGTCTTTCTTGCTGGGTGTCTTTTAGGGTGCTTATGGATCTAGAGTGATAGAATCTGTTTTCGATGGGGAATGGGAGTTATTTCTTGTTATTTCTAACTCGTGTAAGTGTGTGTTATATTGTAGTTTCTCTTAATTTTCTCTTTTCTGTAAAAAAATACATAGTTTAAGCATAAACGTAGTTTGAAGGTTTTTTCCTTTCCTCTCTTTTCTCAGTAAGGGGGAAGGGAAGCTCTGACTCTGTGTTGGGCAGTTGGCATTTTGCCAGCTCAACCCAAGACAACTTATTTGTCAATCCTAAACACATTTGTCTGTCCTAAACATCCCCATTGAAAATGTTATTTGGTGTATCTTCTATTATATACTAAAATATACATTTTAGTACTTACCTTGCAAGAAAACTTGTAATACCTGATATGCCAGTAAAGCCAGTAAGGTTTAATTTTATCCACAGTTAATACTACAAAATGAAACAGCATGAGAGAATGCTGAAAGCTTAGCCTCTTAGTCCTCAGGTCTGCTTTATATGTGTCTGCAGAGGATCCTTCTACTCTAGAATGTGAATTAAAATGCCAAAGAATTCTCTATTACTCTTTTTTTCTTACTTTTCTGTTTCATCTGGTTACACAGATCTTCCAGAAAAATCTAAGGGGATTCTCTTATCTTTTGAAAATCATCTTGCCATGTCTGGCTAACTTCGTTAATAAACCTGACATGGCTGTCTTTCAGAAGAACTAGGGGGAAAATAAAAAGAAGGACATTTGAAAAATCAAATGGGAATTTTCACACTAGTTCAGTAGCTTTTAATGTTGCCACAGAAAACCGCAATCTAAGAGTAGTAATACAGATTTTAAAAGCTTCAGCACCATTTCCCTAAAATCTTGTGTGCAAAATTTATGGAGCTATACATTAAATTGATGATTCTGATACTTTTAACACTTCTTATTCTAATATGTTCAAAATATTACTTATGTAAGTGGCTGTACTATTTGGAGTTAAGATGACCTAATGCTTTGGGGGTATAACACCTACTTGACACAGCTGAAGTGAGGAGCCTATGCCACTAATGGGCACAAATCAGGAATTTGCATCCTGCTTTATGTTCTGGCTATACACAGAATCCAGGCTGTTAGGTGAAGTCCCTATATAGTGTAAATATTCCCTCCTTGCCTTAACTTGCTTTAAACTCCTGTTATTAGTAGAGACTTTTCATAACTTAATCATAGGGCTCATGGTTTTGGTACTCAGCTTCCTTCAATCTCAGGCTGAGAGGCTCTGAAATACTGAGCACCTTAAAATACACACACATTTCACTTGGACAAAAGAGTGAGTGAAAGAGGATCAACATCTATTTCACAGTATTTAAAGAGAATTTTTCCGAAAAAATACAGAAAGTTCTAGTGATTCCTGAATATCCCATTAAAACAAATTGTCTAAAGTAATCATAATGACTGTTATTAAAATGACACAAATATTGGTCATAGTCTTGAATTTCTATGATTTTGGTCCAAACTTCTTCCTCCTTCAGAAGTCAAGCTAAAACCCAAAGATACTGACTGAAAAACTGCTGTTTAATGCATTCACACTTCCATGATGGTGATAATGTGGTACATATACATACACTGAAGTTGATTGTGCTTTGCTTAGTGTAAAAAGGACTTTGAAAATGTCAGTAAAGTAAGGAATATATATACTGTATATAACACTGCATATGTTCCTTGATTCTACGGTTCAGGCTGGCAGTATCAGATATCATATTAATTAGAGAACCTGTATTTCTTGACTGCCTGTAGGTTCATTGGAGGGAAAGCAGATGAACTCCCTGCCAGCAGTAGACTTGAGTTTCTTTGGGACTTCAGGAATATATTCAGTATTTCTTAAACACTATTGATTTGTTGGCCTTACTTAGAGTTTCATTTGATTAATCAACTATTTTTAAAAATAAACCATGAATTTGCCAAGGAATATAAGTTGATAATCATACCAATAAAAAACCTCCACGATATTGTGTCTCCTACTGAAAAATTCTGCCAAGGTCAAGAAGCACGTAAACCTGGTAATAGGTATATTCTCTTCAAAGAGTTTCTTATAGTGAGTCTTAACTGAATTACATCTATCAAAACATTTTGATACTATAAAACTTGGAGACAATTCAAAAATACAGATAATGATAATGTAGAACATTAGAAACTTAGAACAGCTATCATAATATTTCATATGTGTTTCTTGCATAAAAGAGGAAATAAATGGGAAAATAAGTTATTATAAAGTGGATAGTGACATTTACAAAGAAATTATTATATTTTTGTGAATAGTGCAGTAGTACCTTTGACAGACAGGTACCAGAAAAATTACTCACAATTTTTCACCAGCAAAATTACTTTATTTCTGTGAGAAAAATTCTCGGCTCAAAAATTTTAGAAAGAGACGAGTTAAAAGAGCAAAGCAAAAATGAGGTTTATTGGCCAAAACCGTGCGCACGGGATGCTTCACCACAGCTAAGTCGCCGGGAAAGCACGCGGAGGAGGGGGAGGTTACCCTGATTTATGTCCTACATGCCACGCCCCTTCCCTCCCCTCCGATAGTCCATCCCTCCGTAGTCCATGTTTGGCCCTCTG
>JAWWEV010000115.1:90463556-90474833 GCA_035583235.1 Hafferia zeledoni
AGAAAGAAAGAAAGAAAGAAAGAAAGAAAGAAAGAAAGAAAGAAAGAAAGAAAGAAAGAAAGAAAGAAAGAAACTTACTTTACAGGTAATCAAATGCAGAACAAACTAGGGGAAAATAGAACCCAAAATTTATTCTTTGCGTGGCAGAGAAAGCTGGGGTTGAAAATTTTGCCATCTCACACACTACGTATAAGTTATGAGTGCTTTATGGGAAGGAGTTCAGCTGCTCTTCTTTGAGTGGTGTCTTTCTGGAAGCTGCTACTTCTTGGCTCAGGGCTGCATATTCTAGGCTCCTGTTGGGGAAAAGAATTATTATCATTCCTCAGCTGACTGTCTCATGCTCTGTGCACAGTGTGACTGAACTGGTTGGAGTAAAGCAAACCTTGTCAAAGCTGTGTTTAAGTCTGCTTTCAGAACAGAACTTTGAAAACACAGCACTACAGAGTCAAAACAGTGCCCTCTGCTCTCTTTACACAATTCTACAGATAAAGGTACAATCAAGGTTCATGCAGAGTGGATATAAAGCCCTTTTTCTCTTCTGTCTTTCCATTTCAAAAGTGAAATATTCTTGTGCTTTATTTTTTGAAAGCAAATAATTAAATGCATTAAATAAATATACACATTAGTATTTCTCAAATTCTGTCATTTTTGCACTGATTATTTCACTTGAAGAGATACAATTCCTGTTGACTGACTTCACTTGGAGGCATATGTGAGTCAATCAGGGAGCAGCTGAGGTCTTGAGTTCTTTTGGACTGATTGACTTCTTGTTTAGGATACATCCACTTATATCACTCTGTAAATTCCTCTGCAGCAAAGTTTTAATTCAAGTAATGTCACACTGACAAAAATGGAAATGTGAAAAACAAAGCAAAATCAGGGATATTTTGTTCTTAAATGTATTTATGATCTCTATATGAATGCATTACACAGGTAACTGTCCTTATTACAGTAATGAAGCATTCCTGTATTGAGTATGGTAGACTTCTTCCCCTAAACCAGAGAGAGGTTCTCCCTGGCCCCATTTGAGCACACACTAGGTACTGGAAAAGGCCTTTATAACTCATCAGCAAATTACAGCTCTTGCATTGCATGCTGCCCAGGGGTTGCTCATTTTAATTCTTTCTTGAGAAACATGAACACAGAAGACTGTGCAAGGATGGACAGGTGGTGATCAGTGGCCTCACACAGTAGTCAGCAACCTGGCCAGCTTTATTTAGGGAAAAGGAAAGGCAGATTTCTACTGCGGTAACAAGAGCCACCCAGTCACTGTACACTCGGGTCTACATGTCAGATGTGGCCCAGCCCTCCAACTCCTCCCAGATTTCACACAAATACAGTCAAGTGCATCAGCTCTGTAGAATACCATTACCATGGACTCTTTTAAAAAGGTCATAGGCAGTCCGTTTCTTTGCTGACTTTTATTTTGCACTGTATATACATGGACATAATTTTCACTATTTTTAAACTTTTATCTTTTCTCTCTAATTTCAGTATATATCTTTGCATTTTGAAAATTTATCAAGTATTTTTATTGATCTATGATGTATATAAATATATTTGATAAAGAAATGATTTACAGACAGATACACTGAATTTCAAAGACTATCATGGTGGATTCTTTACAGAAATAAATAAATGGGATCTTGATGAGACTTTTGATACTGGGTTTTAGCATAGGTAGATTTTATGAGGTAGTTCTTACCAGTACATTTAAGAATACGTTCAAGTGGATTTTGTTCTTTATTTATTTCAGGACTGATCTTAGTACTGAGCACCAGAGCATTGTCCAGAAAATCATTCAAGTACATCCTTATGGTCATGGAAAAGATTGTGAAGGTGAGTAAAATATCTAAATATTTAAAGATGTGCGTGAACTTTGGTCTCTTGAGAAGCAGGATCCATCTCAGGAAGAATCCCTGTAAAAGCAAATATTGTATGTCAAGGCTGAAAATAGTGGGCAGATGGTCAGTCACTGTGGTTTAGCAGAATCCAGATGATGACTTAATGTGGCTTTGAGGGTTTTGAGAGGTGCTTAAGATGAGAACCCCACAGCTCTATTCTCCAAATCCACGGTGACTTTATGATGTTACAGGACTAAAGAAGAACCTTTTTGCTTGCTGAGTTAGCAGATTTGTTAAGGCTCACAATGACATTTAGGACAGAGCTGTTGTTTAAAGCTTTCTGTTAAACTGGGCCTAAATATTAGGTAGTATTCTGTAAGCAGGATCTTCTCCAGCTATTTCAGCAGACACTATTGAAAAAAAAAAGCAGGGATAAGGCTCCACCTTTGAAAATATTAGGGAGCTGTATGACTTCTATACTGTCTTCATGTTAAATGAAAGAGATTCACTTCCAATTTTTTTGGATAATTAGTACAGAGACATCTATTTGCTTCCATTGCACAAAATACATGTGTTAAACTGAAAGTATTTGGCTTTATTTTTATCAAATACTGTTCATGTCAGTTAAAAACAGAAAAAAAAGGTAAGGGTTAATTAATGTTCCACATGAACATTGATTCAAATTCCATTTAAGGACACTCTTAAATTAAGTTTAAACATGTAACCCCGGAAATTTAAATCCTGTATTCACTATTCTAATGCTTTGTTTTAGAATCTGTTCTCCTAGAGACAGTTTCTGAGGGAAAACAAAACTTTATCTCAGCCCTTATTCTGCAACATTGACATTTTTAACTTCATTCTTCATATGTGTTGTACTTTCCTACTAATCTCATGCATCAGCTCTTTCACCACCAAATTTCAAGTGCTTCTTGTTCAGTTCTGCTACAGCTTAGGATTCAGATTTTACCTTGAATTGTTCTACTTCAGGATTTTCCATTCTTTTGTTTTTACACGTGACACTCTTCTACTCCGGGAAATCATTCTTGTTTGTTAATATTCATTTTACTTCTCATATATCTATTTTGAGTTCATTCCACTTTTAGCCACCAATATTTCATTGACTTCAGTAAAGTTTATATTAGTTGCAGAAGAGCTTCACTGAACTTTGAAAGTTTGTTTAAAAACAAGCTATACTAATTTTCAAAAGAGGAGAAAAAGCTATTAACCCAATCAATAATCTGTTTTGTGACTGAGTGTGGCTAAGAAACAGTCCTTTCCAGAGCCTTGAGAGTCTGTACACAGACCAGGCTTCTTTTAGAGGGCAGGTGGATTTATGTAGCTGTCACTTCAGCAGGAGAAATAGTCACTTTCCAGCAGCACAGACCAACATTTGGTGGAGATCAGACACCCAGAAAGAGGCATTGTAGTAGTAACAATGACAGTAAAAGTCTTGTTGAAAGGAAAAATAGTTAGGCACAGTGCTTCTCAATTAAAAAGAAGGCAGAGTGGAAAACATACACCTGCACAAGGCTGGGGACAGTTGAAAAAGATTTGTGAGTTACAGCATTCTTAGAGGAAGTTTTCAAGGAGAGTAAAACTGGGTATCAAAGCTAGTAGTGAAAGTAGACCAGAGAAGAAAGCAGAGATTGGCTTTTTATTAGGAGAAACGTATGAAAAGTCTTGGAGAATGGAAGCGATAAAAGCTCTTGTTTCTTTCCAAGTGTATTTCAAAAAATAAAAAAACTTTGAGCATAAAGACTGATTTTATTGCGCTTAAGTCAGAACAGTGTTCATTTCTTGGAAACCAGATAAAAATTAAGAAAACTGTGGGAAGAGAAAGAAAGACATCCTTAATCTGCCTTCCTGCCAGTATGACTTATAATTAGTTGTAGTGGTTTTAGTTAGGCCTCAAATTAGCAGGCTCAAGGAGTCTGCATGCAAGGCTCTGACTTGGTATTGAGCAGTTGACATTTTGCCAGCTCAAACCAAGACGTTAGTCTCCACTTGTGTGAAAGGAAAAGTTCACTTCCCTATCTCTGATTATATTTTTCCTGGGATAAGGGAGAAATTTAGTATAATCACATATTACAAAAACTTTCTTTTCCTAAAGTTTTAAGGCAAATACTGGTATTTATTGTCTGGAAGAAACTTTGCTCTATCCCTTACAGTGTATATTTGACTGGAGCTGTATGAAGCATTTATGCATCCATGAAATTTCTCAAAATAGCACACAACATTCAGTTAGCACACAGTGTTGGTGATTTGGGGAAGGCTTGTGGAATAATTTTAGATTTTCCATAAAATTCCTCCCAGTGTACACACGGATACCCCAAAGTCCCTTGTGATTCCTACTCCTCTCTGTTTTATGGTAGGTGAGAACAACCTCACAGAAATGCCACTGAAATGTTTCCTCCATTCTCTTGCCCAGAAATGAAAGGAAAATAAAATTCTGTGCTGCTTCCATGACAGCGAGAGTAACCTTAGTATGGTTTGGATGTGAGTTATCCTACTTGTAGGTACAGAGTAAGAAATCAGAGAAGGTAGAAATCGGAGAAACAGTAGGTTTAACAGTCTTTCACACAAGACTGTTAAAAGAGGAAAGAAAAATATTACACAACTAATGTCTTTTTCCAAGTGGCTAAGTGAGCCAATGAAGCATCTCTTTTGGTCTTGATTGCATTGGCAATCCATCCATAGAGTCACTAAGAATTTTACAGAAAAACTATTGATAATGCAAAGATAAGAGTTTGGTGGAGAACAGTCAAATTTAACAGATACCTATAACACATAGGTAACTGAGTTCCTAAATATCCCAGCAAATGTACAGAATCATCACACAGAAATGAAAGATAACTTGAGATGGTAAAGTTCAAAACATAGACACAGTGACAAATTTTCATCCTGCTATTACGAATTATATTCCTTCAAAAATTATTTGCATTGTGTGTTTGTGGACTCTTTGCTATTTCTATTTCTCACATATTAAGACTATTTTTCTTAAACAATCTTTCAGTTTTGTGTTCTTTGATCAGCTCTAGCCATTGTGTGTGATTTTACTCTCAGTGCTTTTAAATCTTATACTAAAAATCTTTCCTTATGCTTTTTCAGAAATGCTTTCCATTTCTGTTCAAAGTCCACACTTAATCTGTTTGGATATTTTAATGTGATAATCATTCCTTATTCTCTTTGAATTCTGTGCTTCTTCAAATCTTTAACTTCATGATCCTCACAGTTCTTATTCTTATTATGCTGATCTCTAAGTCCTACACTTGCTGTACCTTTGTTTACCAAGAATTTATTTTATCTTTCCCAGGATATTTATTCCTTCTGCCTGAGGAATTCAAATCATATTCCCTACAAGTGTTTTCTTAATCAGAAAGGGAGGACTTCAGGGCTTGCTGTCCATTGACAAGTCCCTCTACACTGCATTTCTCTTTAAGTCTTTGATATTTTATTCCAATTCTACAGAAATTTAAAACTTGAGAGATTTACCAGTAAATTAAAATGTTAGATCTTTCAGGGTTTTCTATAATTTAAAGACACTATCCTGTGTTTCTTCTCTAGAGATGTACTTCAAATGTTCAAATGTTGTTATTGAGCTCTTTAATAGAGCACAGGCTTGAAGTTTGATTGAGGAATACTATTTATTAAAAACCTTAGCCAGAAATATTACATATAGGTTGAGAATGGCCGCACATCAGATTACACAATGTAATTTTGTACACTTTTATAATAAATCAAAGAAAATAATCTGAGAACTGAGAGGAACTGATGAATTGCTCCCAATAAACACAAAGAAGTATCAGAAATTAGTGTTAATTAATTCATTATTCTATTTATTCTGGAATTTGATGTATACATTTGGAAGACAAAGACTGTAACACATAAGCAGTAGAACCAAAAAGAAATGAGTTGTGGTGAGCATAATAAAGGGAAAGGTAGGAAACTATGGCTTGATTAAAAGAAATGGAAGTTCTATCACAAACGTTAAAAGGAATGATCCCGTTTTTGCTGGGTTTTACTAGTACTTAATTCTACATGTTACCACAAGGAATTAAACAGTTTAAATACAGATTATTAAAATTCAGTTTAAATTGAAATTGTGAATGTGTTGTTCTTTTCTCCTAACAGAAAAAGTTCAAGAAATTCTTGAAAATTCAGGCAACACAAGTTGATGGCACTGAAGATATATTTCTGCACAGCCTGGATCGCAGTCCAAACCAAACTAAAATTGTCTAGACAAATTTGTCTTTTAAAAATGCAAAAATTAACATATCAGTAAATGAAATTTATTGCTTTCAATTAAGTTATTCACTGAAACATAACTTGCTGCTCAGTGATCACTGCTCAACCAAACTTAATGTTTCTACCTTAATTCTGTAATGGTTTACATTTTGAGATATGTAGTGTTATTTTTGCATTATTTCTAAATACATAAAGATTTTAAGATTGGCCACACAAAACTGACAAGGCCACACCTTATCCTATCCAGAAAGCATAAGACTTTTCCTATTACCTATGGCAATTGTCCGATCTCACAATTCTTGCTCATGTGTGCTTTCTACTGTTTTGTACTTCTTCTTCTGTACCACTTTATTTAGAAAACTGGGAATATTTCATGTAGAATATCCTAAGCCTCACAAACCCAAGTGTTATTTTGACATGTTTCATTGTTCTCCACCTCCCAAATTGTATATGTGGTATAACATTTTCAAAATTATAAGCCATAAATTTCCCACTGTATATGTCTGCTTCAGTATGCTGTGATCTTACAATATGCATTTCCCTATGTTATGGTTTAGGAGTGGTGTTCCCCAATTTAGTGTTCCCTCTGCAACACTCCAAATCAGGTGTCACTTGATCACTTCCCTTCCCCCCCTCCCCCTGCAGTGCTCTGGAGAGGAGAATTGGCATCATAAAAGGTAAAGATCACTGGTTGAGATAAGGGCACTTTACTGAAAACACCAATGAGATAAGAAAATGAACAGTAACAGCAACAATACTAATGACAGAGCGTGCAAGAAAAAAAAAGAGGTGAATGATTCACATATTATTGCTCACCCTGCAGAAACTCCCTACCAATCCCTGACCACTCCCTCTGTCATGTAACATGGCCCAGAAGCGATTCTTTCTCTATCCCCAGAAAATGACATGAGGTGGTATAGAACGACCTCTGAGTTGTGGCCATGCCCTATTCTGGCTACTGTAAAAATTAACTCTGTCCTGGCCCAAATCAAGATACCCTTTTCTACATCAGTCAACTTGATGTCAATTTGTCAAAAACTCATCAGGTTTCATTTGGGGATCATGTCATCAGGTGCAGAACACTGAAAAATTCTATTAAAGGTTATCCAGCAACCTATAGGACTCCTACGTAATCTATATCCTGTGCAACTATTATCATTAAATCTAAAATATTAATGTGCTGAAATGTTTTTGAATCTGGGTGATAATATGAGCTTTCTTTCAAGAGAGAGTGTTTGCTCTGTTCAAACAGCAATCCAGTGATCCACAGGTTACCTGAGATCCATTTTAATAGTATGATAAAAAATGGTCTTTAAAGCAAGCACAGAGAAAGGGAGAAATACAGAATGAGATGAGGTTACATATTAAATTATGTAAGTGATCAAATTTCCTCTGCTTCTGAAATGTAAGATGGTGCAAATCTTTATTTTAAAACTCCCAATTAAATCTACCAACCTAACTAGAAAATCTGTAGTCAATTGTGGTACAAAAATGAATACTGCTGATAAATACAAAAATATCCACAATGTAACTGTTGAAGCAAAATGTTGTAACCTGCTTAAGTGCCCAAGAACAGTGGCATTACACAACCTCAGTCCATTGTCAGAAGTTTATTAAAAACCATATACTGTCCTGGTTCTACATAAGCAAGTCATTTCAACAGTTCTGTATGCAGATTAGAATCAGTATATAATTCAAAGAATCAGTATTAGTGCTTTGAGAAACTACCTTCTCTCCTATGATAGTTTAAAAAATATAAATCCAATACTGTTCAGTGTCATTCAGTAACCAGATTTGTAAACAATTTACATCTTGCCTGGAGTCAAATAATCCTATCATTCTTTAATCTCTTTAAGCACAGACAAATATCTAGATCTGGATATGTGTACCAGAAAGTGCTAAGTAAATAACAAGGTAACAAAAAGAGAAAAAACAACCAAGAAAAAATAAAAATTTAAAACATTTGCAAATACTTAGAGTTCTGGAAAATAGATTTTTTTTGGTTGGTTCCAACATTGAGGAGTTGTTTACTCACCCTTACATATGCAAGCACAAGGAGAGAAGATGAACGATCATTTACAAAAAGGAGACTGTTTTTTTGAAAAATAGATTAGGATTCTTTAACTATCTCGGCACCAAATTTTTTTCACGACCACTTTTTTCTCATTCTTCATGACGTGAAATTCTGCACACTGAAATGTGACTTTATAAAGCTTTGACATTATGACTCTATCAATAATTTGCCTCTTTCTGATTTCCATCATTTACGTTCATTTACTGAAATCACTATCATTCTTCTTACACCACTTAGGTTTGGATAGCAAATATACCTGTGTTTCTTCTTTTGTGGGAATCTCAGTGTTTTCAAAATGGTCTATTATCATCTTCTTGGCTTCGGAGGTTGCAAAGTTGAAGAGATGTCTATGAGTTCAAAATGTGACCTGTTCTTACTATATTGCTAAGGAACATAGAGAAGATGCAAGGAAAAGTCCCTCTCTCTCCCTTTTATAAGCTCCCTTAAGATACTGGAAGGTTCTATAAGGTCTGCCTGAAGCCTTCTCTTACCTGGGCGGGACAACCTCAATGCTCTAAGCCTGTCTTCATAGGAGAGGTGTTCCAGCCCTCTGACCATCTTCGTGGTCTCCTCTGGATCTTCTTTAACAGGTCTAAGGCTTGTGTTGAGGACCTCAAGGCTCGATGCAGCACTCCAAGTGGGGTCTCACAGGGACAGGGCAGGGGGGGAACATCACCTGCCTTGACCTATTGGCCTCTCTTCTTTTGATGCAGCCCAGGATGCAGTTGGTCTTCTGGGATGCAAGTGCACACTATTAGCTCGTGTCCAGCTTTTTATCCACAACAACATGTCTCCACCTAGATATAGAGCCACTGACAACTCCCTGGCTATGTCCATCCAGACAATTCCCTCTCCACTGAATAGTCCATCCATCAAATCCATGTCTCTCCATGTTCAGGTATGGGGAGATCAGTTGAAAACCAAGACATAGACATGGCATTTAAGGCATTTCCTTTTGGACTGCTGCCATAATCAATTTCCTTTTTGAAAACAGTGAGCATAACTAGTACATTATTAGATATTACATCTGGTGTTCAGGTAAGGAGAATGTATGTACTCTGAGTTTTTGCTGGGAAAGTTAATGTTTGGTAAAATGTTAAGCTACTGAGGTGAAATAAAAATATCAAATGAGATACAACCCTATATTTAATATTAAAGAATAAAAGAAACAAACCTGGAAACATTTCCATGTGAGCAGAGCTTGCAACTGTGCACAGCAGCCTGAAGGAGCAGGAGTTGGGAGTTAAAATTATTTTATGGCCAATCCTTAATTTTTCCTGACAAGTTCATCTGAGCATTAATACACCATCATATCAATAAATGAATAATTCATATTTTTAAAATTTCACTGCAGTCTATAATCAGTAAAAAATTAATGGCATCCACAATCACAGTGGGTATGTGCCTTGGGAATTCTGTCTTTTTTTCTTTTTTTAATTTACATGCTTAGGAACAGAATTGCATTTTAAAATATTACAACAGTCTGTCAAGATTTTTTTAAAAAATCATTCCCAGAACTAAAAGAAATGGGGACAAAATGCCGAGTAATCTGATTGATACTAAGCATTTCAACATGGAGAATATTTCTAATCTATCATGCTGCTAAAATGAAATGGTAACTTATTTCTTCATGTATACAAATAGGCAAATATTCAACTATTATTTACAGTGAACGCAAAAATAATTTGATATGCCACTTGAACTGCTTGCTATTTAAAATGCTGAATACTGCATGTTATCTATAATAGAACATATATAATTTTAGGACATCTGATAACTCAAAAATGTGTCTGAGATGGCAAAAATTATGACACATCTTGTAAAGTACCAAATAAGAGGAAGTGTTAAATAGCATATTTTAGTGAAATGCCTTTATTTATCCATTTAAATAAATTATCAGATGATAGATGGTGGCAAAAGTCAGAGGAAGTAATCTTGAAAGTCGCAAAATTGACATTTGACTTGGACATTGAACTTTGGCAATTTCAAAAATCCATCCCATAATCATTGCAGGCAGATGATTTTGAGAAGAATATAAAAATCAAGGTAAATCTTACAAGTAATTTTGATTCACTGAGGTAATGAAATTATTAAAAATTAAACCATGAAAAGATAATCAAAGCATGTAAACTAGTAAGTTCACATTGCCATGCTGGAGGTGCCAATAAGCTAGTGATAGTAATGGCCAATGCTAAAGACTTGCTAAAGCAGTAGGTTGAGACACTCAGGTATAAATAAGCAGACAAATTTTAATGGTGTCCCAAAACAATATCAACACAAGAGGTTTCTAGTTTTTGCTAGAAAATGCTGATGACCTTCAAATTATCCACAAAAGATCATGATAGTTAAACCATTTTTTTCTCTTCACCCAGGTGCCCCTATGAAAGGTGACAAAGACCAGGAAATGTAGGAAGAGAACAATGAAGCTGATTAGAAGGGCATCAACACGCCCAACTCCATCATAGTTCTGAGGTGGATACAGATACCCTACAGGTCCCCTTGAAGAACATTTTTAAATACACAGAAATAGACCTTTTTGATTACAGCTGAGCTGTATCTCTGACTGTCTCAGAATCTGATTTCCCAAATGCCTTAGCAGTTGCTTTTAAAACTTGTTTTCTAACTTGAAAGAAAATGTTGGCAATTTTCTTTTATAAAGAGAGAGATGATCACACAGAAGGAAGGACAAAGGACAATCTCTGTCAATACTTTTAAATATTTCTCAAAGTTTGAACACTGTGTCAGAACAGCAGGGAGTTTCTCTGCACTCCCCAGATACATTTCTAAGTAACCCAGGGAGTATTTGCATTAGGAAAGGAATCTTTTCAGTCCATGATAAATCACCCTAATTCCAGAACTTGTGGCATTATTCAGCAATTCCTTTTATGCTGTAAGTCTGTGCGCTGCTTAGGTACATACTCATTTCAAATGTAAGTGAGCCCTAAGGCTTCAACACCTGGATGATTTTCTTCCACAGACTCACCTTTCTCCAGCTTTCTCTGTGGGGGCAGGCACACCAGTCCTGATACCTCCAGATTCATCATCATCATCATGGCTAGGCTTCGTGAACGAAGATTTGGGAAGGGCACTACCCACGCTTGCTGCAAGCGTGCT
>JAWWEV010000115.1:90474933-90494478 GCA_035583235.1 Hafferia zeledoni
TACCGGAGGCACAAACCACCGCCAGCATAGCTCTCAACCTCATGAGGGCACGCAAGCTTCTCCCCCACGACAAGGGGCTGTCCCCGGAGAAGACCTCCAAGATTATACATCTATGATCATCAGTACCAGACCTGCAGACACTGGCAGGACAATCCCCTTCATCATGTGTCTGCTGAATGAACCAGAACACATATCATGGTGTTTATTCCAGCTCTATGCTTTTATACCTGCTGGAAAGATAAACAGTATCTGGCATAAAGCAGCAATCCCTGGTCTGACATGAGGTCAGCTGGTATAAAATGAACATGTCATCATCCTTTATGAGCAGCATAGAGTGAGCAGAGATTCTGTCAGATCAGCACTTTAGATTATGTGATTGCTCTCAAACAGTGAGCAGGAGCCTTTGAAAGGGTGATCTGGGGGCTGACCTGCTGGAAAGCAGCTCTGCAGAGAAGGACCTGGGGGTCCTGGTGGACCACAAGCTGTCTGTGAGCCAGCAGTGTGTCCTTGTGCCTCAGAAAGAGCATTAACAGCAGGTTGAGGGAGATGATCCTGCCCCTCTGTTCAACCGTACTGTGGCCACTCCGTTCAGTTCTGGGCTTATCAGTCTAAAAGAGTCATGGATCTCCTGGAGCAGGTCCACCAGAGGGCAGCAAAGATGATTAAGGAACATCTCTCTTTCAAGGGACAGCTGCAGGAGCTGGGCTTGTTCAGCCTTCAGAAGAAATCACTGAGAAAGGCCCTGTTAAAAGTTCAAACACAGGAAGGTGGTATTTGGGAGGAGCCCCCTCAGAGAATTTTTCTCACCATACCAACACAAAGGGTTTAGGCTTGGAGTCTCAGGAGTGAAGACAAAAGATAGCTGATGACTTTTAGATTCAAGATTAATGGTTCGGTGGGGTGAGAAAACAGAACCCCAGAACCTGGGGGTGGGAAGAAGTTTTTTCTTTCTTTGTTCCCTGTATGCTGGTTTGACTTTTGGGGGGATTTTCTTTGGGCAGTGGCAGAAAAAAGAGCCACTGTTTGCTAGTGAGCTCTTTTTAGCTAGCTCTGCTCTTTGCTTTTCTCTCTCCATCTCTGGGCACCCTGAGCTTCAGAGAAAGAAGAAGGGAGAGACAGAGCTGCTTCCAGGACACTGCAGATCTTTTTCCCTCTTCCTGGGGACTTATTTGGACTGCAAGGAGATTCCTGGGAATTATCAACATTTTCTCCACCCCTAGCTATTCCTTCTTCTTTTGGAACAGAGGACAAGGAGAGAGAGAGAGTGTCTACGTGACTTCATCCTTTATCTCTGCCTTGCTGGGAAAAGATCGAGAATTCACTTCACAGCCAGCCAAGGTGTGACACTGTCCATAAATATAACTGATCCAGGAGGAATCTACCACTCTGGGGGTTGTTCTCTTTTGTTTTGTTTTACCTTTGGTGCTGGGGGAGTAGTTTGCTCTGGTCTGTTTACAGTTGTATGTATGCATATAGTAGTTAAGAACAGTTATCCTTCTTATATCCATTTTCTAATTAAAGTTCCTTTTCTTAAATTTAATAAAGAGTGAAGTGATTATTGTGGAGGAATCCTCTCCTCTGCTTTTTGGTAAACATCTTGGTTTTTCCCTCAAACCAAGACAGGCCCTCACCAATGTCTGTAAGTATCTGAAGAGAGGGTGTCAAGAGTTGGTGTCAAGCAATAGGACAAGAGGCAATGGGCAAAAACTGATGTACAGAAAGTTCCACCTGAATAAGAGGAAGAATTTCTTTACTAAGTGGGTGACAGAGTACTGGGACAGATTGCCCAGAGGGGTTGTGGAGTCTCCCTTGCAGGAGTTACCTTGCTCAAGAATCATCTGAACACAATGCTGTACCACGTGCTCTAGGATGACCCTGCTTGAGCCAGCAGGATGGACCAAACAACCCACTGTAGTCTCTTCCAAACTTTACACATTCTGTGATTCTGTGCAAAGAGATTTCCCACATTGCTGAAATGGTCCAAGGTGGCTGCTGCTTTTCAAATTGGGGTCACTGAAGCAAGCATGTTAGAAGAGGTGGGGAAATTATAGACACATTTTCTCAACACTGCTACAATGGAAGCTCCTTGTATGATAACTCCATTAACTTCTGTGACCTTCTACTATTATTCCCACACTCAGCTTTATACAAGAATAATCCCATAAAGGCACTCCCATTTGAAGGGAGGCACAGGTATTACTGACAGCCTCATTGTGTCCTTTAGCTTTCTCCCTCACCAACACAGGCTCCATTTCTTTCTCATATGAATGTGGCATTCTTTGTGGAAACTCTCACTGTGAACAGAGATACCCTGTCTTATTCTTGCATGTAAATAAATACAAACTGCTTTCTGATATGCTTTTACATTTTCAGAAAGAAACAAATTAAAATTCTGATTCTTTCCAAAGACATTTCAGAAAATTTTATTGGTCAAGTCAAAATGATCAGGAACAAGCTATTTAGTTTAGAAACACATACAAGTTTGCACCACACTAAATAACTGTGCACCATTCTTTCCGTTCATGTCAGGATCTACCTTGGTTCTGCAGCTCTGTGCTATGATGTACACAAATTGACATGTGTTTCAGATATTAGACATTCACTCAAATACACCAATATAGATATGTATTATCATAGTGAAAGATGTGAGAAATTTCACATAAGTAAGACTCTCAGGTGACTGTTTCATCAGTCTTAGTCATTAATTTGCCCTTCTTCTTGTAAATTTTAGAGGAAAAAAAGAAGAAAAGAAAAGAAAAAAAAGAAACAACCATCAACCAACAGGCATTAAAAGTATAGCATTTATGAACATCAAACTAGTATTTTCTAGGACAACTGCTTTGATCACTTTTTGTAGGACAATTTTGTGTTACATGGCCAGATCTTCAAGTAGATCTAGTTTCTGAGCTGTGGGGTTCAAAAGCTGAGATTTGTGGGCTTATGCAGATTTTCAAGTCTCAGCTGAGAGCACTGGCCAGGGAGGAAGCAAGAAAAGCAGCATGTGCTCCAAAGCATATATTTTCTCAAAAGTCTTAGTGCCCACTCAACCCTGGCTTTTTTCTTCCCAGTTGATATTTACACTGAAAGTGTGCAGTTGCATTTTCAGTCCAAGACCACAGCAGAAGCCATAGTATACCACCTTCTGCAAGCATAGAGTGGGGCCTGAAAAATGCAGTGATTCCCCTCTTTACTCTCAGGGGCTGGAGACAGCCCATGGTGGGGACTGCAAATGGGCAGCCAGGAGGGACAGCAGTTTGTCTTGATGTTGCAGGAGCTGTATCTGGGCAGATAACCCCAAAACTGGCTAACATGAAAGACTTACTACTGCAGTTTCAGGTATTGCTTTCAGAAGCTTCTCTGAGGTTAGAGTTAGGGATAACTTGTATTGTGAGTTTCTTTACTTTCTTCAGAGGTGTATTTAGGTAAAAATCTGGAGGCAAGGGGTTTTGTGTGTTGCTAATTTGGATTTGGTTTGGGAAAGTAATGTTGGTGACTACTTTTGTCTGTTTAATTCTCCCAGTATGTAATGAAAATTGATTACTTCGGTGCTTTGATCTTAATAATTTCCTTTCAAGATATATTTAAATGTGACATCAAAGCTGTCCAAAATACCAGACAGGATATTGTTATCACTAGATTGCTTTAATGAAAGCAATACAAAATTAAACTGTAAGATATATTCTGAGTGTGCCTGGAGGCAAGAAACAGGAACAACAGATAAATGAAAAAGAAATCAATAAAAAGATACCTACAAATCCAGAGAAAAGGAATAATGACCTTTAAGCATCCATTAACATTTGGAATTGAAATAACTACAAATCTTTCAATTAAATAACTGCCTGCTGATTAACTCTGTCCAAAATATATGGGTTATGTAAGGACCCATAAAGCCAAGCACATTATTTTTGATTATGTTGTGATATACCAAGAGAAATATTTTTCATCAAGTGATTGGGGGAGGACAGTCTGTTTGCTTGGGGGGTTCTAGCTTGCTTCTTTATAAGCAGGGTAACTCATTTTTCTGAAAAAGAAGTTTCAGAACAGTAGAAAGCATTTGTCAAAGTGGTCCTAGGCCTAGAAAAAAAGGCTATGAAAAGTCAGAACAGTTCTACAAATCTCAGTTTTCAAACTTGAAAAACATAGTTGGGCTTTCTTTGTTTTATTTTTATTTCAAATACAAAAAGCCCTACAAAAAAAAAAAAAAAAGAAAGAAAAAAAGGTCTTATTCATCCTGGCAATCAAACTACCAATTGCCTATAACGCCCATGTCTACACTGGAGTAACTGTCATTGTGTCTGAATCTCACTGCAAATTACATTTAAAATTTGATTAAATGAGTAACTTCTTTGAATTGGCCTATCTCTCCACTAAAAAGAGTAGAGAGCAAAGATTTAGAAAAGGTAAGCAGAATCCCACCTGAATCCCTTTCAGTGGCAGTACCACTAACAGCAGATCATTCACAGCATAAATGTGTGTCAACAAAATGTTAACCTGTGATTTATTTTATTCCTTTTTATCAATTAAGCTATACCAGGCTGACCCTTGTATGCATGGATACAATATTTCAGTTTGGCATTTTTAACCCTAAAACTAGATTGACCTTGTTGTCAATAGACTCCGAAGGCCTTCACTAAATTTCAGGCTGGGCCCTCAGAAGTGGAAATGCAAGAACTACAAATAGTGTGTTTTCCCTCCAGGTACAACTGCAGTCCCTTAGCTGGTAACCCTGGCCTGTTACTGTTTTTCCTCTTTCGTAGCTTTAGGAGGGTGAATCAAACTTGAGCTGTGCTTTGTATCACACAACCATACAAAATCTTGTTTGCATAAGAAAGCTGAAAATAAGTTTGTAATTTCACGATACTTTTTTTTGGTGGAAAAGCCTATGTTTGTTCTCATTCCCATCAATATTCTGCAGTTTGTGTATTCTGGGTTAGTGAAGAGTGTCCTTTGGTATGGGTAGAGGGTGCAAATCAGATCCAGATCACTCCCTATTAGTGAAATAGAGAAATTTATTGAGGTAGTTTTTCCCCTCGGAGTGTGCAGACACACCCTTAAAGAGTGACTCAGATGGTAAACTCTGAAACACTGCCCTGTCTGCAAAGGCATTGGAAATCTATTGATGCCTACAATTTTTTTCTAGGAGTCTAAAATCTTGGTCTTTTTTCAGTTTTAGCAATCATACTATCCTGCCAATTACACCTAAAAGTGCTATCTAAGCTTTGGCAAATCAAAGCTGGAGCGGAATGAGCACCAACTATCCAGATCCTTAACATAGTTCATAAATGATACAGAGTTCATAAATTATACAGAGAAATAAAAGTAATTTCAACACACAGCACAGAGGTTTCTGTGCAGAACAGGAAGAGAGGGACAGAAAAGTCTCAAGGAAGAAAGTATCAGAAGAAAGTATTCTGCACAGTAACTTATCCTGTGGCCAGTGCACTCTTGTAAGGAATCAGAAGTCTGGGATTCCATCTTCACTGCCTTTATCCTTCAGCTACCTGAAAGTACTTGAATGCTCATGTCACAGGGGAATAATCTTGGCATTAGATGAATGCAAAGAGTACATTAACCTTAACCAATTTCCATAAATGGAGCTCTTTTGCTTTGCTCAGATCTAGGCTATGGTTCGTTAGTTGGTTGGTTGGTTTAGAAGCAGGACATAATAATTCAAATCCATGCTAGACAAGCAAGAAAAGGTAGAAACTCTACCTCCTTCTTTTCAAGTACCTTTAAACATTGTGCAAGAAAAATTGTGCTATTTATTCTCCAGGTGTGTAATGGTTTGGCCCAAGCCTTGCTTGGTAACCAGGTGTAACTAGGGAGGAGCTTGTCTCCTAGGTATTCCTCACCCATTTCTTTTGCCCTCCCACAGGAAAAGAAACGGGAGAGATAAGGGGTTTGATCTCACTTTGGGTTCTGGTAAAGGAAGAGAGCAAAAGGTTCACTGCTACTGCCATTCAGTTGCTTATCAGAGCCACGCAGGAGATTAGGGAAATACCATGAGTGAGAGCCCCCTCCATGTCAGAGGGAAAAGCTAGTTTTCTTCTAAGAGTGGTGGTGGGATTCTGTTGTACTGGCTTACTCAGTGGGTGGGCGGGAGTGTTCTTCTGTAACCATTGGGGTTTTTTTGTTCTGTCTCTTCTTGTTATCCATGTTTTCCCCTTCCCTTTCCCCCTCCCTTTTCCCTTTTCCCTATTGTGGGTGCTAATTGTTTACATATAATTTTAGGTATTTAAAGAATATACACATATATATAGAAATATATAGAAATATATTCTTTCAAGGTTTTTTTCCCTTTCCTTTTCCCTGCTTCAGGGAGCAGGGAGAGAAGGAAGAGGAAAGGGAGGATGGCTCGAACTAGAGGCCAGGACAAAACCAAGACAAGGTGCCATACCAGAAAAAAGTGATTTAACTCTACATAGGCAACTGATTTTAAGACTTGAGTCAGATAGATACACGTAGTCCCAAGCCTGGCATTTCCATTTAGGGAGTTCCAGGAAGCATTGCACATGTACAGACCGGAAATACTACCCTTTGGAGCTTCCTGCAGTCCCCATGCGGCCAATGAGCAGGATAGTTCCCTATGTTGGCATTCCACAATTGCTTCCCTTTGATGTGTTCTCTCCACAGGCAGTCAAGTCTTCTACATTACTTGCTCTGAATCATCCTGCTGGTGATTCACCAAAGCTGGCTGCCTAAAGCAATGGGAATCTAGCTCATCATGTTTGAAATGCCTTTATTTTAACATGTAATATGCAGTATCCTGTAGATTAGGATCAGTGTTTTTAATTCAGCATATTAGTAATGCAAATCAAAGTGACACGTTGTGGTGAGCTCATGTTATCCAATTAGAAGATTGCTGTTAAAAGAGTGGAAGTCCCTATGTATAACATCCATATTTAAATCTCTGTGTATTTGCAGTAGTTTAACCTAATGGTTATCCCTGGCTTAATAGTATTAGAAGGTGTTGAAATAACCAGTGGTGAGGAAAGGAATCTACAAAGTTCTTCAGCCACCTATTTGGATGAGAGCACTGCAATACAGACATTACCTCTGTGATAATACACTTAGAAAGGAGGCTTATTTTTCCTCTTTAGAGTATTATTATTCAAAATTGATTCCAAGCAAACCCAATTTTTAGAGACTGAACAGAGGAAAGAATTCTCATTTTTCATTTAGTGCAAAATTTTATGGCAACAGAAATTTTAATAAGGAAGAAATCTAATAAGGAAGGTAGTGACCACAGTTTCCAATAGATGTTACTGCATTATGATGCATGTAACATCTGAAATGGAAGAGGAATCAACCTCTATTGTCATGTTTGATGAGAACTGCTTCCTTTGATAAGTCTGACATAGCTTGATTTTTCCAAAGCTAGAAGTCAAAGTTTTAACACTGTTTCTAAGAATCTTTGAAAGACAAGCAGATGAACCAAGACATTAATGAGGTTTGTTTGGTAGGTTCCCAAAATCTAAAGATTTGACAGAAACTTTGACAGCAAAATTATTAGATAGGAAAGAAATTGAAATCATGGGTAAGTACTATTACAGAGAAAGTGTAATAAAGAGATAAAACCTAAAATATTTTTAGTTAATTAAGTACTCCAACTATTCAGGGATCTGTATTTAAAGTGGTATAATACTTTGATTATTATCATAACCTCTATGTCCTAATTCAGAAGGTGGGACCAGTTTATCACTGTGTAGGGGTGATCAAAGCTATGTATTCTACTCCCTCTATTCTTTTCCCAAGAACAATGGACCATTTGCAGCAGCTGCCCAGGGCACACCTGACCCCTCAGGTTGTAAGCTGAGTGTTAAAGACATCTGTGAGATAAGAGCTGTGATAACTCCCCTCCAGGGAGTCGTTAGCACCTTTACACCCAGCCTGAGGGGACGTGTCTGCTAATGGATGATCAACGGTTCCAAAATACCCCATTGTGTGACTCCCCACCCTGGGGGAGGGACTGGGTGCTCCCACCTGGACCTGAAGGTACATATCCTGGGGTAAGAAGACCTCAGGGGACACTTGTGGGATCCAGAGGAGGACCAGAACCTTGACAGGAGGAGACCACCACTTTCAACCAGCCAGTGACAAGCACTCTCCACCAGACTGTAACTGTCAGCTGCACCAACAGGTTTTCCACTTTGGACTTTTACTTTGGACTTGGGGGAACCACCTAGAGTTCAGCACAGGGGCTAACAAACCCCTTTGCGCTTGTGCCCAAGGGTGCTGAGTTATACTTCTGGGGTTTTGTGGGTTGAAACCAATTTTTCTCTTTGTGCCATTGCATTTATTGTAATATTGTTATTAAATTGTAACTCTGACTATAATCTCTTTTGTGTTGTGTTCATTTCTCCTGCCAGTTACCTTTAAACCAGCACACTCTATTAATGTCTTAATGATTGTTACTGTACTAAAAAGAAATTTCCAGTGGTGACAGGAATGTGTAAGAAAAAATCACATACTTGGAGCTTGATTTTCATTTTATCTTCTTCCAACTTTTCTCCTTATTTTTTTCTACTTTCACACTAAGCAACTTATAACAAAACGCAAATTGCAGAAATCAAAACTTAAATGCCCCCATTCGAGTAGCAACAAACACCTCTACAATGTTTTTTGTTCAAATTTAATTTGTCCATAGTGAAAATCCCATAAACATGAAGGAATTAGGAAGTGTTAGGATCTGAATTTGAGTGCCCACAGAGAAGCTTTACAAGTAGAAGATCCCACTAGAACAGGAAGAAAGAATTGGTAACACCCCAGAGAAATGTTTTACTTTTGGTTTTGTTATTTAAAGGATTAAAGAGATCCATCTGTGTGATTAAAGGTGTTTGAGAAAGCAGCATTAGCTACAGAAACTAGGAAGGAGGATTGTACTAAAGAATTTAAAGTGGTCTAGGAGTAACAAATAATAGGAGGATATTTGCTTATTTGCCTTAAAACTGCCCAAGGTAATTCAGACATTTTAAATAGCAAGTCTTCCCCCTACAACCTGTTCTAACCAAAGTGACAGACACTTTGGAGGAGACAATTCTGACTAGGATTCAGTGATGAATGAATACGGAAGGGAACCCCTCGCTTAGGGCAATTGGAGTCAGATGTATAATTTCACCCTCGTTTGAACTGATTTTTTAAATTATAATTCATAAACTCTTCATTATAAGCTTTGAAAGGAAAGTTTCTTTCCTTGTGCATTCCCTGCTTCTTCTCAGTAAAGTTACTTTATTAGTGTGGAAGGGAGAGGGAGAGGTTTGCACTTTCTTGAATGTTCCTCATGTTTAATTTTTTTCTTTCTTATATTTTTCAGAAACACATGTACTTTTCAAAACTAATTTTGGCCCCATCTTTTCCCCACCTTTTCAAAAATCTGTCAGACTTGTTGCCATGAGCTATTCCATGGGAAGCCTGTTTCAGTGCCTGACTACCCTCTGGGGGAAGAACCTTTTCCTAATATCCATCCTAACATCCCCCTTTGGGCTGTTCCCTTGGATCCTATCACTGCTCATCAGGGAGAAGAGGTCAGTGCCTGCCCCTCTGTTTCCCCTTGTGAGGAAGCTGTAGAAGAAGACTCTTATGTCTATTCTATTCTTGTCCATCCTCCTAGGACTAATTCTTCTGCAGCTGTGGCAGGCGCTGCCTAGGTGTGTCTGTCTTAAGAAAAAGTAGACAACTACCACATGTCCCTGCAATGCTCTCTGTTCTGTCTATTAAACAAATGCCTCCTCTGGCCAAATTGTGCTACAGAGAAGTTGTGTGTATGGCCTTATAAAACTGTTTATTGAGCTGTGAAGGAGTGCTCTCTGCATCTTCCATCCTCACATACACTTGCCACCTACAAGCTCAGGGCTGTCTGTCACACCTCTGTCAGAGTCATGACTTCCTACTGCAGGTGGAAGCCCTGTGCTCCCCATCTGTGAAGACTGAGGGCTCACACCCTCCCTGCTGGTGGCAGAGTGGAGAGCAGCTGGTGAAGCCCAGGCCTTGAGATGTGGGAGATATGTTAGAGCAGAGAGTGGGGAATGCTGGGTGCAGATCACTCAGTACACCTCTAGTGCATTACTGTCACCCTGGTTCCCACCTCAGTGCTCCAGTAGGACCATTCTCTGGAGGACTCATCGGGTCTCCTGGGATCCTCAGGTAAGTTGTCATGAAAGGTCTGTAACAAGGACATACAAACACTGTAGGAGCATGGGCTACAACGAATTATTCTGTCTGTGGATGCGATTGCTCCAAAAGGAAGATGTATTATTATTACATTATTCTTCATATTCAACATCTAGAATAAAAAATTTCAACAACATTTACTTCTTTTTCTCATTCAGAGAACTATAAGGATTGTAAGAAAGTCAAAGGATTTAGATTTCTTTCACTTTTGCTTCTGTCATCTTGTGCCTGTGTATGTAGGGGTTTGTAGAAATGTGCTCCCTAGTTATCACAACATTACAGCAGCACAGGATCTTCACACAAATGCTAGAAATATCTCCATTAAATATTACACAAGAATAACTTTTCCTTGCAAGTGTTACTTAAGCCATGTAGCTAATTATATGAAAGTATAATTCTTTTATAAGATCGAACACTAAGAGCAGGACTGGTTATACAACTTTAACATTATTTGAAAGACATTTAAACTTGACTGTATTCTCTGTCTCTAATATTTACAGACATGAAAAGCAGTGATGAATGCATGTGAAAATGAAACTTACTGATTTTATATACTGGACAAAGCAAACAAAAAGCAAGTAGTGCATTTAGGTTTCCTTAGGAACACCACGCTGAATCAAAAATAATCTAATGCAGTAAGAGCACAAATAGCAGTTCATCTTAGTCTCCCACAGACTGATTGTGCACAGCAGCACACTGACAGTTCTGGCTGTTGATGACCATGTGCTACAACCCAATATCCATAAACAAATGAGAAATCTATTAATTCTTCGTGTTAGTTTAGCTCATTTCTAAATCCCGGTATTAAAGAGCACCAAGCCGCATAGTTGATTTTTATTTTTGCAATGCTTTATAATTTCTACTGGAATATAAAAAGGGAAATGTAAAGAAGCAAATGTGCTTGGCACGTAGAATTCTGTAGCAGCCCCCTCAGACCAGTGATGAATGCCTTTGCTTCCAGACTGATGGAACAAACACAGGGCAGAGGAGCAGCAACAAGGTGCCACTTCAGAGCACCCCAAACCTTTACAGAGAGTGAGAGCACAGCAGCCTTCTGCATCTATTTGACCACAGCAGCACACGTGCGTTCATCCAAACATGGATGATAATTAATAATTAATCCTTTAGTTACTAGAGTTAAATCCTTTAGTTGCTTGAGATAGCACATCTTGCAGCAGGAACCAGACCCTTTTCTTTCCTGTCTTGTTGATGCTCTTGCTCTCATCATAACTAAGAGGCAAGAAAAACTTACACTGTCATTAAGTTATTTTTTGTCTTCACCTACATAGCTCAAAATGACAGTTTATTGAGGATTTAGTTTCAGAAGCACTTGGCAGTGGTCAAACCTGAGGGAAATCAGATAGATGCCTATGGTTCAAGCATAAAAGCCTTCCCCTGTTTTATTGAACCCTACTGTATTCATACTTAGCAGAGTGATGGTTTCTTGTCAGAGTACTGGCATTTCATTTGTTAATACCATGCAATTATTTTCCTTTTGTTTGTTTACTGTGTTGTGTGTTTTCACATACTTATCTTCCTTGAGCAGTTGAAAAAGAAGGAAAATGTGGTTGTGTTTTTCTCTGTGCCATGATTACCACGATTCAGCCTAAATGGGTAAAATGCATTCAGTTAATACATGGTTCTGCTATTCATCATTATTGCTGTAGGGATTGTGCCTGTCCTTGGAGAACACTGCACAGCAGCACTTTTTATTGCACCACCTCTTGTTTTCTGTAGGCAAATACATCACAGGAGATTGCCCAATAGTTGCAATCTGTCCTGCACAGGTCAGAAAAATGAGAACTTTTAACCACACATGGTTAACAGAAACGTAGGTTGTTGCATTTGGGGCCACACAACTGAATGAGGAGAAAGTGCAGATGCCTATTTCCAAAATATATGTATTAAATAAATATGATATGCTACATAATTATATACCTTATTTATGTCCTTGCTGCCAAATATAATTTATTATATTTTTCTCACCCCTCACAATCTCAAGATTTGCAGGTAAAGAGGAAATTCTTCAAGTAAGACAAAAATATTTCCCAAAGTGTGTTTCCTGCTTATATAAACATCACTGACAGCTGTCACCTTGTGTTAATAGGAGAACTAGTTTAGGCTGAGAGTTTCAGTTTGGATGTGAAAATGCAAGTTTATAAACAGAATAGGCATCCTTTCAGCAGATGTTGATTCATTATCTCTATATTGGAGCTATCTCAAAAATTATGGAGGTTGTTAAATACTTTTTTTTAATTCAGCTTCAATACTTGTGCAATTTGGCATTGTCATGGATATACCTAGCAGGTCACTCTTAAAATGCAATTTTTAATCCTCCAACCAAAGAGCAAGGACATGCTTATGTTTTTGTAAAGAGCAGACCCTATAGAAAATATTCCTTTTCTGCACTTAAGTTTTACTATTAAGATGAACAAGGTCTCAGCTCACAGGCTCAAACCTAACATACAGAATGCAGTTAGCTGCAGAACCACGGGTGAAAAAAATGATCTTAAATATTTTTCCTCTGTTTGTGACTATCTCTACCATCAAGAAAAAATGCATATCACATCATCTTACTTTCTTGTGTGTGAAGCCATTTGGAACTCTCCTGTGCCTGTTTTATATTTAAGTGTAGTTTCACATGATGCAAAATATCATTTGTGGGTTATCCATTGCAATATGATAAATTTATCATCAACTTTGTATTCTCAAGAACACAGGTAAAATCTTCACTTTTCCTTTTAAAATGGAGTCAGAGGAAAAAGAGGAGGAAGTTTCTAGTTCTCCTTAGACTTGCCTGGATTCAGAGGTCACGAGAAGCCAAGCCAAAGTGTATGAAGAAGCACAGCAAAATTCTGCGCAGTTCATGTTTATTGTTCCTGCTGTGCACATCTCTGAGGCTGCAAATTTCTCAAGAGTAATTGCTATTAAATAAAAAAAAAAAGAGAGAGAGAAAGAAAGGAATTAAATGTAATTATATTTTGGCCAGAACCAGATGCACAGGAAAATATATCTCTTTTGAGCTTTGATATTTATATTTTTTTATTTTTTGCAAGTACTGGATCTTTTTTTTTCCTCACAGACTATCATTTCTTCATCCTTAATCAGAGAAGACACACATTGAAAATAAAAGGGTTTTAATTTTTTTCATTAAATTCTTAGCTATAAGGAGAGTCTTTTTTTATTGATTGTTACAAAGTATTTAGTCTTTGTAAATTTTCATTTTGACATACACTATGCATAAATTACCAGTAAGCTGACTTGAGGAAGAGCAATGTCTTAATCAATGGTTGTAAATCTATGCTAAGACCTTTGCATCACTTTAAACTTATTCATGAAATTTCTTTTCTTCAAATTATAGAATAGCCTCCAAGCACTTTCAAAGCACTGACAGTAAATTTTTTGTGCTTTGCAAGTCAGTACCTTCCAAGCAATCAACAGTGAGTCTTGCTCTATTGTCATTGATTCCCGCTACTCTGTTGATGTCATAGTTATGAGTGTTATATACCATTCTATTGTTATATTTTTTGTACATTAAATCCTTGGAATTTTATTATGGTTTTGTCCAGAGTTACTGGAAGGCAGAAAATTGACTTGGAAGGAATTGAATTATTCTGAAGGCTCCACAGCTAAGGTAGATGTTTCCCCCATCTGTCAAAAGAATGATAAAAAATAGGCTGTCAGACTTTACTTGATTTCTCCCTAATCATGTACTACAGCAAAAAGATGCTCCAGGACTTGCATTGCAGTTCCCTGGGTGCACTGCTAGGTAGACTGGGATATCAGAGCCTGAAGACCAAGTGCTTTCATCCATGCAGGAAGTGCAAATTAGACAGCAATTCTGTGCACACAATCTGGAATTCAGCTTTAGTAGCACTAGAATACATAACTTGTCCTACAGCAACTAAATCATATGTTGGCAAAAGCTTTTAAAAATCCTGGTGTCAGTGCTCTCCCAGCAAGAGTTATGATGGGGTCAAAACCATAGGAGAAAGTACTGTAATCATATGACTATAATTCACTAGAAGCTGGGCAAATTGCAACATTGACTTCCTTGTTCTATTCACTAATGAACTGTAATGGCACAGTTTTCTATTGCATGTCTTGAGTACCCTGCAGTTTTGTGCATTCAAGCAAACAAGAGAGGTGTCACCTCAAATAAGATGTTCTTGATCTCCTTATCTTCACGTATTTTAGAGAATCTTAACAAGAAGCTTTTGGTATAGTGATTTAGGACTGTGGTGGTGGGGTTTTTTCACCCCTCAAATTCAAGTCACAGTTCAATAATGTGCCACGGATAGTCCTCATTTATTTCAAAAAAATGAAAGACTACCAAGGGAATTAGAAAGCTCTGCAAAACGCTTGCTCCTTCTTTAATTTTTTGATAGTGACAGATATGGGGATCCATGGAGGCATCTGTCAGACATCAGCTCTACTTTTCCCAATTATAGTAGCAAAAATTTCAATGTGACATAGAAAAGTTTCTTATGCATTGTTAGTCTGTTTGCATTGTTAGTTTCACAGAAAATCTAGCCCACATTTCTCATAATCTGAGCTGTCTGGCTGGGAACAAGCCCTGCTGCAGACACTGTTTGCATGCACTAATGGAGAATGGTGATTCAGCTAAGGAAGCAGACGTTTTTAGTTCAGCATAAGGTCACACCAAGACAGATAAATGTCTTTGGTTACAGAGCTATTCTGCATCAAACCATGTTACAGGACAAAATCACTCTTTTTGGCCTTTCACTGAGAACCTACAAATATTCCTGGTTTTGGAAAGCCTTTAAAGGCTCTTGGAATAGCCCTTCAAGCCTCCAAGATTTTACCTTTAAATACAATCAATCTTCAACATTCATATCTTTACACAGTGATTTCAAGAGACTTCTGGTCCAGCCAGACAGAATGAATTTTCCCCAGATATCATATTTAAGAACAACATGAATGATAAAAAAATTTCAATGTGCATTCGTGTTCTGGGATTGGTGTTCTGGAAGGCACTTAAAAAGAAATACTTTGCTGTAAATACTTAAATCATTTCAACTTTCTAAAATTGTCTGAATCCCTCAGAAATCATGGCTATGATAAATAAGGGAGCAAAAAAGTAGCACTTTACAAAAGTGATTGCTGTTTCTTTTTTACTGAGTTGCAAGATTTTTGCTCTAACTTTATTGTTAGTGACAAAGAAATACTATGACAAAATAAAATAATTGTCTGGAATAATGAATATCAACTTTAATTTCCTATTTCTCACTATTAACTGAATCATTTGGAGGTTAATATTTCAGAAAACTAATCAACAGTTGTCACAGTGGTTTCCAGGCTTGAACACCAAGGCACATCTAGAAGTTGCATCTTGTGGGAACTTCTGGTGGGCTGGTGCTGCTGCTGAGGGATAGCTTCTGGAGGCAAACCACCTGCAACACTGATTTTTCTCTGCTTTCTGATTCCTTATGGATATAAAAGGAGAAAATATCTTTTTCTCTCCCCTTTGTTCCCTCTTCTAAGATGAGAATGTACCCTGAGTAACAAAAGTTTGTGCACAGAGAAATGTCACGGTGCTTTCAAAAAGTGTCTTATGTTCTGGAAACTATAGTTTTGAGCTATGGAGCATTCAAAAAGCATGACTATTTTTCTAGCAGAGTTCAGCTTCATGTATTTTCAAGAGTATAAGGACTAGTCCCAGAGTCTTTCACTGAATCAATATTCATTATACTTTTTCTTTGCATATGATCTACACATACAAGGATGAAATGATCTAAGACTCATTGTAGTGTGGAACACTACTTCTGTAGCTGGTATGAGTGAACTCTGATGTGGTTCCAGATCCACCATAGGCTTCTACTCCAAAACATGGCTGCTCTTCTTTCGATCCAAACACAATATCACTTCATCTATTTTCTCATAGAGCTCTTAAGTATGTTCAGTAAATCTTTTAAATGTTTGTCTTCCCCTCTAAAATCTGACTGGAAGGTAAGAGATGCAAGGAGGTAAACAGTAAGATACTGAAAGAATAAACTACTCTATTTAATATATTTGAAAGAAATTGTTAACTTGTTTCTGTTTCAGTCTGGAAGACATTGAATAATATATAGTCTTCGTCTAGCAGATTAAGATAGACAGTGCTGTCAAAACATAATCTTAGAAGAGCTCATTTTCCTTTTCATGTTTTAGAGGTTTAATTAAGAAAATGCAAATATGGATAATATTAGCTTGCTAATTGGCATGCTGTTTTCATTAAGGTGTGAAATGCTCTTATGGAGCAAAAAGTAGGGAATCTGTAAAAGATCTGGCTGTCATTCACAGACAAATTCACAGCAGTGAGGAGGGCTGGAGAATCTAACATGGACAGATTCTTCAAGTGTGAGACACTGCAATTTCTAGAATTTTTTGTGCCTCTAGGACTCAATGCCCACAAAGGTCAAGAAATATTTCCCACTTCTTACATAGAAAGTGTAAAGAAAAGTTGGGATTCCAGTACAGCAATTATTTTATTATTACTGTTCCTTTTTAATGAGGAATTAGCAACAAACCACTGATATATTCTTGGGGCAAAGTTCTTTATCCAGAACTCAGAGAAAGGAGATAATGTTACAAATCTATACTAAACAATGCTTTATGTGACAGTAGGTTATGATCGAGTTCTGTGGAAATCTTATTCAAAGAATGTTTTTTAAGTATCCTACAGATACGACTCTAGATAAAGAAATATCTGTGAATGTGTGAAGCCAACAGAGCTGAAGTGTAAAATAGTAGTGACACAACTCAACCAATTCTAGTGCAAACTTGATGCAGGTGTGTGGTAAGTGCTGGCTAAATGGGACTTAGGCTTTTAAGTTTCAGACACAGAGATCTATGTTCAGACCTCTTCCCCTGAGTCATGTAGAGGGCAGAGGTTCTTCCAATGACAGCTGGAAGGTACTGAGTATCTTGACAAGGCATTAATCAAGGCCCTGTCCAGCTAAAGATATTCAAGCCTGTGTTGGCGACAGCATCTCTGATCTTTGTGTAATGGCACAAAGCTCTGACATTGTTATCATTTTTCAGTTTTCATCTCTGTTTATACACAGGCTTGTACTGTGATGAAGCAGACCAATATTTCACCATGGTTAGGCTTCATTTGGCTTGAGTTGTTTTGTCAAGTTAAGCAGCAATCCATAACTGTCTGTGTTTTTTCAAGATCATAACTTACTCTAAAGTCATGATTTTGTAAAGGACACAAAAGGGGCAAAATAAATCTCTTGCTACGAGTTGGTGAATGGGTGAAAGGACATGCTGCTCAGTGCCCTGGCATGCTAATGTTCCAAACCACTGCTCTACTTAGTTCTGCATTTGTCATTGTTCAGCACTATTCCACTTACAGAATAAATTAATTTAATTATAATTAGCCCATTACAGGAGAAGGGGAAAAATCTAAGATAGCCTTGCTGTCCTATGAGAATTTTATGCTTGTAAGTATTAGGTGCTCATAGACTGTTTGGGGATTTGTGGCAAAGGCTAGGAGTATGCGATAGTTACCAGCTACATCCAACTTGGGGTTTTTTTCCTTTCACACTAATAATTTCAGAAGATAAAAACAACTTCATTGTTCTTAAAAATATGATTTTTTCTTATTTACTCCATAACACAAGCTGCTAAGCTATTTTTCCATTTCATATCAACTCATCTTCCAATTTCTACCCTATTTGTATTAGAGAAATAACTTAAATGAGGCAAGCCTAGCAAGGTCAGAAAAGAAGCAGTTCTACCAAGGCCAACAAAGTTTTTACAGCAGAGTATGTTTCTGAAAGAAATAAAATAAGAGTGACTTGGAAAAGAAAATAAATCTGGAGACATAAGTGTAAATTTGGAGAAGCTTTCAATAGCAATAGCGTGACTAGTTATGAATAGCTCATAGACTTTTTTAGAGCAAAGAAGTGACAAAGGTGATAATAATTTGAAGTAATATATGGAAAGACAATATAACTGCATGCAAGAGAACAAAAAATTCTCAGGGGTAAAGTTATTTAAAAAGTTGTGTTTTATGATTTAAAAGGAACTAATTTTAGAAATACAGGAAAAAATAATGTCAATGACATTCCAGTGCTTTATTTCAAAACAAGTCGTCAGTGCAAGGTTTTTTTCAAAATCTATAGTAACCTCTCTCTAAATTCTTTCTAGGTGAATTTAAAATGCCTGTCAGCATGGAGGTAACATGACTTTTTATTCAGTTAAGATGAAATCAAATTTAGGCATCTTCCTTTAATTCAAACTAAAGTTCAGCTTTGAAAGGTTATAACCTCGAATGAACTTTGAAGAAAAGTAATGAGAAAGGCCAGAGAACATAGTAAGTTGAAATATTTGTTGTTCTACCTAACAACAGTTCTGCAGTTTTATAAGGTATACCAAATCTTTAATTTACCAAATACCTCACTATACACTTGCATTTAAACCTTGTATGTATAGAAACTGCAGATGTTCCAGAACACAGAGAACCACATGCAAGGCTTTGCTAGCTTAGGGCAAAAAAGTTAATTTATTTAAAAGTATAATATTTAGCTTAAGGCAATGAAAGAATACACAATGGGGCCAATGCTATTTCAATGGTATCAATAGATACAAGAGAAGAAATAGCTTAAGACTTTGTAAAGATCTGGGTAATACTATTGTAAAAGAAACTTCAGGATGAGGTATATTAGGTCTCCTCTTGCATTACCAGCTGTGCAAGTTTCCAAAATGAAACACAGAACTCAGTCATGTAGGAAAGAAGTTTAGAATTAATGGCTGCATTTTTTTTTTTTGAGGGAAAACAGTGCCCTGATATGGAAATCATCTTATTGGCTCTGCACTTCTCAACGTTTTCTCTCAGTTACTATAGAGGTTCCTTAGTTACTGGAAGCATTGTCAACAGCTTCTACTCTTAAAAGCACAAATCTATTATTTATTGTTGTTGTTAGTATTCTCGTCTAATTATTTATATTAAAAATGCACATTTATCTCCGAGCTAACTACCAAGATAGTTTTCTGTAAGGAGCAAGTTATCTGGTTGATGATATGTAGAGCTTTTTCTGACCATTCAGGGGATGTTGCGTATTTCTTAATTTTTATTTGGATTATCAACATCCTGTAATATTTAAAAATTACTTGAAATGAGGAGGAAAGTATATCAGCTCACACAAGGAAACTAAGCTATTTGCATTGATCTGTCCTGCTAAACAGGATTGTGAAGGGCTGCTGAGAAAGTTCTTAGATTTCTTTAGCAAATATATACAGTTAATTGCACTAAACAGAAAATGAAAACCTGAGAGAATTCAAGGTAGGCTTGCCGCAGTCTTGGTCTCTGGGGATAGGGACCAGACCAGCGACGGGGGTTCGTGGAGCGCCTGCTGAACCTGATGG
>JAWWEV010000115.1:90498645-90510391 GCA_035583235.1 Hafferia zeledoni
ACTAACCTTTTTTTCTTTCCTTATAAAATAAAATAAACGCTGATTTATCTAGCCAACGTCTCAAGTGCCTATAACAATGTGAGTTGTGTCTATTGCCCATGCCTTTGCAACTCTGTGTCCCTTTGATCATCAAACTGAGCTTGGCATTGCTCTAACACAACTCCTGAAACTATGTTCTTTATCCTTCAGTGGTAGTGTCTACATCAATGATACATCGATGGGACACATGGGCAAAACCAGAACCAGTAAGGACAGCAGGAATCTGCCATTTTTATTAACATCCTTCTCATCTTCTGTTTATAATAGTATCTGCCTTGTACCAAGAATGTGGTTAGACATAAAAAAGGCATAAAATTGAGTCAAAACACTTAAATGTAAAGGAAAGTGTAACCACGGTTGCAAGGAGTAGAAACTGAAAGGGGAGAACCAACTGTTCTCTGGAATCTTTTCTTAAATGAATGCTGCCAACAGTGAAAATGGCCAACCTTCCCTTCCAGTAACAGGGAAATGAAAAAAGAGCTCAGAGAATGGCTGTTGCATGCCTGACAGTGTTTGGAATTTTACTTTGGTAAGAGATAAGGATTTCAAAGACCTTGAGGACTGGCGTGAAGGTGAGAAAGAGAGAAAGGCAGGGCAATTTATCCCATTGACAAGACTCTGGGAAATGACACAAGCAGAATCAAAGGAGGGTTTTTCTTGCTCTGTGAGCAGGACAGAAGGAAAGCAATTTGTTCCTTGAGAGTGAAGAGCTGTAAAGAGGGTAGACAAAAGAACATCTGCTCTTAAAAGGCACTTGACAAAATAACCTTGCACTTGTGTTAAGAATCCCTTTGTAGCCAGCAGGCTGCAGATGTAACAGCATGGAAAAGACTGAAATTTCACAGAATGATTGAGGTTGGAAGGTGCCTTTGGAGAGCACCTTGTTGAACCCCGTTGCCCAAGTAGACCTGTCTAGAGCTAGTTGCCCAGTTCTATTTTAGAATATAAAATTAAAAAAGGTAATAAAAAATGGGATCCCGTAATTGGGTCTCCTGTTCTAATAGCAGTTTAGCGACAGGCAGAAAAAATTCCTGAACAAGAATTAACCAGTGCACTTGCAACCAGCCATTGAAAAAACACACTCAAAAGAGTTGTATTGAACAAGCAAAATTATTCCTGCATGTCTTGATCATTTGTGTTCTGAAATTTCTTGGTTTATTTATTCATTTATAGCAGTAGAACGTTCTGACTGAGGGAAATGCAGTTTTCATAGCTGTGGTGACAGACTGTAAGAAATTATTTTAGAGATGAATTTTATAATGTAAACAAGTAATGTAAACTGTATGAACAATGTAAACACATAAGCAAATACTGTGTGAGTATTTCAGTTGATATCCCTTTGTCATGGTTTAACCTCAGCCAGCAACTCAGCACCACAAAACCACTCACTCACTCTTCCCTGCACTGGGATGGGGAGAGAATCAGAAAGGTAAAAGCGAGAAAATTCATGAATGGAGATAAACTCTAACACTTTAAGAGGTAAAGCAAAAGCTATGCATGCAAGTAAAGCAATAAAACTCACTATGGGCAGCTAAATGCTCAACCATCTTCAGGAGAGCAGGGCCCCATCATGTGTAATGGTGACTTAGGAATACAAACATCATAACTCTAAATATTCCCTTCTTCCTCCTTCTTCCCCCACTTTATACACTGAGCATGACATGATTTGGGATATCCCTTTGGTCAGTTGGGGTCAGCAGTAGCAGCTGTGTCCCCTTGTACACTCCCAGACTCCTCACTGGTGGGATGGGGTGAGGAGCAGAAAGGTCTTGACTCTGTGAGTACTGCTCAGCTATAACTTCAACATCCCTGAATGATCAACACTGTTCCCAGCACAGATCCAAAACACAGCCTCATATAAGCTACTGTGAAGAAAATTGACTCTATTGCAGTGAAAAGCATCACACTATTTCAAGCCAGTAAACCACTTCTGTGGGCCTTGAATTTTCAGGAACTCAACCAAGATGTTTAGTAGAATTTTGATTCTGTATTTGCAACTGAGAAATTTCCTTCCCTTTACTGCATAGTAAAAATATTTTCATCAACAAAACCATTTGCTTCTGCTGTAAAATGTCAATACACCCACTGAATAAACTTTGAGCAAATAGGTCTTACTACAGTAAGTAACCTTTACTACTTTGTAAGGGTGTATCTGAGGATCATCAACAGTTAGAAAGCAGAATTGATTGGGAAAAAATGTTATTCACATGGCTAGTAGCATATTATAAAGAAATCCTTCCCCTATTCTGATATTCCATTGTCCCATGGCCCGGCTGAAGCTCAGTGAAGCTGCAGAATAGTAGCTGTTTGTAACTCACTGAAGTAGCACTCCTCATGAAACCACATGCAGAGAATTTAAATTTTGTCCCTGTTGTTTCCTTCATCTGTTGGTTGCTCCATTGTACTGTGTCCAAGACATATTCATGTGAGTTTTACAAGACCTTTTGTACAGTGTGTGGAACATGAAAACACCAACCTTTGCTAGTGCATCTCATTTTCTGGCTCTACTGAGAGGTTAGTTCAGTAACTCAGGCAATTTGTCAAAAGTTGGTCATCACAGAGATTTGTTAGATCTTAAATGAAAAACATTTCCTGAGCTGTACTACAAAAGTGAGATGATATGCTGGGGGGTGGGACACACATTGCATGAAATATCATTTTGATGTGACTTACGATGATATTGAAGTGCACTTAGTTGTTGTATGTGAAATCTGTAAGGCCGTACCCATATGGTCGCTCACCTCTTGCAGTTCTTTACACTGTAGTAAGTTTGTATCCAATGTGTACTTTTACAAATACATACAGTAGCAGTTATGTGTTCATGAAAAAGATTTAATATGTTTATTTGACACAGGCATTGTATGAACTTTAAATCAGAAGCTGGGTTATTACTTACCCTGATATACAAGAAAAAACATGACAAGCACTTTTAGTGAACCACAGCCATCAATTATCTTTGTTTTTAAATTCTAGATTCAAAGTCACTGAAGCCTATGTTTAGCCTGTAGTCTAGTACTTTCAGAGATTGTTTACAAAATGGATTATGACATTTCATCTACCAACAGTTGCTACTGTTATTTATAGTTTTTCCAGTCTTGTTCATATTCTCATAAACAGGGAAAATGAAGTAGATCTCTTTTGGGACAAAGACCTTCGAAAGACTGCAATGCAGAAAAATTAAAAAATAATGTGCTCTGCAGTTTTATGTTAGACTGAGCTTATCATTCAATTTGATTTTAGTAATTAATCCATGACAATGATGAGTCAGAGAAATTATGAGTCAGTGTGAAAACTGGGATTCATTTCTTATGATAATGACTCTTTCTTAATTCTTTTACCATCTTTCTCTCCCTCACCCTCTTCTGTGACAAGGGATACAAATAAATGTAAAATATATGTTAAGTGATAAAACGAAGATCTGGATTTCATCCTGAACATTCCCCAGCCATCTTAAATTTAGCAGAATAAGTTGTTTGAAATGCAGGAGCTTTAAGTTAATTGATACCACACAAAGAATAATACAGAATGTGTCCATGATTGTTTTCATTTGTTTATTGGGTTTTTGTGGCCAGCTTTTGGCATTGGGGGTAGGGCAAATACCTGTGAGGAAACTCTCATGCTTTTATTGTACAATGGTCTTAACTCCAGCTACCAGCCCACTATTTAGTTTCAAAAGGGTTGGCTAACAAGGCCTTAATTTTTACAACACACTTCAACAAGTCCCAAATTCTCACAACAAACTTCAGTACAGAGTATGAGGTAGAATGTGATGGCCACCCTCTCCTCCCATCACAGCTTTCCTGTCACAACAGACAGAAAGTTTGAGACAAAACATATGTATGCCTGGCCAACTACAGGCCAGAGAAAAAGGGAGGGGTGGAAGAAAGATGTTGTAAGGTTTTGGGTTTTATCCTTTATTACTCTTCTGTGATTTGACTGTTAACAAATTAAACTAGTTTTTCCAAACTGAACCTGTTTTGCCCATGATGTTAACTGGTAGTGATCTTTCCTTACCCGTATCTCAACCCATGAGCCCTTTGCTATATTATCTCTTCCCTGACCACTTATGGTGGGGAGTGATAGAGCAGCAGCAGTGGTGGGCACCTGGCATACAGCCAGGGTCAACCCACCACAATGAGGGTTATTGAGAAGAAGATCTTGTTATTCTCTGTGTGACTTATTTGATGAATAGTATTAATCATCAGGAAGTATATTAGTATCTATCTCAAAAATGGGTTGCATATAATTTTTAATCTAATCTATATTCTGCTGAAAATTGTTCAAGCTCCTTCAGCATTATTTTTTCTACTTGAATAAGGCTTTTTATTAACAATTCCATATTTTAGTAATTTTTCATCTAAGGATTTTAAAAATACTTAACCCTATTGGGTGAGAAGACTTGAAAGCTATGTTTATCCAAACCTTTCTAACAGTGACATTTTGGGTTAAAGAACTCTCAACAAATCATGAAAGCTGTCAATTCTTTATGGTTTAGCCAACTTGACATATAACCTAATAAGAAATCATATTTTGTACTTTGTATATATATATTTCAGTGCACGCAGAAACCTCTGTCTGAACACAGCAAAATATTTATTTGCTCTGAGGGTGATGGACTGGCACAGTTTCCCAAAAGAGTCTGTGGAATTTCCTTCCATGGAGGTATTCAGAAGCTCTCCTGACACAGTTGTGGCAAATTTGTTTAGGATGAAACTCCTTGAGGAGGGATTTTGAACCAAATGATTCTCAGCCTCAGACACTGTGTGATTCTGTTCTATCTACATCACCTGCTCTTTAGTGAATTCTGTATTCCTTACAGGGTAATGTACCACACTCCATGAAGAGTTTATGGCAGGACATTGTCATAAACCTGTTCTTTATCTAGGGACTTGTGAACATGTGTGCATGCAGTCTTAGAGTTTAGAATGTCACTTTGACCCTGAACACCATTCTCACTTGGTTGTTGTCCTCTGGCTCTAGTTCTGACTGGATTATGAGGATCCCTCCCTCTTTCCTTGTACTCCACCAAAAAAGTCAAAAGTTAAAGCACTGACACAGTGTGATCCCTGCCATACCAGGAAATTAATCCAAGTTGGCCATTTTAGAAATAATTCCCTAAGGAAAATGATTCCTTGATATGAGAAGGAAGTCCTCAAAGCCAGTGAAGGTCTCAGCCATTTTTAGCACACTCCTGTCAAGATCACTAAGCCTATGATTCACAGATCTAGAAGTGGATTATATTGATATCAACACCTTGCCTATCATTTGATGTTTCTCGTACTTCCTGTGCATTGGTGTTCTATGTGGAATGAATGTCAAATCCCTCTGAAAATATTGGGTTCCTCTCTAGTTTGTTCTCTGGGACAGGTACATACATAAAATCTATTCCTTTGCTTTGGAAATGAGAATACCTTAATTTAAAGAACAGTCTATTACACTGAAATAAAACAAACAAAATCTTTTTTTAGATAGAGAGCATTCTTATGAAGAATCTTCAAAAGCTATAACAATGTAGAAAAAAAAACACAATAAAACACTGCAAGTTTATGCATTCATACTTCAAGGGAGATTTATTTATCAATTTGCTTATCCTATCATGGAAGCAACATAGCCTGTAAGCAAAAAACTATTGGCTTTAGAATATGATTCATTCAACCAATAGCAGTGAGGACTCTTGCTGCATAATTTTGCAGTCTGTATTTATATACTTTTAAAGCTAAACTTTTACTATAATCTTGTGATACATAATTTGGAAATCACGGAAAGAGTTACAATAAGTCAGCAAAATATTTGCCAGCAGGATTATAAATTAGGCCAGAAAAAGTATTTATTTTGTGAAACAGCATAAAAGAGGTTTATATAATCCTATAGTAAATATCTAAAGTGGAATAAAGGAAAAACAGAAATATTAAGTTATTTGTCAGCTCCCACAATGCATGGTTTAGCAAATGCATTACTAAGGCTGTAAATCTCTTTGGTTAGTATTGGACAGGTTTGTGAAAGTTAGTTAAAGATGAAGTCCATTTGTATGCAAAATAATAATCCTTCATTTAGTTGAAGAACAATGGCTTTTGACAGAAAAAGTTTCTTACCTGGTTAACCAGAATGCTCTAAGTAGATACACTTCACGGCTTAACTGTTGTGGATCTTCTAATGTTGTTCATGTTATGTTAGCTTGTTTGAAGCATCACAGGAAACCAGTAGCTCAGTGAAATTTTAAAAATATGACTAGCTTCATGAGAACAAGAAAAATATTTCATTAACTCTTGCCATAATAAAACCAATTCATATTCTACAGTTTTTTACAAGTGCTGCTGCCAATTATGTACCAAAAAAATCTACTTCATTGCATAAACCCATTTTTTCAAGTCTATCTTGTACATTTTATATAACTTTTAATTTTGGTTCATGTCTGTGAACTTTGCATTGTGAACTGAAATAAGTCCCTGTGATTGATACATCAAAACACTGGTAAATATTGCAAGTCTCTTCTCCTGAACAACTGTAAGATGGGAGAATGATATACAGCACAGATGTTCTGAATTTTTCTGATTTCTACTGACCTGTTTTTCTGTGATCTTTTTCCAGTTTTTCATTTCCTGTCTCTCTGTCCTCATTATGTGAAGTCATTGTTTTTCCCTGCAACCAGAATGACTGTCTCTGCAACCTGCCTGGAGGTTTGTGACTGTATTCCTGTCTCTTTCCACTTAGCACACCAAGTTCCTAGCTCCTTTGATTTAGGGATGAACAACTTATTCTCTGTGCATACCTCTCATAACTACACTTTTATTCCTTAGTCATCTTTCATGGAGCCCTTAGAGATAGCTCAAGAAACTTCAATCAGTTGTCGAATAAACAGAGTACTAGATGTTCTCTCAAAAAAAAAAAAAAAAAAAAAAAAAAAAAAGAAGAAGAAGATTACAGAGTGTCAGTTTGTTTTTCTTTTGCTTGTAAGCCAGTTCTTTTTGATTCTATTTTTTCTCTTTTCACTGCAAGTATATGACCAGAAAGGATTTTGGTGCATGGTTTCTGTGAGACCAAAGATGCCAAAGGTGGAGTAGCTGCTGAAAAGACTAGTTCTGAATTTTACAGGCAGAAGTTAACCCTTAACACATTAGAAGGAACAAAATGAACACACAAAGAACTCAGTCTATATAAGAAATAGTCATGCTGATGTTTTGTTTTCATTTATATCCTCTATCTAAGTGTATAAGAAATTAATAAATTACTACATTTTCCTATTTAAATCACAAAATTCCATAGCATTTAAAGGCAATAACCAAGAGTTTTCAGAAAGCCAGCTCACTTTTGCTATGCCAAATATTGACTATTTCTTCTAAGTGCTTTTTCAGTGTAGGCAACAAGACACTGACCAACAAACAAGAGGATATTGAATCAAACAAGGTTAGTACAGCTTCCTGAATTTGCCTTATATTACTGAGTACTGAAATATTAGATCTTCAAATATTCCCTCATAACCCATCACTAAGGTTGTTGCCTGTATGAAATCTTTCACAATTGACATGTCAAGAAATTCTCATTTCTATCACCTTCCTTTTGATTTCAGTAAATGTGTTCCTGAGCAGAACTTCAATTCTGTTAATTACTGAAATTCTTCTGTAAATCAGATTCTTTTCTCTGAGTTATTATTGCAGACTTTTGCTTTAAAATAAAGCAGAGTTCCCCCAATTTCTTAGCAACTTCGTCATAACTCCCTTGTGACATGGGAAGCCTGAAAAAGAGAAAAACAACCCCATCATATGATAAACATAAAAATTCAACAGTAGCAATAAACCAACAAGAATTTTGGATAGGCTGTAACCTTCATTCTGGAGCACATAATTCTGGTGTAACTGTTGTCATTAGTGAGTGAGAGAAGGCATGTCACAAAATCCATGGCAATACCGCCAGCATTGCATTACCTCAGAATTGTGGCTCACAGTAGAAAACTAGCAGCGTATCACAGCAAATATGCTGGCCTAGCACCCTTTTGACAGGTTAGATACAGAAATATAGCTTGTGCTGAAAGTACTTGGTGCAAATCACAAGAGAAATTACAGCATATTAAAAAACCCCAAACAAAATCCCCCCAAAAAAACCAAAATACGCAAACTAAACAGCACTAAGAGGGTTTTCCCTTTTTTGGCTGAGAAATGTATCATATAAACACTATTTTTTTGTGCAAACCGGTAGTGCTAGGTCTCTATATATATTTTCTTACCAGTGTTTAGAGAAACTGGTCAGAAACTGAGAAATGGGATTTTCTAGCATTGCTCTGTATTTCCTGCATTTGATGTACTCTCTGTTCATTGATAACCATGTCTATAGTTTGATTTGACTCTCAGGGTCATGAGTTGCTGTTCTCAGTATTTTTTGCTGCAACAGAATAATTAGGATTCATTGTTTTAGCTAGAATATATGGATTGTCTTCTACTGTCATGGACATTCAATTTTTGGTAAATGCTAACAGCCAAAATCAAATTAAGTTATTAACTGAACTTTAAGAAACTCTACCATTCAAGAGGCATGAGAAGTATTTTTCATTTTTTAATTACTTTAAAAATTCAGAATTGTTTTATCATTGCCATCAAAACTGAGGGATGTTTCCTTTTAACAATGACTCTCTAACCCTTTGTTTTTCTTTTCTGAACAAATAGCTGCCCAAGATGAAAGTGTTAGCAATGTCTAGCAACAGTAAGAATGATAATCTCACAATTAACTCTCTGATTATTCAACTGAGGAAATGTTGTTGGCTGAAAGTGAAGGAAGAGAAAGTTAAACTTGGACAGACTGTATTTCAAAGAAGCTCTGTATCTAGCCAAAAGCTGCAACTTTGTTGCAGAAATGGTTATCAGCTTTAATAGTCTACCATGAAATTTTAATCACACAAATGAAATCTTGTATAACAGGGATAAACTCTTCAGGGCAGGAGAGATCTTTCCAAGGACTCACAAAAAGATGTGTAATGGCCTCACATAAGAACCAATAATGATGGAAAGTAGGCTAGAAAATACATGACTCTATCTTTCATATTGTCGTTAATGTCCACAGTCAGTCACAATCAATTAAAAGTGCTGATAATTATTGAATATTTTTACAGAGTATTCAGTGTTGAATATTTTTATTTTCCCCCAGCCCACATTAAATTTGTGATACAATTTATGAGCTCACATTGAGAAGAATGTTACCACCAGATTTAAGACAGCAGCTCACACAGAATGTGAAAATTAGTTATATAGGTAAAAGATCTTTTACACTTTTCTAATACATATCCTCTGTTTTTTTTTTCTAATGGACTCATTTAGGATTTATTCTTTTCAGGTGAACAGTAATTCTGAACAAAGATCATCTCCCATAAGGTCTTTTTCACACAAATCTCATTTCTGGAAAACATTGTGCTCTGACTGTTGAGTGTGCACACAGTCAGAGTGGGACAAAATGTTGTTGCTGTTCCTCCTCCCCCTCCATCCTCTTTGTTGTACTTCTCTGCCTCACCTTAACAGCTCAACAAATTGGAGGTATTTTTGCAAGGGTAAGGACAGGACCACAGAAATGAGATTTATGGGCTGCTTTGTTCTTCTGGTGTGTTTCACCCTTCAAAAATCTGCTTTTAAACACAGCAAGGTCATCAAAATCGTTTAGAATTCTGTAGGGTTTAAGTGATGTCTCACAACTGCAACTGTTGGCAAAGTTTACAGAAAAAAAAATCAAAAGAGAACACATTGCAGCATAGTATATGGAATGCTGACATATTTCAAGGGTGCTAAAGGGTCAAGTCAGTCTGGTATGGTTTGCATTTTTTTATAGAAATAATAAATTATATTTAAGCTATATAATTTGATTTTTTTTTTTTTCTTTAAGCACACTGTTCTTTTGAAAAATGCGCTAGGTTATCTGCTTACTCTGTGTGACTGGATGGATAAATGAACTCTTTTTAACACAAGAATATGTTTGGGCATTTAAAATGCAGTGTTTTCTTTAAAAATATGAAAACTGAAAGTCAGAGAGAGATGGAGGTATTTTAAAAAGACTAATTAGTGGTGTCTGTAAAATAGCCAATGATATCTCAGTGGAATTAATCTGTGTTACACACTTCTGATAACTATTTTTTGTTGATTTGGACAACTTCTCCAAAATAAAAAATAAAAAAAGAATAATCCTAGATTTTTGTATCATAGCCATTTATAGCCAAAGAAAATAAATTATATTGCTAGTTTTCACCAAAAGTAAAGATTTTACATCAAACCTGACCTATGGTATTGTTATGTAATGTTTTGTTTTCAGTTTTCATTCCTTTAACACTTTCAACTAAAATTTATTTAATGTTGTTGCATTTGTCAGCTACAATTTAATTGGCATGCATGAGATAATTACATTTTTGTCACAATGGATATTATGCATGTCCCCTAAGATTTTTAGAAATAAACTCTCCAATTAAAATTGGCAGCTGTCCAATTTTTTTTTTAATTTATGTCTTATTTAAAAGGCATAGGTTTCTATTCAGTCATCATTTTGATATAGAAATGAGTACAGCATTTGTACAATGTTCTTGCATTAGAAAGAGAAAAGTATTAGAAGTCTCCAAATATTTTTCTCATAGAACTCCCTAAACTTTTTCTCCCTCTTGCACTGCACTAAGAATGCCAGTACAGGAAGAGGAGAATAAATGAACTTTTTAAGTAATTTATAATTTTTTCCACCCATATAAAGTTGTGCAAGCATTGCTACTTTTCAGGTAACAAATGACTGAATTTTTTGTCATACCTCACGTTAAATTGATACTGAGCTTTCAGGCATATTCAGGTCATTCCCATTTGTTCTGTTGACACTACAGCACTGAAAAGTAAGCCACACACTTCTTTTGAGTCATTGTGTTTTATTAGAACAGGTCTGTTAAGTGATAGATGTGAAAGTCACAGGTATTTCTGACAGCATATTACATTTTGGAGCTCTGATCTCATTGAGGCAGTTGTGCTGGAAAATAGTATGAGCATTTAGTGGCAATAATGATGCTGGGGCTGGTGGGTGATTGCAGCACATGCACCACTTCTTTCTATACCTAAGTAACACAATCGTTACTTTACACTTCAATTGTTAAGTGAAAAATACTTTTCTAATTGAGACATAAGCACTAAACTCACTGTACTCTCCTGTCAGGGAATTAGGAGTAAACAGTGAGACTGATTTCATTCTGCTTTCATAGAAATTATGTTGAAAGTTAAAACATATTTGCAGGACATCACTCATGTATTAACTGTGAGAGTCTGACCATGACAAATGATGCACTGCATACACCATCGACCCTGGGTAAGTGTGAGAGTTCCTAGCTCTTTAAACATCAATTTTTCAATTTTTAAGTGTTAGGTTTCTAGTGAAGTGCAGGAAATCCTTGTTCTTTTGACAAGCCAAGTCCTTTACACCACCACCAGGCTCATCATTTCAGCAGGAGTTTTGTAATACTTCTGCCAAATCTTGAACACAATGTTATAAATTCCTCTGTCTTCTAAATACCACATCACTGAAATAAACAACCAAATACAAACAATAAGAAGTTCAGCTAAACTGATGCAACTTTAAAACCTTCAAATGAAACCTGCACTTGCACACTAGTATGATATTGGGGTCACCCTTTGTCGGGGTAAGAGTAGATTAGCTTTGTGGTGGTCAGAGGAGGCAGAGACAACTCAGGCTGTAGCATGATCAGAAA
>JAWWEV010000115.1:90510491-90521262 GCA_035583235.1 Hafferia zeledoni
TCACTGAAGACAAAGGACTTTATTTTTAGTAACAGCTTCACTTTTATCTACTCCTGTATATAACATGCCAGTACACTGTTGATCAGTAGTGCACCTAACATGCATGGAAAGATTCTACTGGTTACAAGGCATCCACATTCTACAGGTAGCTCTCTGGTCCTTAAGGATGCATTCATCAATCACTTCAGACCTTAAGAGATACACACACACACTATCACCCCAACAGTATGACCTGGTGTATTTCCTAAGATATGGCAGAAAAAAACAGTTAACATGCAAAACATTACAAAGTAGGATGGCACAATGCAAATGCATGACACAATTAAAGGAAAATGTCTTCTTTGTTCTGATCTCCTAAGGCTCTGGCACTTTCTAGCAGGTGGCAGTATATGAATATATTTAGCATTGTTCTTTGTTCCTGCATTAATGTTGCCACTACCATTTTTTGTTCCATAATAACAGTCTGAAACGTTTTGCACATGAATGACAATAAAAAGAAAATTGAATATATTATTTGACTACTCTAATGGTAGGAATATACATTAATTGGACAATGTTGTATTATAATGGAGGATCCTGAGGTGGCTGGTACAGGAAGGTGGTACCTGCAATGGTGTGGTGAAGTGTACCCGCGGGGCCTCACTCATGGAACAGAATAGCCATGGGCATTAGAGTAATTGCTTCCTTGTAAATATGTTAGGTTATAATTTTCTGGTTCTTAAGAATCACATATACCTGTGACTGCCCTGGAAGCTGTACTCTGAAAGTCTGCAAAGTCAGTGTGTTGGTCTTATGATGTTAAAATGATAAAAATGTTGACTTTTATCTGCAGTTGGTCTAAGCTTGCAACATAGCAATGTACACATTTTTGTGAAATTTTATTCTGTCATGTACATTACTCTATGCAGATTAGTCTAAATTAAGTAGTTGACTTTTGGTAAGGATTTCTTGTAGAAGATTTACAGATAGAGTATTATAGGTCCAAATATTTTGGAGGGATCAGTGTGCTTGTATGATAATGTTGTAGAATTATCTCATCAATGATATCTTGCAATTAACTATCTAAAATCATCTTGAAAGAACTGATTGAAATTCAGGGAAGTAAACTGAGGATACTGAATCTAAATAGGAGTACTTAATAATGCATATTCATGATGGGTCCCAATAGAGTCTTCAGCAGTTCTTAAGAAAAATTGGAAGCTGCATATTGTTATGCTGCAAAGGAGGCAATCCTCATTGCATTTGTATAGAACCATAAAATGTGTGAAAAAAGCTTTTGGAGTTGCTGATAAGCCTTAGCTATGGTGCAAAAGAACATATATAAAAGTGAATCAGGGAATTTGAGATTGCTTTGTCTGGATCGCTCAGAAGTCTGACAAATCCAAAACAAGTTTAAAACAAACACTTTACTAAACTGATATTTTATTAACAATATATTTTGTGCTGTTAGTTCTTTTATATTATCACTACTTTCCTCTACCTATGTAAAACCTGTGTTAGTTCTTACCACCTGTATCCTACATGAGTTGTGAATGTACAAAACGAGGGTGTTGATGCTGCATATTTAGCAATGATGGGTCATGGTTCTGAGGGGTTCTGGGTCTCCAGACTTATTTGCAGAGTCTTCTCCTTTTATTGTTCTTTGTTTTGTGAAATTCACTGCTTCAGTCACTGCATACACATTTTTAAATGCCTGCTACATGCAACTGCACAGATCTCTGTTTGATGGGTTAGTGGTGAAATTGCTCACACTCTTCAGTAAAATGTTCATATTTTGTACTTTGTGTGCAGCTTTGCCAACACAATATAACAAAAGACTTGAAAATTGGTCTTATTTACATTATTTTAACATACATACATTGAAAGACATGTTAGTATTAATTATATCCTATTTAAAAAAATTTTTTTTCTTTTAATATATAGGCATCAAAAGTCTCTGATTTGATCACAGCCAGAAATCCCTGTCTGGTTTTAGGCATGATATTTAAGGAGAGATACGAGTTTAACACAGAAAATTCAGAAAAGAACAATGGAAATGACTGGAGGTTTAGGAAATGCCTTATGAGGAAACTTAGGCAAATACTGGGATTGTTTAGCCCAGGATTTTATCTTTTTACCTTTGCATAGCCTTTCTGAGTGTTATTAAGTGTAAGCAGGGCACTTGTAAACACCACACCTGGCACTGCAGCACCCTGGAGCCATGGGCACTGCTGCAGAAAACATCCTGCACCTGGGCAGCAGCCCTTAGAGGGGGCTCACAGCATTCATAGCAGACATTAAGATTATAGACTAAAGCCTATTCTTCACACAAATACACAGGGGTGTGTGTGACAGCTTGGCTGGAGAATGAAATCATGAAAGTTAGGAGGATGTTGGAAGGTCCTGAAATCCCAGGTGTTTTGAGACTTCCCTTGTGGTCTGACTGACACCACTATAACCATGTGCTTGAACTCTCCTTTCTACTCTGATGTTGAAATAGACATTGAAAAATAGAAGTTGAAAATAGACCTTTTGTGAAGTAAACTGTTTTCAATAAATGAGTTACAGAACTCTTGTGCACTGGCAGAATAGCCCTTGGTGTGAATGCTGTTGACTGTTCTCTTGCTTGGAGGGGTAGTGTGTGTCAGAAGAAACTTAGCAGAAAGGTCACATAGGAGATACTAACAAACTCTTTCCAAGCTTATGGCCATTTATTTCATATTTTCTCATGTATAAAAAACCCCAGGTATTCTCATCTTGTAAATATTATCTTGATAATAAATAACCTACTCTTTCTTGCTTGGTATGATACTATATTTACAAATCTCTGCTTTGGTCAGTGCATGCACCCATGCACATAGATATCTAGTGTGATTTTTTTTTTTTTTTTTTTTTTAATAACCACAAGCTAAATAAGCATTAGAATGTGCAATTTTTCTAGCAATTAGAAATTTGCACTAAGTGTCTGGGCTGAGGAATCTTTATCAGTGGGGTGTACGATCCTGGATTTTCAAGATGTCTGTAAGAAAAAGGTAAGAAATAATTTTCCAGCATAAAAAATATTGTTGTTCATGATGAGCAAAGGTTTCTATGTCTGTCTACTTAAAATTCAATATTTATAGTCCACAGAATTCAGTGAGACTCCCATGTATGCATGTGAGGGTAAAACTTGATTTATAATCCTTAAGCTATGATATAATTTAGTTTTGGAAACAGCCTTAACATTCTTTCTTCTGTAGGAAATTGCTTAGCTGTTTTTTAAAGACAATTTGACAACATTGTCTTTCCATACACCACCTGGATATCTATTTCTTTTCAGATAATTTAAAAACAATTTTTTACATACTACTTAATCACACAAACCTTCTCTTTTCATTAATTTGTCCTATTCAAAAGATTGGGATAGGACAGATTAGGTTGACAGATTATAGTCTTGCATGGATATAATACTACTTTTCAAGGACAGGAAAAAAAAAAAGGGGGGGAGGGTTATAGTCTATGGTCATATAGGATAAGCACATTTGATGGGAAAGGCTAGACCTTGGCCTGTAACCTTTATGCCTATAATAAACTACTTACAGATCTTTGCTGGGGGCATACAAATGCATCACTGCAAGCAGTTGTTGGACTGATCTGTACTCTACTTCTACCAAACCTATGTGAGGCATTGAGAATTTATCTAGTTTAGATCATAAAATGGTTTTGATTGGAAGGGACTTTGCAGATCATCTGATTCAAACACCCCTGCCATGAGTAGGGACACCTTCTACTAGACCAGGTTTCTCAAAGCTCCATCCAACCATGAACAGTTTTGCACAATCTGCAACACTAATCCAAAGATTTTATCTCAGAAATCATTACAGTAGATGGAAATGTAACTGTTCCAGTAACAAAACCTGTGTAACTAATGTATATATTCTGATCTTGCTTCCCAAGTGGTTTTAAAAGCATTTGCAATGTAAGGATATGTGAAAAATATGTCACCTCTTAGGAATATAAATATTTTTTCCTTCTTCTACTCTATACTAGAAAATCTGAAACCAAGAGGTGAAATGCTGTTATTGCATCAACAGCAATTTTCCTACACTGATTTTTTTAATTAGAACTTTTCTGCAGATTTTGTTCCTTTAGCCATGGCTTTTTTTCTTCTGTCAGCTACCTGTTGCTGATTTTCGCCTTACATTTATCATTCACCTCAACAGTCTTCCACCTCTTTCTGAACTTTCTCCTTGATGAGCAGAGGGGATTTTTGTTTGTTTGTTCTTTTTTCCCTTGTGGCCATTTTACATTCTATGTTTTTTTAATTATTTTTAAGAAAGACTCATGTTTGAAAATATGGTCTACACCAAGCGTAGGAAGTACATTTTTACATACTATCTTATGCCCTCTCTTGGCAGTAAAAGACAATTCTAGACTGGTTTAGCAAGAACTATAAAAATGTAAATTGCTAAGATCTGATTTGGTCTTATAGCCAGAGCCGAGTCCTAACAGTTAAATCCAGAATATATAGCTGCTGAAGCTTATTAATACAGCTAATTTACATATTCAGAAGAATCCCATTGTACTCTTTTCCTCTCATTTAATGTAAGATGAATGAGAAAAAACTCCAGAGGGCATTTAAATAAGGCTCTGAATCTGAAATTTTTGCCTTCATTTAAATTTTTAGAATTCCTTTAGAATGGTGTTGGCATATGATGGGGTAGGGGGTTACCAAGAATGAAGCATATTATCTTATTTCATCTGGATTTCAATTTTAGAAAAAAAATCATTATATAATTTGATCTTTAATAATTTGATTAAATGTAATAAATTTTTCAAATCATATTTCTGTGATGTCACAAGGGAAAGGTATATGTATACCAAGAGTAACATTCTATATTTTTGCCTGGCTTTTGCGAAATTATTGCAGCTTATGCTGCAATACAGCAGAGAAGACTATAGGTTTTATCTTTATCAACTGCTTGATATTACAACCTGATCCAGCCAGTCTCATGAGTGTGTCCTCTCTACACTTTGGGAAACCTTCAGAAACAGGAGTTTGCAAGAACAAACACATAAAGATAAGACTAGTTATATATTTCACCTATTGTATATAATAGTTGTGCTAGTAGTTATATTCAGAAGTGGATATTCTTTTAGTGTAAATAAGCTACTTAAAGCCTGTCAATATTTTAGTAGAAGTGGCTTGTCTTGTCAGTAATAATCTGATTGATTTCAACATGAGAAGATAGCCCCTGCAAAAAGCTCAAGATGTTAGACAAATTTCATGGTCCAATAAACATAAATTTGACAGATGGAACTTGCTGGCATGGGATCTTTTCAATCTCATGATTCAAAATAAATCAAACATTTGTGTAGATGGTATCTTCAAGCCAGCTACCTAGAAAGGAACTGATACACACAGTGAAATCCCATGAACTGTTTACCAGCTGCAGTCAACTATATTGCTTTGGTGTTCTCGGGTATTTGTGGATAGTGCAGCCAGCAGGTAGAACTGCATGCAATTAATCTAATACTACCCAGTTCACAGATCACATCAAATGATTCCAGTATCAGGCTCACAGCTTGAGCAGAGTTGCCCTGTATTTTTCAGAGATGCCATTTCTAAAGACTTTGATGCTAAAGAACCTGTCAGACCTCTAGGCATTTCCAAGAGAAGAGAAGCAAATTGGTAGTAGACAGAATGTACTTTAATCTAAAGCATTTGGTGATCTTCCCACTATCTTCTAACCTAACTTTCACTGTAATAATTGTTTAGTGAATATGAAATTAAGCAAATGACTGCAGATTAAAATTTAAAATCCATAATTATTTCTGTGCTTACTGAAATTTTTGTGTAAGGAGAGACTGTATGATTGAACTTCATCCTGAGGAAAGACGTTGCCACAGAATCACAGAATAACAAAATATGTTGAGTTGGAAGGGACCCAAAAGTATAATCAAGTCCAATACATAGCCCTGCACAGGACCATCCCCAAGGGTCTCACCATGTGCCTGAGAGTGTTGCTCAAACCTTTCTTGAACTCTTTTAGGCTTCATGCTGTGACCATTTCCCCAGGAAGCCTGTTCGAGTGCCCAAACACCCTCATCAGTGCAGAAAGATAAAAAACATTTAAGTTAGGCCATCTGCACATATATTACTAAACAAATAAGATAGATGTGAACTCTAGTAAAGTCATAGACATTTAGATGTGCCAAGATTGGCAACAATACTTGCACAATACTGTAGAATGAGTTGTTTTAATATTACTGATATAATACACAATTTCTCATAATACTAGCATTGAAGAGAATTCTGGGTCATATACCCTGAAATTTTTCTAGAAAATAATCTCTTTCAGATTGGCACTGAAACTGCATAAACAATTAGAAAAGAAGGGATCTACATTAAAATATTTGGCAAATCTATATGATATCTTAATTACTTTAAGAAGGGGTAATACAATATTTAATTATTATAAAGCCATCTTCAAATAATGAATGATTCTTCCTCTTAATTCACATTTATACCATTTAGTCATTTTATCACCCCTCTACTATGCCATAAAGCTAGCTGTTGGCTGCTCAGAAAATTTATAAAGCAGTAGCAAAAATCCAATAGTGATGATATAAAACATTTCTTTTCTATGTCATGCCCCCAGTCTACAGGTAAGTCACATTTCTACAAATCCATTAGTTGATATCAAGTAACATATTTTGTTCTGCACATTGCACCAAAGCAGTCTTTTGTAAAGCCCTCAAATTTTTGTTTACAGAAAAACGAGCAATCACAGACTCTCCGAACCACAAGAAAACCTCAGCATCCTGCCAGTCACTCAGAAAACTGCATACACCAGCAATAAGATGGCAGCAGGTACTTTAACTTGACCGTACTAATTCACACAAAGAGAGAGCATTTGTGTCTTAGATGGAAAAGACCCAGACTTGACACAAGACTGTTTGAGCAGAGGAGTGTTCCTTACTACTAGAGCTTATGGTATCTTTGTTATATCTCATTTTGACACTTTAATTAGAAACTTAGACTTAAGGTTTTTATCTTTTCTATTCTGTGACAAATGCAAGTAGTAGTTCAGTCGACATTTCCAAATGAATTCAGACACTTCAAGATGCAGAAAAGGTTGTAGTAGGATTTACAAAAGCTCATAGAAATTAACCACGAGTTTAATAGCCAGGTGTTTTTGAAAGTCTCATTGGGTGAATATTTGAATTTTCAGCAGGCAATCAAATAAGAGAAGGATAATGAGAAACAAACCCAAATCTTAAAAATATCTTCCCCTCCCTCTCCCTGGTTCCCAGCCCTAAGTTCACTCTGTAATTCTCTACCGCCTCCTGCACGGGAGGCTAATGGAGTCTGAGGTCAGTCATCACAGGTTGTCTCTGGGGCTCCTTCCTCCTTAGGGGATGAACTCCTCACACTCTTCCCCTGTTCCACCATGGGGTCCCTTCCATAAGAGAGAGTCTTCCATGAGCTTCTCCAAAGTGAGTCCGTCCCACAATTTGCAGTTCTTCATTCATAGCTTTGTCACTGTCTCTTCCATGGGCTTCTGTCCTTCGAGAACAGGCTGTTCCAGTGTGGGTCCCCTCCAGGGTCACAGCCCCATTTCACATTCACCTACTCCATCACGGACCTCCATGGGCTACAGGAGGACAGCCTGCCTCACCATGGTGTTCACCATGGGCATCAAGGGAATCTCTGCTTTGGCATCTGGAACACATCCTGCCCCTGCTTCTTCACCAACCTTGATGCCTGCAGAGTTGTTCCTCCCACATATTCTCACTCCTCTCTTCTTTGGCTGCAATTGTTTCTGCACTCTTTCTGTAACTTTTTTCTTTGCTTAACTGTGTTATTCCAGAGGTGCTACCACCATCAGTGATGGGCTCAGCCCTGGCCAGTGGCAGGTCAGTCTTGGAACCATCTGGCCTTGGCTCTGTCGGACATGGGAGAAGTTTCTGGCAGCTTCTCACAGAAGACACCCCTGTAATGTGCCCAATGCCAAAACCTGGACACACATAACCAGCATAATAGTATACTGTATATCTAGTGTAACAGAAAAGTCTTTTGATATTGTTTCCAATACAAAGTGAAAAAATGAAATGAAGACATTTTTAGTAAGATTAAAGTATGAAAAACATGTAATATATTTGGTTATAATCGGTGCGTATAAAATTCACTGATCATTAAGTTAAAATTGCCTTTTTCTAGAAATGTAGTTTAAAAGTAGGAGAAATAAGCTTGGTGATTGGTGGAGAGTAGTTTGTCTTTTTTGTGGGCAGTTAAGTGAAATTTGCTGGATATGTTAAGAGTAGGTCTGCTGGATGTATTTTCAACAAAATAGCTTCGATTAGATAATAATTTTGGAGGGTCATATCATTGATGAGGAAGTATCTTTCTTTGAAGGCCTTCTTATGGGTAAGGGTGAACTTTTGGTAATATGAAAGAGATAAATGTCTCAAGATTTAAAATAAATCCTTGAAAGCAGTGATGGAGTTTCAAATCCCCTAGTATGCTCAGTGCAGTATGTTCTACATTGATTATCTGATTACAGCACTACTGAATGTCATAGGAGGATTTTCCCTCCATCTCTCCTTGTGACTTGTTTCATTCTATATAAGATATCCACTATTTTTTTTGGATCAGATTACAGTAATAAATAGGTTTAAAAGAATCTAGCAGAGAATGATCTTGAACTACAAAATATCACATCCACTATTACTGCTCTTAACCATTTAGAAATATATTTTTTTCCAGCTTTATAATGAAAAGTAGCAAGTGAGTTTGGGAGGTTCTTTTTTGTTGTTGTTTTTGTTCCTTTTGTAGTTTTAATTGGAGTGGTGAAAGATTTTAATAACTTGTTATTTCAATAAAGTAGAAATATTATCTTCTGAAAGCTCACATTTACAGCCCTTTAATTCCCAGTCTCAAAAAACAGTGGCTTTGGGAAGGCATTTCATCTGTTACTAAATCTGGGTGTTCCGTAGTCTTTGATATTTTGTGCAATGTAAAATTTTGCTTTCCAGGTTTCAGGAGCTGGAACATCTAGAGTCCAATAGAAATATCCTCTCTTATTTTGCTGCTTTGTTTCTATCTCAAAGAATAATTTCTGGCTGTTCTTTCTTCCCCTAAAATCAGTAAAAGAGAGAACTGGAAGCATACATCTCTTCAGACAAATGGCAAAACCTTGAGCAAGTACTCAAAAGTAAAAATTTTGCCTGGCTTCATTTTTTACAAGTCTAAGTATGTTTAAGACTTCAGGTTTTCAAGAAAGAGAAAGGAATTGTATCTTTATTTCTGAAGAGGATATTTGTCCATTCTTAAATTAAAATGGAAAAACGACATGTATGGAGCTTTCAAAATGCTACATTCCCAAGGAGAATTTTGACCACCTAGTTCCCAAGGTTTGCAGATGTCAAGTTGTATGTTTATTTGCTTTCCAAAACTGTTAAAGGAATCTGCTCCAGACTGATGTGCTGCTGAGAAGACCTCATTAATGACATAAAACTTGTTATTGATGTGAAACCTGAAAAGGATCCCTCCATGACAGTGAGGCTTCTAAATTTTGCCTGGCCTGTCTAGGACTATATTTCACTTGTGTTCACAACCTGCAAAAATTATTATATTCCATATATGCCATTGTATGTCTGAGATACAAAACGACTGACCAGAAAAAAAACAGCTGGAGATATCTGTTGTAAAACTGGTGCTCCAATAAAGCTCATCTCGAAACCTGATGGGATGATACTACCTCCTCTGACTGAAGGTGTACAACATTACATGTATAAGGAAAAACTTCCATTAGAGTAGCCCAGAAGTTCAGTAGTTTGCCCAGAGAACAGTTTGTGCAGCCTTCATCCTTAGAGATTTCCAAGACTCAACTTGACCCTATCATTGCCCCTGCTTCGAAGAGGGATTGCACTGGAGGCCTCCTGAGGTCCCTCCCAGCCTGAATTGTCCTTTTGAGTATCAGGCCTGTTTGCACTTTGCATTGGCACAAATTGCTCAATCGATTCTATCTTCCCAGTATTTTGGTCTTGTTGCACAGACATCCACATACCCACATTGTTTAAAAAATAAAATCATAATTCATGGGATTTTGAATGGGATAATTCTCAGAGTCTTAAGTCAGTCTGTCTCTTCCATGCTGAGATTACCTGGGGAATTACCAGTGCACAGTGTGGGCAAGGACAGTGCCACAAACCCATAAAAACGTGTTGCTCTATAGATGCAATTTTAAAAAATCTTGACTTTCATCCTTATGTCACAACTCCATATAGGTTGTGGTAGTGTTAGTGAAGAATGCATCTTTTGTCTTCAAATAGTTAGGATACACACCTTAGTAATATATCTTGAAGTTGAAAACCTATATGCTTTCAGTAGAGGTCCTTGCAATATGATGTGTTTAGGCTTGGAAGTATCAACTCTGAAAAGCAAGATTATCTTTTCTAGAATGCAACAGTCTACCTCCTCTGTATCAGATGGACAAAGAGCACATATTTCACTCTTTCTGTAAGGAATGCTGCATCCTTTGTAAACCGTTTTCATCTGAGAAACCCCTCTTAACCCTGACAAGAAAGTTATTTGGAGATATTTTAATCTTTTATTCATATATAAATAATCCAGTATATTCTACCTTCAAAATTATTTAGTGATATTTACCATGAATAAAATAAATCAAGATGAGGAGTTTTATATTTGTGACAAGATAACACTGTCACGCTTTGTCGGAGGAGACCCGACCAGGGAACAACTCATCAAATGGCAGAGATGTTATAAACGCTGGATGAGCGGGGATGC